>LGAG01000367.1:53492-70084 GCA_001278395.1 Lerema accius
CATACAGCCGCTCGCGCACCAGCGGCACCGCCGCCGCCACCTCGAACGTGCTGCTCTCCGTCACGATTTCCTGCACACACCACCTGATTCACTCTCACTGAACATTTTGAACTCACTATTTATAGTGCATTAAATAACATAGAGGCTCTTGTTGTTGCACAGGCATCAATTGAATTAATGTATAACTAGTGGTCTGGTAGATAATATGGTTTGTGCTATAATTTACTGCAATAAAGTTTATGCAGTACATTAATAGAATATTGATACAAAGCCTACAAATCCACCTGGTTTGTCGCTATACTCCTATTACTGATAGCAAAAGAATGAATCTAGCAATAAACTTAATAGCTTTTCCTGCAAAGTTTACAATTTACATTGTCACCAAAATTTAGTGGTAAATCATTGATGGTGCCTGGGCACAAGGAATGATGAGCATTCGGAGCATCGACTGGTGTCCCACCTTGACGAGTCTGTCGAGGACCTCAGCGCCCTGGCGGACCTGTGGCTCGGGGTCTGCCGCGAGTCTCGCCAGCGCGTCGAAGATCTGCGGGAAGTAGAGGAGCGCGGCTCCGCGGCTTATCTTAAGCACGTTGAATAGCGCTTCCACGGCTGCGTACCGCACGCGGCCCTCGCTCTCGCCCAGGCATGCCAAGATCGGGTGTGTCAGCTCACCCACATAGTTGGCGCTCCCCTGTTTATGCAATCAGCATAAACCTTATTACATTCTATATGATTATGACATGAGAAGTCTGATAACATTTATTTATTTATTTTTATTTATACATTTATTGATTAACATTTATTGCAAAACTTAAAATGTACTGTACACTTGCATCAATAAATGTAGCTACTACAGAGGACTAAATTTTAAGGTTGCATTATAGCATGTATCTCCAACATGCATGTTGTTAAATGTCCTATATAGAACAATACACATAATTTTTAATGTATTGTGTTTTACTTATATAGCAACTCACTTTTCCTAAGCCAACAGCAACAGACGAGAGCCCCATGAGAGCCCCATTCTTGACATTGGGGTTGGTGGATGCCATCAGCTCCTGTCCCAACACTCTGATCAGCCGCTTGATTTGATTGCTATTGTTTGCATCATTAAAATCTTTAACCATCCTGAAAAAGTAATGTCAATTACTTTTCATTATTAATGACTTACGGTCACCTTTTTAAAAGATCGTAAAACAAAAATAGCTAAACTGTCATTTAATAAAAATGCTCCATGGGAAGTTGTATATACATGTAGCACTATATAATGTTAAAAAGAATATGCATACACAAAATTGTTTAAAATAGTGCTTGAACCAAATCGATTTTTCAAGCACTATTCTGATTAAGTTTTAATGAACGAATTGCAAGACAGAAGTTTCTAAAGGGTAACTTACTTTTCAATTTCAACACCTGCAAACTTCCTCTTCTCATATAATTTATCACACAATCCACGGACACAAGCTGTGCTCAAAGGGGCGTAGTCTTTTTCTGCCATTTCAACGCTTACGTATAATTACTTTTATTTAAACATTAAAAACCTATTCTCAGAAATATCTATACGAATCTGGCCCCAACCCCAACGTCCCTAACAATATCTCAATAAGTAAACAAGTACTAAAACAATTGCATCGTGAATCAAAAAGTCAACAACAATTTTCAACAGTATAATAAATTATCACCAAATCCAATTGTGTTTATTTCCTTTTAAATATGAATTAGGAATTTATCTCCAATACTCCTACACCTCTGATAAAACCATAAAACAGAAAACTTATGTGACAGCCAATCAGCCAAGGCAAAAAGCACTGAAATGAATTTGAAGTTGATGTCAACGTCAACTAAATGCTTGCTGTCAATGTCAATTTTATTGTAGTGTCAATACCATAGACTATAAAAAAGTCACGAATTATTGCATAGATAATGTACTTCAGTTTTCAAGCAAGTCTAATCTATGTTCAATCGCTATTGCAAAAAGTTTATTATTTATATAATTATATTATAGTTATTACAAGACACTATTTTATAGATTATAGACATTGCAGGATACAGGTGAACACCTGGCAAAGTTATTCTAAGTTCATCAGACATTTTGTCACATGGTAACATTTTGATGTTATTCGATTTTGGGAAAAATCTGTTTGCGACAAGCATAATACTCTTATCTATGCAAGCGCCAAAGAAAGAAGGAATTCGGCAAACAAACTTGTGTTTTTATCTGGTAATAATCTGTGGTTATAAATCAAATGTGACACAAGTGACTGTGGAAAACTAAGTGAAAAATTGAAAATAGTGTTCTGTGGACATCCAGTTAAATTTATATTTACGTATTCATGAAAATTCGTTTCGTTTGGTAAACTGTAGTAAAGTGGTGTTCGTGCAATGGTGCAATCCATAACGCATAAAACGGAGAATAATTACATATAAATTTATTCACACCCGGCGGCTTTTTGTTTCGGTCGGTTGTGTAATGTGTTGTTATCATTTCGCCAATGTTATTTTGATTATTTTTTAAGTCTTAAACTGATCAATGTCATGAAGTTGCGCGCCGCGACGCGTTTTCGGGAGTAATATCTTTATCATTTATTAAGTGTTAGTCGCGCGCGAGGTGGAGACCGTTCAAGATGCCCGGGACACTCGTAGATAGGTTGCCCGTGCCAAATCTTAAGGTTTATTCCGCGGGTAGTGTATTGTTGCTGTCGGTGGCTATAGGCTACGCTGTGAACGTAACGAATGATCCAAATTGGAGGGCTAATGCGACCCTCCAGCGGCAGGAGCCAGCGGCGGGCGCGGGCCTGGAACCGGGCGGGCGAGCCGTCGCGGGGCTCGAGCCCAACGCCACTCGGGATGTGTCCGTGCACCTCGTGGAAGTTATGACCTTCATGATGCAGGAGCCACTTTGTATGTGGGTGAGTACTGTATCAACTAAAGTTTATTTATATATATATATGTATTTTCTTGTATATTTTCAAAATGAGAATCAAGCATGAAGTAATATGCCAAGATAATAATATAACATGCAACATTCTTATGAACACATTTAATATGACTGAACCCATGAATATTTATAAATACTTTCCAATTTTAACTTTCTATTAGAAAGTACCTGATGTTTCTTTTTTATTATAATTTTTTTGCTGCTAAACTTCAACTTAATCTTACAATACAGTTTTGGCCTTTTTAGAAAAAACTAATCATATTTATATTGGAAATATAACTATAACTGGTTAAAGTCACTATATTACATAAAGCAATACTGTTATAATAAATAAGGTTCAGGAAATTGCTTAATAATATACTAAACGGGTAATTCCATGTAAAAGTGTACTATGTGTGGAAAAAAAATTACTAGTTTTATCATAAAAATACTTTAGTATGGTTAAAGGCTAGTCTAGTATTTTTATTTCTCACTCATGGAAGCAAATTTAATTTTGTATTTTGATAAGAAATGAATTTTTACACAAATATCTTGCAAAAATGCCCTTTTAAACAACAAAAAATAGATGATATTTAACACATATTTTATCTAATTTAAATTTTAATATAGGTGGAGAACTAAATGAAAAATCCTATATCAGTTAATTAAAATTTCATAGTGACATTTTAATTTCTTGATTTAAAAAACATAACATTTTATTACACTTTTATTTTTAAAATGGTTTACAAAGTTCTCACATTGTATCCTGTAAATTAGTTTTATAGGTTTTTTTTAAGAAATACATTTTTTGCATTTCAAAGTGAGTGTAGTGTCAGGTATGTTTGGGGCTGTAGTGTCAGTCACAATTACTTTGTCTAATAAATTAGAGTCTTTAATACTGAGGTTCCTTATTTTATTTTGTTTTTTACAACAATTGGTTTTATATATTTCAGCCCAAGATACAATTTGGAATTATAAACCCAGCACATGCACAGAATATGTATTAAAGTGAAAAATAACATACAAAATCATGAAAGTAGACAACCATTCTTTTTGTATTTATGAATTGATAGGTACCATAAATAATTATAAAAATATGTTATAAAAAAAATTGTGTTACATTACCACAGGCTATAGAAAATCATTTGAATGATGTCTATGTTACAGTGATATGGAGATTTCAGTATACTTTCATAAATATTTCAATTGGAAACAGATAAGCACTGTTGTTGCAACCTGCACAGTATGTACAAAGTAATTTTAATCTAAGAATCATTGTGATGTTGTCAGTGATGACAACATTCTTTATGTAATGTATAATTTGTTCTCTTTACTGTTTAAAATCATTTCTTCCCAAATTAATATTTATATCACTACTTTATTGAAGTTTACTGTTACTGACTGTAGCACTGTTAGTAACTGTAAACTGATGTTATGTATACCTCGTTTTTTTCGTCGTGATATAAAATGTAAACAATCATACAGTATCTTTTTATGTAATTTTTTATCTATTTAAAAATAAGACAGACACAAATTTAAAAAAACTAAAGAATAAACAATAATTTAATGTTAAAATAAATTTCTGTATACTGCTAAGTAAATATTTTTTTAACTTAATGAAACTAATAAAAGTTGTGCCAAGATTGTTTACCTTTTAAGTCACAACGAAAAAAAAGGAAAAAATCCTTGCTTATTTGATTGTCAAGGTGGTCTAGGACCATAGGGTCACAGAGTATTCATTACTGCTTACTATGGCATCCTTATGATGATGGTTTTAGTTGTTCTCCTTAAAATAATTTCCATATGGCTGTACCTAATCTTTGGTATAGTTAAAGAGTACTTTATGGAAGTTAATTATTCTTTTAATTTACAGTTTCTTAGGCAGTTCCCGAATTAATTAATTATGTTAATTTATAAAACATTCGGGCATTTCCTGTTTTGTAGGTAGTAGGTACTAATTAAATCAGTTGGTTCAATTGTTTTGCTTACAAAGAAAGTAGGTAATGTATAATTTGAATCCAAACTCATTAATATTTATAATTTCTTTTTATATACTGCAGCCAATAATATTAAAAAAAACTTAATGAAAATGATATTGTTGATGGAGGTGAAGTCTCTAGACACCATACCTTATACCAGAGCACAATACAGGGTTGATTGATTTAAGTCAGTCAAGAAAATTACACTTCATTGAATATCAAATAACAATTACCTACTAGAGTAACTAGATGGTTCATTGATCAGTAATGCTGACCTACTACAATATTTTTGACACCTTTTTACTTCAATTAACTTTAAAGATCTTACATCCACCACCCCCTTTCTTGGAACTGTTTATCTGTTTCTTCAAATTGGTTTGACCTTTGGTAAATCGACCTGCAGTCAACGATTAATCGACGCAAGAAAATAACCACCCTCTTTTTTGAAGTCAGTTAAAAATATTCGACGTTTTAAGGAAAGGATGGCAGCTACTAGGGCAAGCTAACAAGCTTGGGTGCTTCACCCACCATCTTTACATTGACTCAGACTTATACAATTTTATACAATCTGTTTGGTGGTTCCGCACAGGCTAGGATATTGTTTTGTTTTACTATTATCTTTGCTTACAAATGAGATGTTTAAACGGTCTCCAAATTAGATTGAGACCGGGGCGACGGCGGTGGCCGGTGTAGCGAATCAGCGAGCCGGCGCCGCCCGTCAAGGTGAAGTAATTGTACAAGGCGATTGGGCGACTTGAGGACACGGCTGCTAATATTTTAAGCTAACTAAGTTAACAATGGCTTCTATTAGTAACCGTGCATAGTGCATATCTAATCTGAACATGCTTTTCACACGACATGTGACTAGTCAGTTTATGTTCACAAGAAATACAAACTTTATTCGTCAGTGGCGACGTCGCCGCTCCGTCTGCTGTCTGGAATGCGACGACTATTTTATTTCGGTGTTTTAAATATCTAAGCCAATTAGAGTACCCCTTCTTCTAATATTTTCCGAGGTGCTTGTTATTTTGTGCGGACCTAAAAGGAAGCGCAACCGCCGCGCGGCCCCGTTCGACCAGGATGTATAATAACTTAACTATTTTCTTCTTAACTCCACCAGTGGATTTCAAAAGGCTGATAGAAAATGGATTGTATTTTGCCCAGCTATGCCGCCAAACCGGTCCGCGGTGAGCACTCGCAGCGGTGTTCGGTTTCCTTATTACCTGCATTCACCACGACATCGCCACTCACTGCGCGATCTCGACTCATTATGTGCTTTATTGATTAAGTAATAACAATGTGTTTGTTGAACTCGAAGACAATAAAATACGCTGTTCAATCAATTATGCTTCCTGACAATATGTTGTTTAGCTTGACTTTGTGTTAAGCTAAGACCGGAATATATTAAAAAGTGGAGACTAGAAGGTTGTAAAAGTACGGTTTTCTGAAAATATACATTTGACACAGTTTATCCAAATACGGGCGATAATCGTAAGGAGGTCAGGGAATAATCGTCGTTCGGCCAGCTGCCGCCGTATTGTTTGGTTCTGATAGCAGACGCGGATTGAGAGCGCGGCTTACTTATGCGCATCAAAATTCAATAGCCAGTTTACGATCACGAGAGCGAATCGCCTTGATTGTCTCGTGTAAGATAATTACCTAGTGCCTAGTGCAGAACAGAGGCTATTTTTGTAATGCAGTATAAATTATTCTGTTAAGCCGGTTTGGCCCTCGCAGGAGCGCTATATTGAACACCAGCTTGCGAGCGGTTAAAGTAAGTTTAGATACGTACTGGAGGTTAATTTTTTTATTTCTTTGAAATTACAAATTTACAACCGTCATACATTTGTTCCAATTACCCGTACACAGGCGAAATTGGTTAATAACACGATAATTTCACTTCAGTATTTACTTGTAGCATATGGCTTAGGATAGTTGGGATGGATAGGCCTATTTTAAAATTATATTGAAACCTGAATGCCGATTACTTTTTTACGCTTCGTTATTACTTAAGCGAGTCGCGCACACTTGCATGCGCTTTCGCTGTCGTCGCGTACCGCTAACCGGCTCCGACTGCCGGTTCTAGAAAGTAAAGTTAATAAAAGGTAATTAGTTATTCAGCTCGCTAATGAACTAGGTACTAAGACCGGTACAATTGCTGAGCCGTGATTAGATGATACGATCACATGTCATTGTTGTTCACGGTCGTGGGAACGACACGAAAATACTGCGGTGCCGCGCAGATCCTAATCCTAAGTTTTAATTCAGGTCTTATAATATCTCTTAGACATGATATTCACCAACTTTAAATAATATTGCGAGGGGCGGAATTATTCTAATTATAAATATTTTTGCATCATTCCATCTATGAATACTTGAGGATCTGAAATAAACAATTTGCTAACGGAAATGAGGGAGCGGAAATTAAAAAATATCCCTGTTATACAATTACACTTTAGCTATACCTATCGGCACTTGAAGACGAGGAAGTTACGAGAAGTCTTAAAATATTTTATCTTATAGACATCTAAATTGGAGAAAATGTTTAAAGTTTACCATTACACAAGTCGTGTTACGTAACAGCTGACCGCCGGAGTACCCGCTCAGTACTCTAGTGAGAAACTGGAACTTTATTTAAACACTTTTAATTTAACTCTCGTATTTTAGGCTACACTGGATATTGTATAGTCCGAGGCAGCGTTAGATATTATTCATACTTGGCTAAAGATAACAAAGTCAGTCTCAGTAAAAAATATTTAACTTCTTGCACACGTTCTTTTATCGCAAGTCAAGCCACTGATATCGCCTGTTGTTCTAATATTGTCTTGAAGATTTGTAACTTGTTTCATTTAAATCTGCTTCAATACAAATATAACCACAGTTTGCACCAAACAAAATATGTCATTAAGAGATGCAATCGTTGGGAGATTCGGGTAGTATATAGTTCAGTAATAACCGCCTACCTAAACAATTGACGAGAAATCAAGTGATTATTCCTGTACGGCAAAAACGTGACGCCAATGATAACGCGTGACGTGAAACTTATCTCCGAAATAGTGTAAATAAATACGCTGATAACATAAACTTCATAGCAGGAAATTGTTATCAAATATTTGGGAAAACTGCGAACGTATTTTCTACGACGATTAATTAAACCTAAATAATAAGAGTGCTCCAACGGCGGATGACACTTATCATCATATGACCCTTCTGCTCGTATGCTGCCTTAGTACATAAAGGGGCTAGTGCATACACTGTATTACTAAACGAAACATTGTCTTAATTCTAACGCCCTGCTGACGGGAAATCCCGCAGGCAACAACTTTAACAGCATGTAAGTAATTAAATACATCCCGGAAAAGTGAAGACTGCCACTAAATAATAACAGTACGTGAATAGAAGACTGACGCAGTAATATATTTTTGAACTTTTTCTCACTGTCACACAAGAAAACAATATAATAACGTGGATTATATCCACTGGATGTCAGTTACACGCATCCTATCGTAATTCAAATGAGAGAATGAAGTTTCGATCAGCAATGGCGCTGCGCTGAAATGCTTCCTGATTGTAGTTATTTATAACAGTTGATAGCTCATGCAGGACCACATGCTTATTGCATTGGAGTTGCAAAGCTGTAAATAAAAAAGAAATAACTGAAGGAATATTTTGTGATCATGTCCGCATCATCCTATTCCAAGTGACTATTGTTTGATATACATTTCCTAAAAAACGAAATACTTGCCTTCGGTACTGTTTCTTTTTAATGGCTATCGTGTAGTTTACACGATTATGGCATAAAATATGGTGCGAACGTGCGATTGTGCACATTCCAGTGGTCGATTGTATGCAGGTGTATTGAGTCAGTCCGCGTTAGGGTGACTAAATAAATTTATCGAATTTATTGTGTCACCTCACGATAATTGGCTGAACTAATACTAACTACAATATTACTTTCCAATTCCAATATACTTACATTTAGGTAACTAGGGTAAAATCATAGATTCATTATTTTATAACTGCAAGTGTGCGTGTCAATTTATCATGTGTAAAGTCTACTATGTTTAGAAACAGTTTGCTACTTTATTTACTTACAATAACGACGATGCAGGCTCTTAGTAATCAATAATCATCGAGTCGTCGAGTAACGACGGAGACGTGCTCTCATTAACGCATTTATTGTATTTCACGGTTATTCTGTAAATAATGTACGCATTTCAATAAATTTATAGACTCTGTCATGAATGTTGACGTGTAATTTAACGTTTATAACTGTTAACGCGAGTACGGCGCATTACAGCTTTGCTTGTGTGAGGAGTATACACTCAAGCTAGAGTATAACCGCAAAACACGCAATAACAACGGCGACGGTGTTAGGTACTATTAATGCCTTTATTTTTATCCTAAAATAATTTGACCTCTTATAATACCCGCTTCGTTTCTTGGAGGACCCTTTGTAATACTATTTAGTAGGTTTTTTCTAGTGATGTGGCAGGCACAATCCCCATCATTGCTAACCGAGTCTGATACGACACCGACACTACACTACATGTTAATGAAGGAGTGCGGCCCCGGCTGCCGCGCGCCGCGAGGCCATGACAAGATTACAGTAATTACCGCATTTGTTGTCTTTGGCACGAGGCAGTCGAGAGCACAATGACATGAGCGGTGGGGATCAAAACAAAATATGCTAATATTAATTTGAATGAGTAACGTTTTGTTGATACGACAACCATGAGAACGTCGCGTGCTTAAAATAGGCTCGGCATGTAGACTTAGAGAATGGATAACTAGTTAGTTTCCATCTGTTCGAGGTCGCTGAGCACTTTATCGTGTACGAAGCAGTTATATTCTAGCGGTAGTTGTAGATATTCATAAAATATTGTTAGCTCCATCACTATTATCTCTTACACAAACCGCTATCATTGGATTCAAAAAGTTTCTTCCGTAATATCTCGGACTCTGACTGTGTCCTACAGCATCGTACGACGTGGATTTGTCAATCCTATCTTATTTATCACCGTGTTCTACGCCACGGTTCTGTCAGACGGTAATCTAACTAACCACTGGTGCGACTGGTGGTAGTGGTGCTTATGTTAATACGTCATAGCCGATATGCAGTTTAGTATTCTATGCTAAAAGAGAAGGTAGAATATACCAACTGCCATGTCATGTATCCAATCCAGTGCAGTGCGAATGACCTTTGCTTGCCACGTGTTGTCTGCCAGTAGTACCCATGTATGGCTTCCGTCTATTGATGTCTAATCAACGTTATAAATTGCGGTTTCTATTTAACGTGTATTTTTTGTAAAGTCACACTTGTTGATGGAACTCTCGTGCGATGACATCGAGAGGTTTATTTGCGCAACTTGTTATAACATAACGTTACATTCTACTATATTACACTTGAAATACGTAGACGGGTGAGTCAGCTAACTCGGAGTAACACCGATATCTTAATGCTTTAATATGTCACTGCCTTGCGTTCGGAACTTCGGAGTTCGGACTTTTGACCGCGTAAGGCAAGGAGCTTAGAATAATTACACTAGTCACCTTTTACCTACGTACTTTTTGTAGTTATACGTATACAAATTAGAAAGAATAAATAATTAATACTTTTTTATGGTTTTAAGATGGGAAACGAGCTGTCATTGCTACCCATGGAAATCATAACAAACTTCGGGTAGAACTAAGGATTAGTTAGGATTGTTTATATCTTTTTTTCGTCACGTGAATAAGACACTCGATGTTGGATACGTGTATAATGTGATGACGTGGGGGTCAGTGTCGGCCGTCGAGCGCACGTGGCGGTCGCGGCCGCCTTCAGCCGCTGGTGGGCGGTATGCTTGATGGTGGCGGTGGCGCGGGCGGTCTGGGGGCGCTCACCTTGCATTTACTACACAGCCAACCGAATAACGTTTTGGATAACGACCAAATCATTCTGATCAATGAACAGGACGCTATGTTTCTTATGTTGGGACTAAGCTAGACTTCATTGGATTCATTATTACTGATTGATAAACCAGAAGGCATCCAAATATCAGTTTTCAGTCAACAAAATACATTTAGTAAGATTTTATTAATATGTACGTCGACTGCCGTTCACATTAATTATAACAATTTTCAAGGACCTGTCTCCACTTCTATAGTATTTATTAGTATTATTTATGTTTTTTTTTTGTGAATATAGGAAGTGCCTACTACAATATTAAATGATTAATTAGGTGTAAATAATTTCGTGTATGTAGTGACAAAAAAAAACAAAAGTTTTTTTTTGTATTAGTAATAATTAGATTTCCGAAGGCCATAATTTGCCGTGACGCTGGATCTTCATCTGTAGTTGTATTCAATACCACTACATGTTTCCGTGAATCTGATGCCAAGATCCGCGTTATTTTTATGTCAGCCATAGCGATAGATCAATTGCTCTTGACTTGAGACATGGAATGACATTGGTTTTTACATCAAACGAACTGTCACTTCCTTCCTCGTTGGAGGAACAGACCTTCAAATGGAACTAGGCTTACCTCTCTATAAAGATGTACTAAATCCTAGCTAAGTACGTCGTTCGTCATTCGTCTGTCCTGGGTTTAAATCAGATACCTTCAGGCGTAACTCAGATTTGAGTGCATTTTTTGCTTATCTTCCAACTGACCGGTATCCCCGGGACACGGAAAGCGAGCGAACTTTTCGGATGCTTTTTGAAAAATTACACGGATGCCCTCTGAATTGGGACAAATCCGAGGAAATCCGTATGTATGGATGGCAGCCTTAGTTGTGACAGTTGACAGATATGTTAGCGATAGAGCGACGCCGTCGTCGCCGCCGGGGCGACTAGCTCGGCGGGATTCTTTACGTAATACCTGGATTGCCAGGAAAGAAAGCTGCTCTATCTATCATGGTAACTTGGCCGACGACTACGCCTAGAGCTGCCAAACACCCACGCTAAAGAAGCCTTATCCCAATGTAGCAACATTCTATAGGTAGGTAGGTACGTCACGTTTCACTTAGTTATAATAAAATACACAGTCACTAATTAGGATTAATTAAGAAATTACTCGAAGCATACTGTGTGCTCACTTGTAGGCTGTTCCTATAAAAACAATGTTAAGATTTGAGGCTAGTGACTGTTTACGAGTTAATTGCGTTTAGGTTTAACGAACTTAATTTTAATTAATTCTGGTGAGTGTAGGTAACCAAAATCAGTTGGGTGGAAAAGCGGAAGCAAACAATAAAGGTCACGAAAATTTAATTAAAAAAAAACGTACTAAACAAATTTTTTTGCAAGCGCTCAGCAGGACCCAACTCTGAGTCCACGCTCGATTGAATGACATGCTTGCTTGGTTATCCTTTCTAATATTCAAACCAATCTTACTCAAAGATTTTGTATAATTTATATCATTAATATATTTTATTCGCCCAACACAAAACCAAAGATAATCTTTGGGTTACGATTAGCGATGACCATTTACCAACTCATCTGCTCTCTCGATCAGCTATTTGTATTTCCAAATAAATAAGATTATCAAATGTAAGTAAGTCCAAGGTACCAAGATTCTAAAATATAACGGAATACTATGTTTGTTGTAGACGGTGATCAACATGGCGTACTGCACGCTGGCCATCTTCGGGTTCGTGGTGCAGCGGCTGGTGTTCGGGCGGCTGCGCGTGGCGGAGGCGCAGCGCGTCAAGGACAAGTTCTGGAACTACGTGTTCTACAAGTTCATCTTCGTGTTCGGCGTGCTCAACGTGCAGTACATGGACGAGGTGCTGCTCTGGTGCTCCTGGTTCACGCTCATCGGCTTCCTCCATCTGCTCGGACAGCTGTGCAAGGACCGATTTGAATACGTAAGTCCTTTTACTTATTTATTTAAAACTGATTGCACTACACCCTTTTATAGATACAAAGGCGGACTTAATGCTAAAAACATTATCTCCCAGTCAACTTTCGGACAGTCTGAGCATAATAAAAAAGGCGGCAATTAAAATAAAGAAAAGATATAAAATAATTATAAATCAACATACAATACATGAATGTAATTATACACTTAGAACAAAATACTTACGTGTCTAATATTAATGATGCAGAATTAGTTAAAGTTGTACCTTTATATTATTAAGGCGTAAGGTAAACGTAAGACGCAAAACTGTTAATTTCAAAATGTGTAATTTCTCTACAAACGCTTTCAGAATTACGACCAATCAGATTTATCAGAATTAGGATAGATCGTAACATTGAAGGATATTGTTACTAGAAGCATTACAATTTATCCTGATGTTTTATTATCGCTGACATTGACTTCTAGGTGATAATAATAAATAGCCTTGCACGATTGGCATTTTTATAAACTGGTACTACTGGCTCTATATGACGTTAATAAAATTAATTCAATAAAATAGCGCGCATGAGAGTATAATCTACTTGGTGGAAATCATTAAAAATTCAACCTGAATTAATAAGATTCCTCTAACAAATGCCAAAATCTCAACTTCTATCCGATTTCATATACGAATTGTTTTCCTAAACTATGTATCCTTGTCAGAATATGTTCTGACCGTGAATATTATTTAATTGAGGTGATTTTTCATAATTACTTACTTTCGTATACCTACTTCCTTTTAACATTATATTTAAACCGATGCCCACCAGTTTAGCTACATTAATTCAGAAGGTCATACTATTTTATTTATTTAATTATGGCTGGCTTTTTTATTGTTTTCTGCATTTACTGCGTTTTTGAGCTTTTAATTTAAGCCGACGAAGGCATCGAAAATCTTTGAAATTACTTTTTGTATCTATAATGGAAATATGGTGTTCCCAAGCACGGTTATCGGGCGATGGACGACCTACATACGGCGGATTGTCGACTGCTGTTCGCCTTGAGTATAAATGAATCACCAACTATGACTATTAAAAAAGAATATAATCCCGTGTGTACAGTACTATTCTGCGGAGTTAAGTAACTTACAGTATATTATAGGAGTTAATTATGACAAAGCGATTTAACCAAAGGTTACCTATAAATTTTGCTTAATTTATTTAACATGACATTGGAGTTAAGAAATTAAGGCTTTTCGACATTGACGACGTACAAAAGAAGCAGTTTGTCTGCATATTAAAAAAGTTTTATCTAACGTGTCAGATTTTCCCATTTCTTAAGTAATTGGTTGAATCACAGTCAATTCGTAAAAGTCGTGTCCTGGCCACAAAATGCAATGGTATTCGTGACCATTACCTCGGTCTGTTTTCCTTCCCCGGCTGTCGGGTGAGCTAGTGTCAAACTAGTTTAGTAAATGAGCCCAAGATATTGCCTTCGGACTTTGACAATTTCATATTTCCATATTTTTCTACCTTGATCACGAGCACCAAATACACTTTCTTTACGATGTAAATTCTCCTAAAGATAATAATTTTCTGAAATTGATAATGTTATATCAAATTTAAAAAGATTATCTGTAGCAATGTTATAATTTTCTCTAGTAATTGATGAAGGTGACGAGCGTGTGGCCAACGATTCTCGGTTAAAGTTCACTAATGCAGTATCGAAATCTGTTACAATGTTGAACGTGTAACCAGTATGTTCCATGAAGGTGGCGACCTTCATTTTGTTGTTATTACGTGGGTACTAACATCGATAATTAAACCGATTTTGTCTCACGTATCTCTTGTATTACTAGCTTTCTTGTTTGTTAAATTATTATTTTTCAAATGGTTTTCTATTGTTGGCAACTAGTATTTTTTTTTACATCGTATACCACTGTCTGACACAGCTACGCGACAACACCTAGCGATAGTCCAAAATATCAGAATCCGTGGTTACCGACACCATATGGCTGAGTGCGATCGTTTCCGCCATAGTTGCATAATTAATATTATTTGTGTTATCATTCCGTTCTGTATGTATAGTATTCATCAAAACACCGCCTACGTCAGAGAGTACGAGCAGATGTTTGTCGGAGTGTGGCAGCGCTCGCGGCGGGTGTCGCGGTGTCGCGGTGTTCGGCCGCGGCTATTATTATCGCTGGCACGGCCGCTGTGTTTGTTTATCTCTGTGTTATCTGCACTCGTTATTGCTATTTCTATAAGCCCGTTGACGCGTTTATGTTCGTTGCGATCTTGTTTTCCTTTACTACGCTTGCGTGTTATTGCGTCGAAAACATGGGAAATTGTTGATATTGATTCGTATTTCGTACAAAGCCATTTTGCAAAGATTTTTTTTTGGAACACCTAGTTTGTGTGAACTTGACAAGTTCTCCACTACAATTTATATTTATTCTCAAAAATTTTATTAGGATTATTAAAACAGACGCAAAATTACTCTGAAAGTATTTTACATCGATGAAATACAGTCACCTATAGACCACGAGTAAGTAGCTAGTAAGTGCGTGACAAAACAAAGTGGACGTAGCATTATGTATGTACTAAGTATACGTCTATTATACGAACAAAATTGTGAGTGCTATTATTACGACATTAGACAGATCGCCTTCACTCGCTTGAGAAAGTTTGTATCAATCGTAAACCGCACTATCGACATTAAAAACAAATATGAGTAGAGCATAATGTAACGCCTTCTGAAAGTAATGCACAGAAACAATATTGCCGTCTTCTATAAAATAAATACGTTACGCAATGTCAAAAGATATGAGCAAGGAAGTTTGTTGTTTATTTCTGTGGGAAAAGAGAAACTCGCTTTCACGGGCCTGTATTTTTGTTTCCTTTGTGACAGACATTTTACATTGTTTATAACTAATAAACTTTTCTAAAATGATTTGACTTAAGTATATGCAAGAAATGCTTTGCGTAATTTAACAGGGGGCTAGATGTGGTAGTTGGGAATTTCGGATAGTTATCGATTATAATTTAATAGAAATCCGCCATAGTGTGATTGAAACACTCCCTTTAAGAGGCAGGGCAAGTTGGTCAATATTTAGCCATTCTGTCTGTTTTCTTTATAATTATGTATATAGATTGAGACGCTATTTTGAGAAGAATGTTATAACGTAACGAAATATAATGTACGGCGACTTCAGCTCGCTGGGAGGTCGTGCGGCCGCCGTCATTTCACTGCCGCGGTCACGTCGGCTCGTGACGTCATTGCGTCGTTTGTATGTTAAGGTGGTGGCCGAGGTTTGGAACTAT
The DNA here is from genome assembly GCA_001278395.1 of Lerema accius. NCBI lineage: Eukaryota > Metazoa > Arthropoda > Insecta > Lepidoptera > Hesperiidae > Lerema > Lerema accius. The sequence goes on from LGAG01000367.1 coordinate 69,532, forward strand.
CGAGATCGTTACGTTTTTAAATTAAAAGGTTATATTGACCTCTGTCGTGAAGCTGATTTCATTGACCGAGCTTGAAGCATAATTATATTGTAACTGAATTCATTGTTTACAAGTTTAAATGCAAATTTATTATAATTTATTTAAAATATAGCGGAAGTTTTAAGGTCTCCATACTGCACAGGTCAATTGAATCATTGAATTTAATGACTTTTTTTTAATCCCACCATCACAGGCTAAATTAAACAACATGTGGCGCTGGGACCATCTGTTTTAATAGGATAGGTAGATGGCCAACCTACTTAATTAACATTGTTTATTTTGACAAGGAAGAATATAGAGCTATTTTCAACTGCAGTTCGAGCCTATAAGATACGTATCTCAGTAGGCCAATCAACTTATTTAATCAGCGGGTACAGTTCCTGCATAACTAGGAACGACATTTCTTTTAAATTCGTCGATGTGTACCTAAAATGATGTGTATGAAAATTGTCTTTAAAACACGATGACTGTAACATCGTTGGTGAAGTGTGACGCGGTGTGTAACGTATGGTTG
>LGAG01000367.1:79221-94575 GCA_001278395.1 Lerema accius
ATTTTGTGCAACATGAGCACTCTATACTATTGTATATTATTACTCTATGCGTATATAAGTTTATAATCTATGTTGGTTCATTTAAAAACTAAAAAAGTCAATGTTATTGTCAATCGGTAAAAGGAAAAATAATGCATGTCATGCAAAAGTAAAACTGAAATTAGTTTTGTTTTCATTCCAGTCCAGTTTAAGATTTAACATATAACTTACATACAGCGGGGAAGTAACATTAAATATGATGAGTTTAGCGGAGAACTTTCCTGAGTATGCAGTTCCTGGAGCTAAGCAGGTACGCTTCGAGCCATACGCAGATAACGGAGGCAGCATCGTTGCGATCGCCGGCGAGGATTATGCCGTGATCGGAGCCGACACGCGGCTCAGCACGGGCTTCTCCATTTACACCAGAGAGCAAAAGAAGCTATTCAAGCTCTCCGAGCGCACCGTGCTGGGCGCCACCGGCTGCTGGTGCGACACGCTGACCCTCACCCGACTGCTCCAAGCGCGCATGCAGATGTACGAGCACGAACACAACAAGCCCATGTCCACACCCGCCGTCGCTCAGATGCTGTCGACGATGCTGTATTACAAACGGTTCTTTCCCTACTATGTTTCGAACGTGTTGGCGGGATTAGATGCCGACGGGAAAGGATGTGTGTTCAGCTACGATCCTATCGGACACTGTGAACGTTCCAACTACCGTGCCGGAGGTTCCGCGGGGGCGCAGCTGCAGCCCTTGCTCGATAATCAAATAGGTCTGAAGAACATGCAGAATGTAACAGAGGCCCCACTGCCACGTGAGAAGGCACTGGCTCTGCTCAAAGATGTGTTCATCAGTGCAGCTGAGAGAGATATCTATACCGGTGACAGCATCTATATTCTCGTAATTACAGCTAGTGGGATTCAAGAAGAGAAGTTTGAACTGCGTAAAGATTAATGCTTTTGTAATAATAAAAATTTCTTTGTAATCCATGCTTCTTATTTATTTCTCCATTAGTACTGAAATAAAAAGTCACATAAACAAATAAACAATTTTATTACTTAAAATAATTACTAGGTAACTACTATAATTACATAATTTGTTCATATTATTTACAAATCTCAATAAAACCAATCAAATAACAGATAAACATATTAATTGTTTTTAGGCATAACAAATATATTGTGAGGAAAGATTTTCTCAAACATTTCCTTTACTGCTTCTTGCTTGGAGGTATCACCGATGATGGTAGCTTTTAACCGAGGAGGAGTGGTGTTCCCGGCTCGCAGCGGATGAATGTTAAAGCATAACTCTACTTTGTCTCTAGGAGGTATTGTCACTACTAGTTTTTTATATCCAGCAAATATATATACATTCTCCGCTTCTACAGAGAGGCTCAGCCTAACTGGGGCGCTGGAGTTGCCTTTCAGAGTACATTTGATAGGTATTGTAGTCTGCAGTTCTGCTACCTCTGGATAGCTCACTTCCATTGAGACAGGGCACTCCTCTATTTGCAAGCCAGCTAGTGCAGTGCTACTCTTCACACAATGTCCACTGGTGTCACTCTTTCGTTTCCATGTAATGTTGTATAAACCAACCCTAGCCGGAGGATCCTTAGGCTTGTACTTGGCTTGAAGGCATACTGCATCTGATGCTATATTATTTTCCATTACACCCAAGCTGCTAATGCAAGACGGAGGTTTATCCTCATCTGCATACCTAAAGCAATCCATAGGTTCTAATTCGGTGTCTACTATAAGCAACTCCCATGGACTTAAAATTTTGATTTGTGGCATAACAATAAATGGATCATCTACAAAGCACTTTGTGATTGGTTTAAAATTCATAGCTACAAAATTTGTCATGACCTCAAATGGCTTAATTACAGTTATTTTTGTGGTGAAATCCTTCACACACTCTAATTTTTGAGTTTTTTGAAAATCAATATTGTATGACACTTTTACTTGAACTGTGGTGGATGCTGTTCTGTTTGTTTTTAGGAAGAAAGTGTTAGAATAATTCGCAGACTTATCAATATGGCCAACTACTAGTTTCAAAGGATGAGGATGAGGCTCTCCAGCCTTCAGACTCATCTCGGTAACTGTTTCTGGATTTGGGTTATCAGGAGAACTTAATAGTGATAATATTATTTTCATATCTTGAATGGGACCATCCTCATCATTAGTAATAGTAAATGTAGTAGGAAACCATTCCCCTTGTAGAGCAGGTATGGCATTCACTATGCTCATTGACAGCCGGCATTCTCTAGCTGTGATAGAAGTAACCGTTATTGGTACAATACAGTCAAATTCATAATCAGCTTTAGGACTAAGAATAAAGTGTAACAATTCTGGGTGAATAGTTGTATCAGCTGCCTTGTTATCTTCAGTTTTGAAAGTCATTGCAATCTTTCTTTTACGATCACAGTCTAATGTGAAAGATATTGTTTTGATATGTAATTCAGATCCATTGTCATGAGGATTCACTTTGAATTGACATAAGAATTTTTTCACCTTACCACCTGTGAGCACAATCGTGGAACTATCATTATCAGTTATTGGTATTTCAATGGTTTCTGTGCTACTGAATACTGTCAAGACTGCTTTCTTAATGTCTAAAGTGGTGCCGTATGTTAGTCTTACATAAACCTCTACTTCTATGGTTTCATCCATTCTATATTTAGATTGCTTAAATTTTGATTTGACTTCTAAAAAACTGGTAATACTTGCCATGTCAATATTGACTGTAAAAGGTTCTTTTTCTACAGCTTGTTGCCATAATTCTAGAGCCTTACTTTGGGAAGCTGCCGGTAAATCTGGTTCAGGGGCTGGAATGTTTAAGTTCAGAACTGACATTATATTCCTAAAAATCCTGTCTCTATCATTATTTGGCACCTGAATGTGTTTTGATAATGCTTCAACTGACAGTTGCAAGTAATCGTGAATTTTAGCAGACAGGTAAGCACATTGTAAGGCTCTATTGAGCACATGTGAGGCCAGGAACCACCATTTTTCTCTTCTATAATCCCAAAGCATGTGAGTTAATAAAGTCAATGCTTTTCCATAATCAGCACAATAATAGTACTCGTTTGCCATTTCAACAACTAGCTGCTTCCTCATCCTTGGCGAGTGGAATGTTTTGAACTGTGAAATGGCACAACCTAAGAAACTGATGATCATTGCAGAATGGCTGAAAATCCTTTCGTTATATTGCAGGGCTAAAATTGCAGCCTGTTCCTTTAGAGGATCGTGTGGGTCTGCACTAAGACGTCCAGGTCTCCATGGCCTTTGACCATAAAATTCTATTATACCTTCCATAGGATCTGGCGGAGGCGGATACTGTAGAGCTTCACAACAAACTGACCTCATTGCCTGTCTTCTCTTTACTGTAAACTGAGCTGCATACTGGTAATAGAAGCCTGGATGCTGAGACTGAATGGCGGGCAAGCCGGCCCGGATGGCTTCATCAAATAACTCACCGAAAGCACTGTATTGTCTGGCTATCCAAGCATAATGTTCAAATAACAGTTCTGTCGGTCCAATTCTATTTTTATATCTCTCAACATGAGACTTTAGTTGGGCAATGGCATCTCTTGGTAAATTGAGAGCAAAGAGGAGCTTACACAGTTTGTAATTTATGTAACCGGCTACAGTTCTGATCTCATGGACATTAGTGTCTACAGTCCTTGTTTCTAGTAAATTGTTGTAAGCGTGCATGTAATGTTTGTGTGCAGTGCTCAAGTCCTGCTTCAACTCATTCAGGTAGCCCAACTTGAACTGGTGACGCACAAATAGATATTGGTGTGTAGTCTTATTGAGATGGTCGCGATGTTGTTTGATATTCTTAGTCTCATGGTGATAATAATTTTGAGCAATATCATAGAATGCGTTTTCTAAGCGGATAATGAAGCCCATGATTTGGTCACCGTGAGGAAGGACGAAGAGAGCCTTAGATTGTATCTCACAGGCCGAGCACAGTGCCTGTGCTCTCTCGGCGCCGAGCATGTACTCGGAGGGCGGCGGCGACAAGCCACTCTGCACAACGACGACGGCGACCCGCGTGGCGTGGCCCTCCACCGCCGCTCGGATGGACTGCACCCGAGATGCACACTCGATAATCTTCTCGTTCCACTGGGGATCATTCCATTCCATGTCGTAGAATATGACGACGACCGCCGGGATCAGAGACACTCGTTTCGGAATCCAGTTCTTTTTGATGATGCCCTTGGGGATATACCATTCGTATGAGTTCCTCTTGGGTTTGACCACTGGAAACTCGAACGTATTGTTGAGCAGTTTGAACCGCACTGCGGCGCGATCCGGCCGCCGGTTGTTGGAGAACGCATCCCATATCGCCTTGTGGATAGCATTATTCACTGTGTCCAATCCCGAGAGGCCGATAAGGGCCAAAGGCTTCAAGATTATCTCAGGCGGAAATTCTGTGTTGTCACTAGGTTGCGTCGCCATCACGCCAGTTGTATTACTTGCGACACAGCTGAGTCAATTAAATACTACTTCATGACACAATGCGACAATGCTCAACATAAAAATTTAATATGTATTCGTAATTGTCTCCAACACCACCCCATCATCAATCGCATAATTGTAACGTCAATGTCATTTTTATTGTCAAATGCGATGTCAGTTGTCATTTATGTAAGTCCAGTTTATTTTTTATATTTATACAAAATTATTAAGGATTCGTCCACACTCCACCCTAATTTTGCCAAGCAATCCCACCTAATGGTTTGTAGTCTGTGGTAAAAAATATACTTAGTTTGTCTATTCATCCATTGTTGTCAATGTCAAGTGAAATGAATTTTGACCACAGACTAAGGGAGATTTTGACATTTCACAAAAGAAGCAGGCACTGGTGGTGGTGGGTGTCAGTCTGGTATTTACCATTGTGGTTTGTGGATATAATGTTTATGATTGAAGATATAAATGAGAGAAAATATTTGAAATAAAATTATACTATTTGAAAAGTGATCTTTATAAGGTGATTTTATATGATATAATCAAATTAAGTGATAATAAGTTCATCATGGCATCCCAAGCGTTAGCTTCTCTTACTGCAACATACACGGATTCCGAAGGTGAAGAGGATATGGAAGATGGACAGCAGACACCAGAAAAGGATGAGCCGAGGACTTCTCAATCGGCACCGACGAGTCCGAAGCCAGTAACGGAGGTCGTTCCGCCGTCATCAGAACCTGCCTCACCTAAGCGTAGATTGGTATCGTACGTGGACGACACCATTGTGTCAGACGAGGAACAACTTTCTCCCAACGTCGAGAATCGAGACGACATGAGGCGGCTGTCGATGGAGACGGACACGGACGAGGCGGTGGCGCGCTCCGACGCGGACGACTCGCAGGACGGGGTCGCCATTCCTCCCGAACCGCCCGGAAAGTGTCCCAAGGAACTACAAGACTTAATAGCCAAGTATTACACGCGAATGATGACGGAAGGGTTAGACATGAATAAAATTATTCAAGACAAAAAGAATTTCAGAAATCCAAGTATTTATGAAAAGCTTATTCAGTTTTGTGACATTAATGAGTTAGATACCAACTACCCACCAGAAATCTACGATCCACTCAGGTGGGGCAAGGAGTCTTACTATGATGAGTTGGCTAAGGTTCAAATGCAGGAAATGAATAAGAGGGAAAAGGAAAAGAAGGAAAGACTGTCTAAGATTGACTTTATAACTGGAGTTGCCAAGAAACCTGAAAGTGACGATGAAAAGAAGCGTAAATCTAAATGGGACCAGGCAGCTCCCAATGTGGCGGCCAAACCGGCCATCAAGCAGCCAGGCCTGCTGCAGCAGCCACTCACCAGCAACGTCACCGGTACCAAGAGTACTGTCATCTCAGCCTTTGGTTCTTTGCCCAAGAAACCGAAACTTTGACGACCAAATAAAATCATAAAAACTGTACTTTTTAATGACACACTTAATTCTGACAGTGTACCAAAATTGTAAATAAATTGCATTCAGTATGTCAGAATATGCTCAGATTTCTGTGTTTAAAACTATCACTTGTAACTTTGCTTATACTACGAGTTCTTTAACATCCAAATCTAAAAGTAATAATATGGTTAGGTTATGTGAAAAAGTCTATATTTATTGATTAAATTGTTAAAAATCTTTTGTAATTTGTTTACCTACTAGTGAAATGGGTAACATACCATCTCAATCCTCAGTATGCATAACTATGAATTAACTAATTGAGTCACCGTACTGAATAATATAGTTAAAATATGTTTATTCTAGGTTGAACTTAACATGCCGAGGTTATACAAACCTAACCCAAATGGAAAAAGGTACAAGAAATATGATGGGAAAATAATAGAGGAAGCACTACACGAGTACAAAACCCAGAAGACATCATTACATGCTGTTGCTAAGAAATATAAAATCAATCAGTCAGTTTTGTACCGGCACAGTAGAAGAAAGATGAAGAAACAGGGGGGACAGACTGTACTGGCAGAGGACACTGAGGACGTCATCATACAATACATTAACATCTGTGCGGACTCCGGCTATCCTGTAGATCCTTTAAGCTTAAGGTTCCTTATCAAGTGCTGTCTTGATAAATTAGAAATAACAGTTACAAGATTCAGAAATAATTTACCAGGTCCTGACTACCTGAAAGCCTTCCTCTATAGACATAGAGACAAAATGTGCAGCAGTTTAAATATATTATGTAGGACATAGAAATCTTCTTCTATTGTATAAAGTAAAAACTTAAATAAATTTTTTTTTTGATATTTATTATTATTAATCTTATTACTATCAAAATAGGATCTTTTCTTCAACAAATTATTGGAGATTTATCAAATTTTCACATTAGTGCTGTAGTAGTTTACCATATTAGATAACATCGCACTAACAGACTGGTGAGATTGTTGTCAAGCATTACTTTTTATGCAAATTAAGATAAAAAATATGTTTTTACCTATACACAAAGTTCATAACTTTCATTGGAAAGGTAGAAAGGGTACAACAAGAGCGACATGTTTTAAGTTTACGGCCTTTTAAGTATGTCATGCAACTTTACTATAGAAAAAAAATATTATTGCATTTATGATGGTTTTTGCCAGAATACATATTATAGCATTAGTAAGATCTGTGTAAGCAGGTTGCATCACTAGGTATCACAATTAGGTTATCGCTGGAAGCCTTAGTGACCCGCAGATCATTGGATCAGCTACTAGCTACCTGAGGTGAGTAATTTGGTAACAATGTAAATAAAACTGCAAGTATAGCAAGTTAAAGTTTATTGCGGTCAGTATGGCTTGTGTCTGTTGACGCGCAGTTTGGTCATGGGCCGCACGAGGTGGCCGCCGCTGTCTGCATCCGCTCCGCTCCCCGCCCACACCGTCACCATACCTGACTCTCCAGTCGTCACCATCAAGTCTCTCTGCGGAATGTAATATCAAGATATTACTTAGTTTCTATGAGATACAAGACTTTACAGTAGACTTGATCACTTGAGGACCAGATTCTACTGAATGGTACGGAGACCCTAGATGAGATGGAGTTCTGTGGACCCTCTATACTATACGGACACATTGGGTAATGGGGATGAGTAGTCAAAGTACTTACTTGTTGATCGTAGTGGCAGCAGCGCACCACCTGTCGATTGCCGCTGAAGGTAGCGGCCGGCGCCAGCTTGCCCCCCGCACCGCCCGCCCACACCGACCGTAGCACACTCCTGTCAATTCATTACATTTAACATTGAGTTTGTTGGCAACATTGCTTTGCGAAAATGTTGATTAAGTCCCTATTTGTTATAATTTTTAATAAAATGTGAAGATGATGTAGATTTGCTGAGTGCATTGATTTATCTTATCTAGTCTTAGTTTTCATGTAGTTACATAATACCTCTAGTTAATTTTAACAATAATTACAGTTGAACTGTTACAATAATGTAATATGACACAATGGGAGTAACATTACCCGTCTCCGGCGTGTGAGCCCGCCAGCACGGCGGCGCGGCCGTCGACGGTGAACGCGTCCACTACGTAACAGTCGTCCTCGCGGCTCCTCTAAAATTATATCAATACATTATTAACTAGTGATGCAAATGTACATTATACAGGCAGCTTCTAAGTTACTTGGCACTGTATGCTTCCATCATAATAGTGCCACTGACGCACTGATGATAGCTGCCAGAAGGTCCTTAATTCATAGATATTTTTATACAATTGTTACTGTATGTATAAGTATAACTAAACATCATACCTTGATTGCTCTAGCAATTTTGTCTCTGCTGTAACTGTTGACCAAGTCTCCACTGTGTGTGTCCCAAATCTGTAGGTCATTGGACTGGGTGACGCATGCCACATGTGTGCTGTCAAGCCAGGTGATCTTCTCCACAGAGTTTTCAATGTTCAGGGAGTATGTGAGGGCATCGTCTTCTGACTGCTCCATAATGTTGTACACATTCATCAGTCCATCTAATGACCCTGTAGCTAGAGTTTCTGTTTTTTCCTTGTGGAATTTCACCTTAAACGGAAATAATCTGTATATTTTGAAGATAGAATAGGTGTAGAGTATAAATTATTGGTATGATAGTATAATACCCATAGTTCTCACAACATCTCCAATGCACTTACAAAGGTCATGTTTAAAGCATTTACAATCTTATAGAATTAAAAGTACCTGTGTGATATCATCAGTATGAGTGTTCCAGTAGCCACCAAGTGGTGCAGGGTTCCTCTGGTCCCAGAACACCAGGTAGGCCTCCTCCTCCACCAGACTGGACCCGGCACAGAGCACTCGCCCATTTTGTGACACATCCATACATTCATATGCTTTAGGAACCTCCCCATCATCTGAAATATTCATTTGTCTATAAAAGTTAGAAATTGAAATGGAGCTTAAGAGATAATCTACAATTTACATTTAGCAGTTAAATTTCTTTAATTAATGCTTACCTCAGAACTTAAACTGGTAAAGTTAGGAGAGTTATTGATGGCAAAATTCTAGTTTATAGGGATTGCAACATAGCATAAAACTGTGTTTAAGAAAGTTACCTTTGTATTCTTGAACACAAGTCCCACTTGATCTAGTATCCCATAACTTGACTAGACCATCTAATGAGGAGGTGTAGAGAAGGTGATCATTCTTGGGGCAGAAGACCACTTCTGTGAGGTTCTTGTCATGCCCGCTGAGCCGGCACACTCGTGACAATGACGCCTTGTTCAATTGGTACACTTCTATTGAATTGTCTACTAAGCTTACTGCTAAGTTAAATGATCTGAAAGCACATTTTGTTACCTACAGTATTACATAATGTAATGCCCATGATAATGTGTATACCTAATATATTTCATTAAAATCTAGTATTCTCTGTTTTATTTTTAATCACTCTATTTTTCGTATTTATATGACAAGATGAACATTTTGTACTTACGATTTTCGGCTAACTTCAGATTCGTATATAATTGATGTTTGTTATCACTAGAGAATATAATTCTTGTTCCATAATAATGTAAGAGACTACATATTCATAGTTGTCTTTAGCGATATGGAGGTTTAAAAATACTTACTTTGATACGCTAAGTTTATTAATGTAAGATTTATTTAAAGAAACAGCAATTTCAGTCGATATATTATATTTTTTTGTGAAAAGTCGTTCTAATTCTTCTGAAGGCACTGTGTTTCGGTCAACTTCCTCGTTCTCGATAATGTCAGACATTTTTAAATACTTTACAAATTACATTAAAAAGAAAATTATAAATTACAGCAAGATAAAATCCATAATAAACAAACGTGCGATGCGATTTACAAACACCACGTTTTTTTATTTTAACAGACAAAACTGTCAAGAGTGACAAGAATCTCTTTTTTTAAAAGGTTTATGGCTTGGATGCGAGCCCCTTAAGCTAATGTCAAGAATCTCAGTGTGACAAAATACAGACTAAATATGGGTAAATGATCAAGTAGCACAGTAGCGACATCTACTTCTGTCTTCGAGTACCCCGGTATCTCGGGCCAACCCTCTCGATATCTCCAGCGGCAAGTCTAGCGGCAACGGCACGCAGCGGCAGGGGGCAAATACTGGTCAGTTGTGACGTTTGATCCGAGAACGCCCAACGAATGTAGCGTTCCATGCGAACGTGGTCTGAAAAAAAATATCCTCGATAATCATCAGGTGCTTATCTACACTCGCTTAAGCTATAATAAACACCAACATACTTATAGCCGGATCGACTATGGCAAAGGCACGCTTAAGACTCTCGACAGTAACGTTTTTGTTGGCCTGTTTCCCGCCGAGCTCGGCCACCACCTCGCGGATGTACTTGTCTTGAGCCAGTTGTCGCTGACGATATAATTCCCGCGCAAATTCCACTCGGTCGAAGCCTTCTTCATTCTGTAAAAAGTATTCAATATGAGTTACAAAACCTATTCTACTTTAGAATGTAGGTGTAGGTACTTAGTTAACACTGCCAGTACAAAAAAATCTGTAAGAGTTTGTTTTTTACTTACTTCTTGAAAAAGTTTGTCCAAATTAATCTCGTTATTATTAATCTTCAGCTTGAGCTGCTTTTTGACGACGTCGGTTAAGTTCTTGATGTCCACTTCACTCTTGAGCGGGAATGTGGATCTAGCACACTTCTCAAATTCTTCTATGGTTATCGTCTGAAAATTACATTCCGTTTTCAATATTTTGTGCGCCAAGTGCGGTAGTCACAAAACACTATTTGGTTAGCCACTTGACAAGTCAATGTCGATCACCAATTACCAAGAAACGTCACATCATTACCTGCAAGGTGCTCCAATTATTTGGTCCAACAACCAAGGCCTTGGCCAACATTTAAAGGAACTTTAAGCACCGTACAATTATTATTATTATCGTAGGGTAGTCAGCGACCAACCTCGCCATCCTTGGAGTGCTTGTAGAGATAGTCCTTCAAGAGCTGCCAGTGCTTGCGGTGGCCCCAGTAGATGTCCTCGCTGAGGTGCGAGTGCAGCACGCCCCAGAACAGCTTGACTTGCGGCTCGTCCAGCATCTGCTCCACGCCGGCGCACACGTTGTACGCCCACTCCGCGCGGACCGACGGCTGCTGGTACCTGACGGCACAACATGAGGATATCTATAGATAAGATTTATTGATAGGCCAAGGACATGTTTAGCAAAGGGAGAGGAAAAACCCAGCGACAGTTTTCGTAAGTGCCAACTTTCCCTCTGTTCCCAAAATGCACCCCTTAGTCTACATTAGCAAAATGCAGGTATTGCATAACTTTTTGAAAACTGTTTGTGCGTGTAGGACTTAAACCTGGCCCTCGTACGGGACACGAACGTTCGAGTCCCTATGCTATTTCAACTTCCTTTTCTAACTACTGCAATAGTATCCGGTACCGATCCTCGAAGTATTTGGTGACGTAGTCCTGCATGGAGAGATCGCGTCCATCGCGCAGCTTGCCGAGCCAGATGTCGTTGATGACGACGCTGACCTCGCGCCGCGACAGCCGCAGGTTGCGCACCTTGCCCTCGTACCGCAGGTACGGCGGTATCACCGGGTCTGTGCCCTGGGGAAAGGGCTATTCTTACTCTTTTTCTACTATATAAGTTAACGCTTAATTACCTGATTAGCTACCCTTAAATAGGATACGACGTAACTAGAATAAATTGAAGTTACCAGGCCATCAAAATATTCGAGATGGTCACTATCAGCGGCCGGCCCCAGCTCCTTGAGAAGGACCCTCAGCATGTCTCTTGAAGACAAACCGTTCGCTAACTGCCACCATCTAAGTAACCATAAAGTGTATAAGTCCCCCCTTAATTTATAGGTAGGTAGTGATTAGTGAATCAGGAGATCGTTCGATCTTTATGTGTAGTACTACTCGTAGTTCGTAATAAAATAAATCTTGACATCAAGAGCTCTCGAACAAAACTTTGCCATGGCATCAACCAAACTGAGCTCCGGTATTAACTCAGGAGTAAAGTACGACCTGTCTCGTCCTCCCCCGATGAAATCAGCGCAGATCTCCCACTGCGGTCGAGGGGTGCCGGCTCGCTCCAACTCGCGGCATCTCTCCTTGCACTCCGACAGCTCCTCTTCTACACTCTTCTTTTGACCTACAATGAAAAATTTATGCAGGTAAAGTGAACCTACAGGCTATACAGTACCTACAGGTGAACATCTAGATTAACAGGCCCACTTGCTGAAGGGAAGCTACTTATAAACAGATAATATTAATGTTCTGTGCAGCATTGTCGCATGACGCGATTTAATATTATACGAGGAATTTACCAATGACCCTCTTAAGTGTGGCTTGCAGCGCTTCAAGCTCAGCAGTCAATGCGTCTAATTTTTTGGACTGCTCGTGATTCTTCGCCTCCAGCAGATCGTATTCGCGCCTCGGGACTGCGTCAGCGTAGTCGTCCGTCATTTTATTCAGTGCGCTCTGAGTGGCCGATAGTTGCTCTCTACAGTAGGTAACAACAATAATAGGTATTTATTGTAGCCTATATGATGTCTTGTGCGAGTGGCATACACGTAAACAAACAAGACAAAAAAGCCAGACACTATTCGTGATTTCAATGTCTTCAACGATTGGGAATTGAAACATGGAATTAGCCATTTTCAATGCGTTAGCCTACAGAATCACTATTCACGGTAGGAACAACAATATGAAGGCAATTATGGATAAAACTGAACGGAGTGTCTGCAATCATACAATGTTGGGATGAAAATAATGGAGTTACAAGGTTGGGTTTTACCTGGTTCTATCGAGGGCGATTCTCAGTATGACGGGGTCTCCGTACGTGTTATCAATTTGGTTCGCATGAGAACTACCATCCAGCTCCTTCAGTTTGAAATGTAGCGCGACGTTTTCGAAGTATAGCGTATACCGTGCGTCGCGTTCCTTCATCAGCGAGAGGTGGTCGGTAAAATTTTCATCTTTCATCTACGAAATAGTTCTAAGTAGATTCTTGGAAGTAGCTACAATGCCAGGTTTTTATACGGAATCGTTTCATTGCTATTTAAAGTAGTTGTAGATCCCAGAACCGCATGTAATGTTTTCCATTATAAAAGTTTATGGACAACTGGCAATGCGCAACAGCCACGCAACTTTCATCACTGTGACTCTCTTCGTAGTACGTGAACATTTTCTATTGTAGTCCTTAATAAGATATACTTAGGTACAAGTACTTAGAAGAAAATATAACCCAATCCGAGAACCAAACACTCAGACTGAGAATAGCAATTAAAAATATTAAAATTTCGGCCTTGCTGTGAATTGGGAATCGAACCCAAGAATCTTTGAGCAGCAGTCAGGCATGTTAACAACGGTTGATAACAAATTAATTGCCACATTGTTTTCCAAGAAAAGCAAGATAAAGAACAACATATAATTTATTTAAAAAAGCATACAAGATACTTGTATATTTGAAAGAACCAATAACATGAAAATGAAAGTCATTTGTTTAAAACCAACACATACATCCATATAACTACCAATAACACACGAATAACAGTTACACCAACAGACATTTAAATTAGACATGTTTCACATGATAAATACAAAGATAACATACACAATTATAGTGCTTTATTATACAATCATTGTAATATCGATAAAATATAGCATAATAATATGTTTACATAACACTTCTCACCATACACAGAATAGTTATGTGAAAAGTTACTTAACTAGTTGATTTATATTAAATAAGGCACAATACAATCACAACCCATTATTGCGTCATGCCCACAAACCTTGGCCAGATCTTTCTTCAGTCTTGAGATTTCCAATGTTAACTTAACATTCTCATCCTTTAAATCCCCAATTTCTTTTGATAAAGCTATCATTTTATTATCTCTCTGTTGCTTCCTAACAGAAATACCAAAAACTTTCTGCAATCAATTTAAACAAGAGATGATTATGAAGTTGTATAAAATATAATATAATATTATGTTGTATAAGTGAATCTGCATTATACACAAATAAAGAGTAGACTTGGTAATTATATGTCTAAGGAAAAAAAATATGTAACAATTGTGAAATGTTATCCCTGACTTAGTTTATTGCTCCAGCTTTTGACTTCAGAGCTTATGCGAGAGATGTCCTCTTGGTAAGTCCTGCAGCACCCTCCCACATAGCGGACACCGAGGTCCAACCAGTTGTGAATGAAAGAATGTAGACTCTCACACTTCTCTTTGCCGACCCAGCCTGACTCTACAGTGTATTTTTCCCCTGAATTGGGGTATGTTACAATCGGAATTTGGGGTAGCTTACTTCTATTGAGGTTTTTTACTAAGTTTGCCACAATAGTAGGCGAGCAGCAGTTGACACCGACGGCCAGTAGTTGGTCTGGATTCAATTCGAAACATTTCCTTGCAACTTTTTCGAAGCTTTCACCGTGCGCGAGATTCGTGTCGTCTTTACAGCTGAATGACATCCAGGCTTTAGTGGAGGGATATTCTTTTAACAGTTTAACTAGAACTTCTGCTTCCTTTTGACATGGTAATGTTTCGAGAGCTAGTAGATCGACACCTGCAGACACTAGGGCATCTATGCGAGGCTTGTGCCAATCCCGCATTATCTCTTCGGCCGTTTTATCTGCGTAGCTCCCGTCGTACTCGGAGCCATCGTGCAAATGAGCACCATATGGACCTACAGAGCCAGCAATGAACGTTGTCCTCTCCGGTGAGCGACCATTGCGACATTCCATGTTGTACGTTTCCCGCGCCTGTTTGGCCAGCTCCACGGCGCGTTGAATGAGTCCACGACCTTCTTCAGCGGTCACTCCGAGATGTTTCACGAAGCCACCTATGGAAGCCTGATAGGTATTCGTAGACACGATGTCTGCACCGGCTCGAAGGAAATCTAAATGGGTATTGGAAACTTCCTCTGGATGCGTCTGCAGGAATCGAGCGCTCCACAGGGGATCGCCGTCAGCTGAACTACCGACACGTCTAGATATTTGAGATGAGAACCCTCCGTCCAGTACGTAAACTTTCTGTCCATCACTGCCTTCCAAAAATACCATCACGGAATTTGCTCCAAAAGTCACGATTATCAAATTTCAATCTAGTTTCTTATTTCACGAGGCTAAACAGTGAGTGAATAAATCCAACTAATGACTTGGATTGTCAACTCAATTACTGTATAACCTTTTGCTTATTTATATAGTAAATCTTCTTATCTCATAAGTATATTGAACAGAAGATAAGATAAAAGTATGTTTTGTAATGTAGATGTTAACAGCCAAAAATAATATTGAGATATACAGGAAAACAAAATCTACATTACTGTCGCATTCGCATTATGATGATAAAAATTGACGAGCAGTGTGGATAAAGAGAAATTTAATATAAATGTATTTGTTATATAAATATTATTTTAAATCAAAATAA
>LGAG01000367.1:95263-126616 GCA_001278395.1 Lerema accius
CTGTCGCATTCGCATTATGATGATAAAAATTGACGAGCAGTGTCGATAGAGAGAAATTTAATACCGTATAAATGCATTTGTTATATAAATATTATTTTAAATCAAAATAATTTTATTATTATAGGACATAGGACCAATGTTATTATTGTCATCTATAGACTCAAACAAATCGCTTTTCAGAACGTCAACGTCAAACATCATTAACGTTACGTCAACCATCAATGTGCTGGTTCCACATTGTGTTCACTATGAGTGTGACGGCTGACGGCACGATTGGTGCGTCAAACTGTCAACTGTGCACAGAGTAAAGTCATTTAAAATTTTAAAATAATTAAAAAATATAACCCAAAATATCTGTATCAAAATAACTTACATCTTGTATTATAAATTGTGTTATTCTTTTATCTCTTACATTTAAAGCATTTTCATATGCATTTTTGATGTCATTAAGAAGTAAAGAATATGTTATTGTGTGTTTTATTACATTGTTGAACGCTTCACGATACACCTGTAAAGGGATTTTATGGATCACTGTAACTACTATAATTTTGTTTAATACGTATTTTTATTACACTTTTGTTTAAATTACCTCTAGAACTTGATCAAAGTATATCTGCTGTGATTCTATTAATTCACAATTAGGCTTTAAGGTTTCTTTAAGTTTTTCGAATACATACTTTTCAATCATTTTAATATATTTTGGCTTACTGATTGAAGACATTTTAATAAATTCTTATAGTACTTTGCTATTGCTAGGGTTTCTGTAGTGATTATCAGTAATTCTAGGTTTTATCAGGTCTTATCTAAATATTTGTCCATGGTGAGAGACAACGACGCTCAAGTCATTTTGAAAAAAACACCTTGATAATTTTTTGTATTACTATTTATTTACATTAATTATTAGTCTTTGTTTGCAGACAATATTAATTCCCAAAAAAGTAAATTACAGCTATAATGTATACATTATGATACATTTTGTATATTGATATTTGAACAAGCACCCAAATTAACCAACCAGACTAGTAAATTTTATATTTCTTATTATAATGTTAATTTAAATTAAAAATGTACATATATTATTTTATAGTCTTGTATTTCTTTCTTACTTTGATCTATAGATCAGAGTAATAAATAAGCTTTGATCTATGGCCTTGTATCACAATTTCGTTTGTGATATCTTTATTCAAAAGAAAAAACTTGAAATTGTTTATGGAACTATGAGTTGCTGCGCTGCTGCCATCTATGAAGATTGAAGAACACTTTGGTCGTGAATTTGAGTGGGATGTGACGTCACTGACTGCTATACTGACAGACATGAATAACATGAATTACGGAAATTAGAAATGGCTGCGATGGGTAGTGGACGGGGGACGATGGATTCCCTAAATCAAGTGCAGAGTGATAATGTAGATCGTTTAAAATTGCTATATCCGAATGTGAACGAAGATGAAACGCCTCTGCCAAGATCGTGGAGTACAAAGGACAAATTCAGCTACATCGGGCTATCGCAAAATAATCTCAGAGTGCACTACAAAGGTAAGAACTTTCAAGGTTTGTTTATGGGTCGAATATTCGCAAAACTCTTCATTATTATAGTCGAAGAGTAACTAGATATAATCGTCAATAGTTTAAACCAATTTATACGCTAAGAGTGAGGTCTGACGTGTCAGCATTTTGTCGTAACGTTAGGCGCTAGAAAACTGTCGCATCACTCAAACAAAGAAATCAGCTGATCGTATATTTTGTATCAACACCCGAAAATAAATGATCACTGCGTTTAATCTAGCTAAAGCTGCATGATTTCACTATCGTCGGGGTAATTTTGTGTAATTTGGTGGTTAATTTAATAAAATTGGTTCGATATTTTACAAGGTCTCTCCTCTGTAAATGGCAGACGATGTTACGATTTATCAAACAGCAAACAGAACACTTGCCAGATTCAGTGACAACCGTTAATAGCGAACTTGTCCTCACAATGTGCTCGGGACTTGAAGTAATTTAATTGATTCTTCACAGGTTTACATGATATTTATATTCTATGCATATAAAACAGGTTAATTAATCGCCTTCCATTTTATAATGTATTATGTATGCCTAAGCATAATACATAACAATTATATTATAGGATTTTTCTGTTGTAATTTAGTTTCACTTTACACAATACTTGATTTAGTATTCAAATGTAATTTTTACATAAATATTTCGTTATAATTAATTTATTGATACACATTTTGATATTTTTTCATTGTTAATATTTATTGTATACAGTTACTAAATTCTTCTGCAAAAATTTAAGAAAAATCCATATTCATAATCATATTGAAGTAAATCAATTTGTGGTAGAACCACACTTTAAGATCTCACTGACTACTATGCAGACTAACTATAATTTTTTTTAAACACTGTTGTCATGTTCAATGGCTGTAGTTCTTGGTTCTAATTGTTTCATGTCATTCCGTCTTTAAAAAGCATTTACTTTTCTGGTAACTGATACTGGCTGTTGTATGGCCTACTATTCTATGTACATTAGTATTTGTTTTTTTTTTTTCAGTTTCTCTAAATTTTCTAGACTTCTGTGTAATATTAATTTAACACTGCTTTACCTCAAAATCCTCGTATAATACTAATATTAAACATTATGTACATTAATTTGTGTCAAAGGGTGAAGTACTTTAGAACGTATGGCATCTGAATGTTAGTAAAAATGTGGTCTAGGGTACCCTAAGTGCAATATTTGTGAATTTAGGGTTACTCGGGAAGACGTGGGAATAAATTCACCATTGTTATTGTTATGAGAAATTATGTAACTGTCCTAAAGACTGATTTGAGAAACCATTTCCGTGCATAGCAGGAGTTTTAAAAGAGGGCCAGCCATCACAGATTTTGTTTTGAATATCCAGGGCCCTGTTTCATTCATCAAAAGGATATAACAACTTATTAAATGCCTTGTTCACTCTTTCGCATGCATTTGTAATGTAATTACAAGTGGCACTTTATTATTGTGTAGGGATGTTTTAGATTCTTTAAAATGGTTTCTTAGTTTTTTCTTCCTATTATAGATGTTATCAAAGTACATTCCGACTATATTCAGGCACTAAGTGATGTCTTAATATAATTAGGGACATCTAATATGGTCATATAAGTTCTGGATTGGTTTATAAAATCCATAAAATGGCAGCATGTATAATTAGTAAAGTATACACATACAAAAGTGAAGTAAAATGTGAAGATATTTTATCTAATATGGTTATGCAAAATGCATTATATATCATAGGACTGTAAATGAAATAACTACCTTTCACCTTGACCTCAGACTTTATAGTTGATAAGAATATTAATAGACAACATAGATGTGATAAATCCCTTAACTGCCTTTCATATTGTTTTACGGTAATGTGGTGATTGATAAGTCATTAGATTATGGCACAGTTTTCCATAGCAGCCATTACATAGCTAATGAACTGAGCGCCCGCGCCGCCGCCACGTGATGTTAGTGTTTATAATGATAATACAGAAATATAGTGACGAAATTGCGGTTAACTTGCTGGTTTATATTGCTATTGTGATTTTACTAGAATTGTAGCTGTTAAGTTTGCATTCAATATTTACAAAATTATCATTTAAAATGTATGATGGTTAACATGTCACTTGGAAGCGTTCATAACTCCAGGGTTTGTGTCAATCCTAAGTGATTGACGCAGTCAGCCACTGCGAACGCAGCCGGAAAATGGACGGGATTCCGTGCTTAGGCACTTTTAGCCGAAGTTTCAGTTGTTATCGTTAAATCTTAAAAGTATGTTGGAAAGCCTGTGGGCGGCAGAATAACTTTCGACACTTGAGTTGGCTTACAACCCACACCGTAGGGGCGTGGAAAACTCGAATTACAGCTGCCTGACCCTAACGCTGCAACTGAAACGCGTAAAAAATATTTTATAGCCCATGTATAAAGCTGGCCGTATACGCTCGGAACGCTGATCCGGAATTCAGATTCTGAATTCCATGACCCAGACGGCTGGAATTTTGATTGGATTTGAATTTAGAGATGTGCCATTTGTTGCGTGATATGAAATGTACAGTAGTCATCTTCAATTTCATAGTATTAATTAGTTCCTGGTATTAAATACTATACTGGTATCAAATGCTACTAAGTAGTGTGTGGTATGAGGTATGGCTGCGTTGAGCCTGTGCATTGCCTTAAACCAACTATAGCACCAGATTACATTATTTTACTATTACGTTGTATAATATTTGTTGATAACCTTCGTCCTCTATATCCGATACATCACGTTTTATACTTCTAACTACTCTTTGAATTTGTTCGATATTAATTCAAATTAGCATATTATTATTATAGTTTGTGGGGTTTTGTTTATATATTTTTTACACTACACTATTCCTTGTAGAATTTCTTCACGAATTTTTATTTTAAAAATTACTGCGTTGGAAAACTAGCTGATCCCAGTGCCACGACTGTAAATATAGGGTTTTCTCTCGTCCTTATTATTACTTTTTATCTTGCAAAACGTATTATTCCCACAGGATACTGGATAACAGGCAGACTCCAGATTGTAGGTTTGGTGAAAAGGTCGTTGGTAATTAATGTTTTGCATTGTCTCTCGAGTGTTTTAATGTCTTAAGTAATGTTAGATGTTCTTTATAATAAAACCTTTTGTTTATTTTGCTCACCACCCCTAGTCTGTGTTATCAGTGCTAGAACTAGTTTCTTTATTATTGTATCTTGTTCTTCTCGTATTGTTATTTTTTTTACTAATCATTATCACTTCGACGATACAATCGTATTGACCGCTGACCATATTAATCCATGTTTATTCGGGTAAGGGCGCATTAACATCAGACGAGCAAATGCTCATTCTATCTCCATTTGTTTAAATTCTTTTAGTGTAAACAAACGTACCGTAGATCATTCTTTCGTTGTTCTGTCTCCGTTCACAGACATACATCAAAGAGAGTAAAAGATTAAGAAAGAATGCTATTGTTCTAGCTCTACCTTTTCGTTCGTTTGGTGTAAATCTATCCACCTTGAGATGTTGGGACACATCTAGTAATCTTGTAGTAAATATTCTTGTAACATTTATTTTTATTGAAATAGACGTAGATATTGGAGGGTGTAAAATAGTATCATTTTGATCTGCAGACACGTTTGGTTGTTATCGATCGTGTGAGAGGGTCTGGGCGGCGACCGACGGCGGTGGTTGACCTGGACCGCGGTCCCGGGCTAGACTGCTGCGGTCCTTTGTCTGATCATTGTCTAGACGTGGAGTCGAGGTTTGGGGAGGTGTGCAATGTAATGCACTTAATGTAGTTCATGTTTTATCGTTTGAATTTGTCTGAGGGGAAACGTTTGCGAACAGGTGCTCGCTGCAGTCAATTTACTTAGAACTCGGCGGTGAATTAGATTTATTGGAAAGTATTTTGGTTTTCTCCTGAGATGGGTTTTGGTTTTCTTTCGGTGTTGGTGGAGTCGTCTATCGACCCGTTACTATGGAACTAGGGCCTACTCGGATAATAAGTAGTTCTAGGTGTGGTCAATCAGTGCCGTCTTAAGCATATTCCGCGCCGGGGTGCGATTGATTAGCCGGCGCCCCTAATGTTGCAAAAAAAACGCAAAATAATTTCAATTTTCCATTTTTTATTTCTCAAAACTCTGTAATTTATACAAAAAACGCAAATAATCTAAATGTAAGCACCTAATAAAAATCTAAGTTTCTAGTGCTCGGCGCCCCCTAGTACCCCGCGCCCGGGTGCGGCTGCACCCCTTGAACCCCCGGGTTAAGCCGGCCCTGTGGTCAATCTACTTCTTAATTTTCTTTTTAATCTTTCTAAAATATTGTTCGTAACTAAGGTTTATTAAGGTGGTCATAGACGTGTTTTTACGCTAGAGGCCGAAGCAAGTTGTTTCATGGCAGATTTACTAGTAATCAATATTGAATCGTAAAACGTGCCCAAACTAGTTTGTTTCCAATAATAAATCGCAATGAAATAAACTTTGCTCTTACATGGGTCTTATGTAATACCACTTCATTATGTGTGTACGCTGTATGTAATGTAAATAACATTATCTTTAATTAATTAGCGGTTATCTGTACAACTACGATCCGAACGCGTGGTATATGTGATGGATGACCTAATGAGGGCGCGACCAGTCGCTGGAGTCATTCTAAGTAATTAGTCTCTCTACCCTGAGGCCTGGAGATACGTACATTACATTACAGTTACTGTCGAGATAGTAAGGGATTCTCTTACAGCGTGTAAGCAAGAATTTGCATCTCCGTTTTAGAGTTGTTGGAAGGCTACTACTTGAAAGAAGTCCATGACAATTTAGTACAAAATTGTAACTAGCTAAGGAAAGCTAAATATCCAAGTTAATCGGAACTGAGTGTATGATTTAAGACACTGACGGGGTATACTAGTGGTAAAATTTCATTAAATTCTTGCCCTGATTTGAATGGTAATTAGTCGCGGCCATTGTTAATGTTTAATTTTAGTAGCACTCAGTAACAATTTCTTGCTTCCGAATTTGGCCATCAAGCCCACCATAAATTCGCTTTATTAGCATTATAGTTAAGTGCGCTCAAGGGATCGTAAATACTATTAATTTGGGTAAAACTTTACGCTGTAGTCGGTTCCTAGGTAAAAAAATTGAGATATTACTTTTACTTAGTAATCCAAGAAGCTTAACTTGGTAGGTAACTTTTAATATGTGCATTTCCATGAAACTGACTCATAAATTATTATGAGTAAGCAGCGAGAGCCACTTCAAAAGTAGAAACGACAGATCGATGGTATCATTTCCTTTGTTAGTAACGGTAAAGGTAGTCCTTGCGGGCACGCCCCCGGGCACATCGGCAGCAACTGTACTGGGGGCGATGCACTCGTCCCGGGCGGCCCCACCGCGGTAGTTCAACTGCACGGACTCACGGAGCGATGCCCTCGTCGGACAGTACTAGTGTCTCGAACGCTTTCCAGTTGCCCTTTCCCATTCAGGTCGCCTGATGTATCGATAAAGTTCAATAAAAAATAATATAGGCCCTCGAACCAACACCTGTTAATTCAACCGTGGAGCGAGTAGCATCGAGCTTGGTGTTTCGGTTTGAAGCGTATTCGGGCCAGCGGCGCTTACAAATGAGGCGTTTCATCTTAGTCCTCGAGAGTAGATATACATACATAGGTACTATGCGGCTGTTAACAAATAATATCTAAATAACGCTACACACTTATGTTTCACATTAGGATTAACTATGTCGTGGATGATACAGCCAGACTGAGAATTGGGAATCAAACCCAGCCATTGTCCCGTTCGGAGAATCTTACTATGAAATTGTAACTGAGGGTTTTCCGAAATATAGGATTGCAATCTTGGTAACGGTAATATGCAGTCGCTATGCATCTGTACGTATTTATGAACACAAGTATTAAGCAGACAAATGAGCAATGAGCTCATTTGATATTCTCGTGTAAGGCGAAGCGAAGTTGCCAGTGGCTAGTCTAGCTGTCTGGAGTGGAGACTACTACGTCTAGTACACAACACGTACCATTAGATCGGTATTGCATTAGAGACTTATCCGGCCCGGTGTCGCGAGCTCATAGGGTGATTGTCCGGATTGTTGGCCTGTGTCTGGCCCTTATGCCAGAAAATTATTAGGTACAACATCTAAAGAGGATTTTAATATCAAACTATATCATAGGTTAGATTGGCAAAGTATGCCAATGTTAAATTATTCTATTAATTCATTCACGGGACATATTTTTATTATGAAAGCAACCATGAATTTAGAAGAAGGACACGATCAGCGGTCACCAACGTTATCTTTAATCTGTAACTCGCTGCGTCAACGACCGCCTTGACGAAAGCAACCGCAACGTTATGTATGAGTACTATCAGGATACAGCTGGAATAAGCACAGACAGAAAGTTTAGTGGTCACAAAAATGAGAAATTTCATAAGCTATCACGTCCAAGCAGGTGCGCTAATGGCAAGAGTGGAGGGGATCGAAATGAAGTCAAATTGTCTTTGTGATTAAGAACCGTTACAAATCTATAATCGTAGATAAAAGATAACATTGATTACCTGCCTTTCGTCAGTATTGTTCGTGTTGTTATACTAATGATCACATCATTTACGTGCGATGCGATACGTGTTTTGTTTTGGCATGGTTACCTGAGGAGTCGTGGTGTGACGCTACTGCGTCGTATTAGTACCTGTACCTTACACGTGCCTGTTAAATTATGAGATAGCAACTGGTAGTCGACAATACGATTGAGGTAACCAACAATGTTTGCACCCACTATCTGAGAGGACACTAGGAGAGAGTAGGTGGAAGGAACATCTAGATATCTCCAGTCCTACCCTTGGTTGTCATTAATCGTGCTAACATTGCAAACATCCAGCTATTATTGAACATAATGGGATCAAGGCTCGATCTCCACTGGATTAGGAAATGAATGCATGCATTTCATGGGAAAAAAAGATGTGGTAGCTCAATACATTACAGCTTTTTACAGCTGAACGTTGCAACACTTGCAATAAATTTAATTAAGACACGGCGTTACAGAAATAAAGTATATTTAATTAAATATTAAAAAATGTTGGCATTTTTCAGTTGAGTCAAAAATAAACTCAAATTGAAGCTTTTCATTCAATATCATATTCTTTTCATTTCATGATTGCGTCCGACTTCAGAGATTTTTATATAGAAAAGTTGACAGAATTTTTTGAAGGGATTTGCAAAGCTGCGGAATGGTTTTCCATTTGTTAATAAAATGTTATGCCGTGGGTTACGTAATTCGTAACGTGTTTCGTAAAATTTTATTGCTCTCTCATACGTAAGCGGTGTAAACAGCTTCGTATGGTCCGACTGTGCCGAGCCGTGTCGTCGTCGGCGTGTCGCCGCGTCGTGTCGTCGCGAGTAACCCGTAAATAGATTTTACGGGCAGTGCCTATTTTTATCCGAAACCCTTTGTCGCCTAAATATACGTTTTGCCACAATTATTTACCAATGGGATATAATTCGCAATTAATCCTTTCGATGAATATGAATGAAGATGAATGTCTGTACAGATGAGAGACTCGCTAGTACATCTCTCTAATTTCGCTGTGTGGAGATACTAAATGAACGTAACTGGAATAAAACACGAGTGCTAGTTCTCGTTTACCATCTAAATTAATCAAGCCAAATTGTCTACAAATAAACATTATTCTTCGTCGTTAAAATCTAAACCAATTTTCTACATCAACAAATCTAGTGCTATTTGCATATTCTGTTATTTTGCTGATTAAAAACACTCTATACGCATCTTAAATGTGTTTAGTTATATTAGGAGACAGTTGACAGTGGGATATACTATCCTGTTACACAATGTGATTCGTCAGACGTAGCTGGTTGTAAGAACTCAATTCATTGGAACCCTTTTGCTTTTGTGTTTAACAGTGTTCAATTCGGTGTTTGTTCCAGATTAGCGACTCTATTTTGTAGGAGTCTATTTATATCAATCACTTCTGCTGGTATAGTCTTAGGGCCTGACCCAGTCGCTTCTATGTGGTAGTTCCATCTTTGCTCGATTTCGAGGATGAATATTCAAACTTTTCTTGGCATTAAACTTCAAATCCTTCCTGCATGCGCATCGTACGTACTGCATTCCTGTACGTCGGCGGTAGTGGTATGACTAACGTGCACAAGTGTTTTGGTTTAGCCATGGAATGCGTGTGTTTGCAAATTCAGCGCATCGGCACATCTAGGGCAGGGGAGCGTGTGGGTTCGATGACTGCTAAGCCGTGACGTCCCCTTCTTTACCTATATTATGCTTACGCGGACAAAAGTAAACATACAACTTCCTAACTCGTTCAGACTCTTGTAAGGGTGCTTTGTTGTTCCAGGTTGTAACTTATAAGAGATAGATCTATATCTATATCTCTTCCATAGATATTATTACTCTTCCAAAGAAGCTTCTAGCGTATATCACTGAACAGTTGCTGCTAGTTGTATCTCCTTGCAGAGCTATGCTATGTAGAAATTAACACAGCGTAAGGTCGTCAGAGTTCGAGCAAAAGATTCCCTTGGGAGAAGTAAAAGGAGGGCAACAGTCCGTGAATGTCTGTTCTGTTAATCCGTACCTTTTGACCGGTGTCCGTGAATCGGGTCGACTGGACCGTTTAAATATAAACTAAATCGAATGAATAAAATACTACGTAAAACTTGTCAGTATGCAAATACTATAGGAGTAGGAGAAAATAAGTTGTGTCAACAGTTTTCTCCTTTTTTTTAACTTTAACTTCCAACTAATGGTAACACAGGTTTAAACGTACCCACACAAAAACTTTAATTCTCGTAATAATATGGCGTAATAATAAACCTTGAGGATGTTTGGAAGATAATTAATTAATGCAGTATTACCCAATGTCTTTACCGTAGCCGAGTAAAAATAAATCTTACGGAAGTGAAAAACAGGCAATATTTCTTAGGCAAGTCTCTTAAAACGTTCACATCAATATTGGTTAGTTGATTGTGCGGTTCAGGAGCTGAGGGTAGCTTAGATGTTGTCGAGCTTGCTTAAACACGATTTATGGGCGAGGGAGGGTGCGGTGGGAAAATGGCTATTTGCTGCGGAGACTTCGTCTGATACACGTTCTTTGAAATCTTTATAAAGCATAGCCATGGGAAGTCAAATGGACAAAAAAGGTCTTTCTTCTTTCGATATTTTTCATACGCCTCTAAACATTGTGAAGGTTATTTAAGTTTCTCAATATTTGCATTATCTCAGTTACATGGCATAAGTAAAGGTAACATCAGTAAGCAAATATACTAAAAGGATAGGGGAAACGCAAACAGTGAAGTTCGAGTAATTCTGTAAATAAACGTCATGGCATCTGCTACACGACGGTAATCCCGCGGGAGCTGCGTTCACTCCCCTCGCGGCTGCAGGGCGCCTGTAATGAGGTCGCCGGAGTACTGGCGTGGATGGCTCCTCGGGGAGGAAACTCGTAAGCTACTCAGCGGTATTATGTAGCTTCATTTGATACCAGATTTTATATAATTTCCCCTGGAGTCGACGTTTGCATAACAATATCACGGAAGGGGAATCGGAAACAATAGTGTAATGTATTTACTTTTCTGTATTACAAGATTCTAGTAAGCCTCCATACAGCCGAGTCGAAATCGGCTTAAGTTGATTTGATAAACCTTGGGTCGTTTTCCGCGTCGAGCCGAGGCAAATGCGTTTACGCTTTAAATGCCGGACCGTAGACGGACGTTACGTCGAACATTTAACAATTCACATCACGACGACCACCGAAATACGCAGAGTACTAAGATTGCAGAGATACATTGATTAGATACAAACAATAACATGGACTGTTGTAGTTTGTAACGATCTGACTTAAAATGAAGTGCTATAAACATGTGGTCTTTTAAATGACTAAATAATGAACATTATATTAGAAGAAAAAAAGCTTGAAAAAATAAAGGGTTTTAAATTACACTTGGGCTGTTAACGTAATAAATGATTCTTATTTTATGGACAATTTTACATCATGCAGTTTTATTTGCTCAGATGCGCCCCTCCTGCATCTGAACAAAAATAAGTAAGGCAAGTACAGAATTCTCACGTACAATCCTTGCTCGAGGGAGAGCAGTTTGCGAGTTGTGCGTGCTTCCAAGTACAGGTCATTCAGGTCAAGTACTACGAAATGCCGCACGAGGTAGTAACTCTGCTGTTTTGAATAAGGGTGAAGGGTTAAAAACTGAACGAATTAACTTGACTATTAAATATTTGGTTTGTAAATTCAATTATCCCTGTTTTTATCCGGAAATGTTTTTCGATTCTTTTGGCACGCTCTATCTATAGCCTACTCCAAAAAAAAAGCAGTCAGTCGGATTTTTTTTTTCTATTAATTTTGACTTCTTATTGTTTCTTCTTTTGTTAGATTTGAATAGTTTACAATTTGGCGTTTCGAATTATATTGTTACTTCAGAACTTAGCAACTCATGCCAGACTTTAATCCTTAAATACAAACAATGCTGATTCAAGGATTACCTTATCGCTTTTGGAACTGGTTTTGGCAACAACAAACTAGAAGCATCTCAGTTATATAGAACCACAAGTTTTCAACGTCAGACTACAGTTAGCATAGCCGAGAACTCTGAATATTGTTCAGCGGAAAGTTCGTAAAGGGATTCCAACATTTCCGATTACGTTTGAAATAAAATATGGCAGGCGAGGGCGAGGCACACGCGCCGCACTCAAGGATGCTCGCTGTCGTTGTGGTCGAATGAGCCCCAATGCAATAAAATCCGTTCCGGCCTCGGTTTATATAAATCTCCAACATATTCCTTTAACTGCTTCCAGCTAAGTATCTTCCATGCTATTCGGATGTGCAATAATATTTCTGTTAAGCAAAGCAATGTTAGGACTATAACTTCGAAGTTAATCAGTTCATGTTTACTTTTGATATGCGCTTCAAACGTTCCATCTTTAAATTACTCATTACGAATACTTTACTTATTATTAATTCATAACTTTGTTCGGTGGTCGAGCTGGTTGAGGAAACCCAATAAAACGTCCATGAAGGAGTATGATGATAGTTCAGTCGGCCCTGTCCCACTCGGCCGCTCTGTTGGGTGAAGGAGACCTGCTTGTGCAAGGCCAGGCGGTAGTTGTAACTCTCTCTAATAACGATTGTGCGTAGGTTAATAGTTCTCTAAGTTGACAACCGTGT
The DNA here is from genome assembly GCA_001278395.1 of Lerema accius. Classification (NCBI taxonomy): domain Eukaryota; kingdom Metazoa; phylum Arthropoda; class Insecta; order Lepidoptera; family Hesperiidae; genus Lerema; species Lerema accius. The sequence goes on from LGAG01000367.1 coordinate 107,997, forward strand.
TCAATTTAACTTTCATAATAGAGTTGAGTTAATTAATAAAATTATCATCTTTGGTTCTTTCTTTTTTTTATTATTAGATCATTTGTTTTTGTTAAAAATAACCTGCATTTACCGTTAGCTGGCTTTTATCGTTGTATTTGTTTGTTATCGTTAAATATGTTTGCTACGTAAAAGATTACCGCTAGACCGATCAGCGCGCTGCCTACGATTATGTAAAGTATTGCATTGGTGTGCGATAAATAATATTGTATTGATTGTATTGTATTGGATGTCTCAACCACTGCGGATATTAAGATATCTTACTCAAATTGCAATACAAGTAACCATTCAAGTAGAGGTTCTTTTCTAGAATTTTTATTTACTAATCTAAGGATGGCACACCATTGTTAATTGGTGTCCTAGAATTGGGAGGTTCAGCTGCGCTTATTGTCTTCGTTGTCCAAATGGTTTAAACGTTACCGTTGAACTAAGTGAGTAATACCGTGACCCTTGCTTGCCTATTGAGGGCTGTCCCGGGATTTACGATATTAATTAGGTACAGAAGAATGCTCATTGGTCACAGTCAAATTATTTATTCCGTTTTATGTCGTAACGTCTTACGTCTAAAAACTAACAATTTACATCATTAAAATATACTTTTTAATTCATCAGTATCATATTCTAGAGCAATTCCTATTGCCTCCATACTTAATGCCTGTGCTACTCAATACTACTTAGTTTAAAACCTAAAGAAAATAAGTCAGTTTCTTGCTTCTAGTTTATTAGATCACCGCTCAATAGGTGTACTCGTCCGCATTCAGCAACATTACTGTGACCATAATTATTTTAATTTATATGTTCTACTTTGAATTCAAAGTATTCTAAATCTCATGAATCGAATTTTAAGGGTTTATTTATTCAAAATCTGGGCTGTAATAATATACTTTATTTCAAAATTAAGGAGAAACTTTCCCAATACGAACTTGAAATTTTCAAAAATCAATCTTACAGATGGTAAATTCATTGTTAAAGTAACTTTTATTAACTTATTACTTCGTTGATAAATATAATGCTTTCTATTAATATACAGTATTAAGAGAGAGATCTTTCTGGATGCCTAAATCTCTTGAGGCATAAGGACGTCTAAATAAGGATAAATGGTTACGATAGATCATAGCGTTGTTTATTTAAAAATAGTTAAATAAAACAGTGTGGTAACCCTGTAATCAGTGAATAAGCATTGAGCATTGTTCACCGGCCTTTGTTCCACGTCAAACGTATGACGCCGTTCGCCGCTCGGGCTCGGCGGCTCGCTTCAGAGTCCGCCGCTGCATTACGTATCACTTTATCTTTGTTGCCAACTGTAATGTACACAGTATCTCCTTGCACCCAGTTTGCAATCTACTAGGTATCTACTTCACTTACCTATTCCACCTGTGTTGCCAACTTGGCTGCTACGACGTCGGCAATATGCTGGTTATGGTATTTTGTTATAACAAGTCTTAGTCATACATGTTGGTATTGTTGGTGGTCGTAATAGTTTTCATTTGCAGTCTTAAGTCACTCGGGAGAAGAATGTAACCCCCGAGTGTTTGCAACTGCAAACACTAGCGCCTACTTCCAACCTTAACTCACTTGATGAAATGGTTTCACTATGAAATGGTTTTTTTAGGGCGATCTACAACCCGACCCTTCAGTATTTTATTCGTTACTATAAGGAAGGAAAACCCGGTTTGAAACGAATCATTGGTTGCTATACTAAAATTCTATCGCTCTGTCTTTTCCCATTTAATTTTATCGATCCTAATTCAGTTTGTATATATGAGAAGGGACATGTGTGGTATATGGAATTCCGTTTGTCATACAGACTTCGTTATCCCTCGATAATTTGCACCTAACCCGCTTGGTGGTCTGATACTTCTGACAGCGTAATTGTGCAACACTTAACGGTTCAGTTATATCGATACTGACATGTGTATGTGTATTACCTACTTGCTGTTACCTACTCGTAGCTGTGACTGTTGTGTCGGTATTCGGATGTATGGCTTTTAAACTATAATCTAATACTTCAATTTCTTCGTTTATAAATCCACATTACTTTTACACTAGTTACGTCGTTTCGTCGTCCCAACCGATGACACGGCATTTTGCCAAAGATACAACTTTAGATCAAATCCCACGTTAAATTCGACCGTGCATCGCAAAATTTGTTAATCTCTTTACTACTATTACGCTTCGTTATCGGAATAGCGCGCCTTCAAATCTGTAATGTAAGGGAAGACAAAGCAAATGAAGGTTCCCATGTATTGAGTCGGCGGCGAAGGGCCTTGTTTTGGAAACGGGACCGAAATGGTGCATCTACTAACTGGGTCAAGCTCGCTCGCGTCGGGTCGCCACGTGCTGCGCGCCGCCCCCGCCTCTCCGTACCTTTTTATCATTTACAACATTTCGAACCGTTTCCTAGTGTGATAAGGTCGCATTCTGCTTGTATTTAAACAGCGCCGTTGGCCTTGTTGAATAGGTGGTATACGAATTAATCTATCTGTCGTTCAGTAATCGATGCTATCGGTTGGGATTAAAGTCCCTTTTTGTTCGGTAGATTTACACTGTGTAGAAGTTAGGCCGCTGAGTTTCATTGTTTGAATTGTTTTATTTCATGTTTGCACTTTGAATTTAATGGCGCGGAAGTCATGGTTGCTCTTTGTCTCTCGGAAGGCAAATATTTGCAATGCAGAATAATTTCTTTTATCCTCATTGTCATCTGCTTGTCTACTTATTTGCTTTGTATGCAGTAGTATAAAGCAACATGCAATAGTAAACTTAAATTTACTAGATACATTATTAGCACTCATTGCTTGGTTATATAGCCTTGCAGCATATTGGACGATAAACTTGCAGATTGGTAATCCAGTCAAATCATATGAACTAATATTGAAACAAATCAATACAATAATTTATTAGAATCTGATCCTATGGTAATAGGATTTATGAAAGAAAAAGACGACTTAAGCCTAAGTAAGCTAGGGTCAGCCATATTTAGCGATCCCATTATCGGTTCATGGAGCACTAAGTGCTACGTTGTTGACAGAGGTAATCAGTTTCCATCGAGAGTGGGGCGGTAACGTAACGGTGGTGTGGTGTGATAGTGAAAGCTGTGAGTCCCAGCCGAGCTTCGTGGTTGAGTACCACTACTGCAAGTATTGCCACTACAGACTGTTATCTACTATCGAATGGGATACATAGACGTTGACCCGGCTGAATTAGGAGGGTAGTTTTTCAAGCGTATTTTTCTTTAGCGTCATCTTCAGATCAAACGGCTTGACATGGGCTGTATAGTTTTTAAATTATGGAAAATTTCATCAATTTTTTTGCTGTTACATTATTTGTTTTTATATTAATAGTTATTATTTTATCACCCTTTTTAGTTCTCTTAATCCTACCGTACGCTCACCATATTGTACTAAGTGAGTTTTAACATTGGGTTTCAAGAAACCAGAATCAGGTTCTCTACGAAATGATTAGGTATGTGTTTGTATGTTCGTATGCTTTTACAATTAGTATCAAAGCGTTAAAAAGTAATGTGATAAGGAGTAGTCGCATAGTCGTTATCGGTGCCAAATAAGCGTCGGCGTAATGTAGGTCACCCGACCAAGCGCGGGTCAAGTTCATTTTGCCTACGTCGCTGTACCTTTTACGTCCAAACAAGTTTCATCTTTACTTACCTCGTAGTAAGAAAGGGATTCGTTTCGCTGATGTTGGCGCAAATCGCTCGGAGAAAAAGAACGTCGTGATTTTCTACTTCCATTACTCCAGTGTCTTGGTTTACCGAACAGGTTGAAAGGTCTGCGTACAATGGAAACGTTTTGCCTTACGTATTGCCTTCGACTTGCTTTTGATACGTTTCAAGCAGAACGTGCATTCAAGTTTTCCATTAGTACGTTGGGGAGCCAGTTCGACTTACCTGCTTCATTATAACCATTGCGGCGCACTGTTTTGTTCTATCGTCAAGCTTATTTCTATTTTTAAGTTATTATTATCAATATTATTTCTTGCATTTAAAATTTTATTATCACTTACATAGAAGATGCCTCCTTTCTGACAATTTTTGGTTCTTTGCTTGGTTGTCATGATATCTTAATTTATCGTCCCTTTGCAATGTTGGCGATAGTGTGGTGTCGTCAACAAATTTTTACCAGAAGAAAAAAAAATATTAAGGGTCACAATTTGCTTCATATTATCACTTAAGTTCATCGCTATTATTAATTCTAAAAAGAAATACCCCTGCCATCAGTCGCACACACTAATAGAAGGAGTTAAATTTCTGTACTTAACTCCATTCACGACCGGCGCTTCCATAACTGCACTGGACGGACAGTAACAGGTCTTGGCCAATATTCAAAAGGGGAATAATGTAACGGAACGGCACATCTGAATAATGTACTTTAGGATCGTGATTGGAAAGGGTAGAGGAAAATAAACCTAAAGAGAATATTGAATTTAGTGTAATTTTTCAGGGTAAATGGATGAGCCTGAGATACGACGTAAGTAAATCCTAATTTTATTAGTGTACTCTGTTTACATTAACTGACTAGACTTAACTATATTGGGAACATAGACCTTCGATGTAAAGTGGAACTAAATTGACGGAGATTTATCATCGGTACGCGTGCGTTACACGTATGATATTGGTAAATTACTGTCTCGAATATCAATTAGCATATTAATACACTCCAAGGAGTTCTGCGATGAAACTATGAACTAGACATTTCAGTACGATCAAATAGGTATATGTTATAACAAATATAGCAAACATTATTCAAGTGAATTATATTTAAAAGTAACAAGTGTATTATTGAACTCGCCGTATCAAATCAACGTACTATTAACATAATATCGTCTGAAGGAGAGACCTTTTAATATAAATGTTGATAATGACGTAACAGCTTTGCCCCTCAAAGCAGTGACATATTTATTGGTTTCACGTCAAGAACGTGTTTTTGCTGAGTCACGCGCCTTTTGAGAACTTAATAAAAATAAATTACAATAACGTAAGAGACTCTCAGCATAATTGACATATTTCGTGCGCGGACCGCTGAAGTAACATCGGTAACGTCGTGCTTCACAGGACTTAAGTTAAGACTTTAATGAATAAGTTCTAAATATTAAGGTAGATGTAGTAGTTACTTGTAGTCTAGAACTAATTGTAGCATAAATTCGGCTCCATAGCACCACTATGCTCTAAACGCTCGTGCCGGTAGGTATTGCATGGCGTGTTTTACGGCAATGCACCAAAATGTCGCTGCTTTTCTCCCGAAACAGCCTCTGCTCCGATAGCTTCGAGTCACAAATATGGATTGATTTTAACAGTTGCGCTTTTTATGCGAATGTTATCGGAAATACGAAATTTCGTAATCGAAAGTGTATAGTTCAAGAGGTTCGGTGCATGTGTGATCAGTCTGACGTGATGGCACACGTGTCAATCGCTGGAGCTCTTGGACTGGTCGAGCGACGCGCGCCGAGCAGCCAGAAGCGTAAGTGGTGTATGGGGCCCTAATGTGGAAACTGTTTAATGGACCTGGATTTTTCTCTTGTTGTCGTAAGGTGGGGCGCAGGGCCCGGGCCGAAGACCCCACCTGCCATACCTCCACTTACGCCTCTGGATGTATCGTACGTGAACATACATATACCCAATTTGACAGCTTGTTAACAAACAGAGCACTAGCTGCTATCAAACTTTTTAGTGCGAATACAATAAGCATACTCTAAGTAATGAATACGTCGCAGAAGAATTTATCTTATTGATTTTTACATGGAGTAAATTCCCCTACACTGAGCTTCAGTCAGCCTTGGCATTTTATCACGCATCTCTTGGGTTCAATATTTTGTATTCGCATTAAATTGGTACAGATAGGCAGCTCGTAATTTTTATGTTATTAAATTCTTTCCTAATAAGTTATGAAATCTATACTTACAATATAAAGGAATGTTTGAATCAAAGTAAAGATACAAAGTGCACTGTTTGTTGACAGCGATTTATCTGTTGGTAGTATCTAGTGTCCTAAACAACACTCAAGAAATATCCTTGGGAGTTGTTGGTAGTGCCATAAATGCTTTTCATGCTTTTATTTAGACTTTTTATTTATTGGAGTGGCAAACTGGATGAGTATAAGTATTTATCTTGAATGGCAAACATAGCTAGTGAACAGAGACATTATACACAATCCGAACCGTGCCCGACTGGGTACTGTTGTTGCATCTTATGTGTAAGTACTCTTATCCCGTTTACCGTATGTCAATACTTAGTCTATGTGTATTGCAATTTTTGTTGTTAATCTGTAGTATTTTTTTTGTTTATTTTAATATAATATAACGGTACGGGTGTTTGCGTTTCCTGATGCCATGGTAAGCTATCGATTCTTGTGTTATTATTAGATATCCATTGTTACATTGATTTTTTACTTCTCTCTATAGGATATGGCATTATGGATTTGTAACTTGTGGGATGCATATAAAATTCTTTGCCGGTTTAAAAGCTGTAATTCTGCAATATTTGAGAAGACTTGTAATAGATAGATATAGATAGACTTGTAACATTAAATTCGGATATCTACTATACGGGTTTGTTGATAAAACATTTATGTAACGAAAGGGTTGTTGCCAAGGTCTGAAAATATCTCCAAATGGAAAAACTTTCACAAATAGATCTACAATATTTATTTTCGAGACCTTTCTACGAAGCCTTTCAATAATAAGGCTTGGCAACAAATTCCCAGCCACGCTGAGATATTGTGAACCGGCTCGGAATAAATTACCCCGGCTAAATGATGAAACGTTTCAAGGTTATTTCTACTTAATAGCTACAAATAGAGGGTTATTGAATTGGTCACGAAAATATGGTATTTAATGAATGGCGTTAAAAATAACAAACTCCCTTCGGTTTGGCGTAACTTTCAGTCGATCCAGTTCAAAATGAAACTGTACTAAAAGCTAAACTTGATAAATACTAAAGTTTATTGAATACTTATTTATTTGCAATGAAGTAATATGAGTACTTTCAAAACATACTACTATAGTTAGATAGTCATAATTATTATGGGTTTATTAAAAACGAAATCTGGAAATATTTTTTCAATAAAAATTGGCCTGTTTCTTATATACCCAAGTGTAGTCAGAGCAAGATCGCGACACATAAAAGGTGTAATCGGGGAAAATTTCATATTCCAGCGTGAAACGTCCTAATTTCTGATCTCATTACCAAGCCACCACAATGCATCCTTGACAAAGCAAATTCCTTATACATATTTATCCTATCTCGTGGCCATATAACAGACTCAAGTAGAGCAACCCACTTTACTGTACTCTCTTTATTTTGTATTCTGCTCAGCGAGTATGTCGTAAATTGTTATTAAGATTTATATTATAGGGCAACACATTATAATAAAATTAATCTCATATTCAAAGCGGGGCTCAAATTCGGAAATGGTAATTTCAAAAATTTTCATCCATTTTCTGGGTTCTGATTTCTGTTTTAATTTATGTTTGATTAAGTTCACGAGAAAGAATAATAAATTCGATAAGAAAAGACTAAATAAATGGATTACTGTTTTAATAAATTTCGTTAAAAAATCTGCACAGCAAGTAATTAATGACTAATAGAATGTCTCGAAAACGTTTGAAAGTGACTGCGCTGCTATTGTTGTTATAAAGTGAAGTGCAGTTTGTGAACCTTGCCATCCTATTGTCTCGGTCGCGTGCCTTCACCACCAAAGGTTATTGAGTCTCCAGGCATGTCTAATGATACTTCTGACTTCATTTATCGTCTTACTAGGTAAAACACTTATTGATTGAACTCTTTCTTTCTAATTAGGTTCTTTATTTATAACCTGATCTTAGTTAGTTCAACAATACTTACTGAATTAATGGTGCGATCTAGTAATGTGTTAGAATGTAACGCATTTAAATTCTAACAGAAATAAATGTTCCACATACTATTCTCATTTAATTTGTCTCAGGCATTCTTATGCTCGACGGGTCAATCGTTTTTTTTTTCTATCTCTACAGAACTTGTATGACTGGCACTATCGTGATTGTTTCTAGTGAGTCTTCAAATTTGTGTATAGTGGCAAAAAATAAGATTGTTGAGACTCTTCAATAAATCCCTATCCTTGTTTGATAACGATACCTCTTTGACGCTTTAATTTGTACGTTATTTTAGTTTAATCCAACAATAAGCTTATAAAAGTTAATTGCACCTCCTTTACAATCTAGCAACAATAAACAACAGTTTAGATTACAACCTTAAGAGGTTGACACAGATGTGTAATGCGCTCATACTCTTAATTATATGATGAACACGACTCAGGCACATCTTACAATACTGCGTGTAAGAGATCTTATAAAAGATAGTCCTACAAGAGTATAATCACATTATAACCATCGGTTTCTTTACTTGCTGCGTCAGTTGGTCAGTATATCCATCCTTGTATCGTTGTAGGTTATGAAGTATCTCATGGGAGATAGGTTTGAGCACGAGAGATAACTCCGCGTCATAACGGTGCATCGCCTGAGGGCATCGGTCCGCTAACGATCGCATCTAATTTGGTCTTCGGCAGCTCGCTATGAACGAACATTCGCCATGATGCAGCCGTTTCTACGCTTTGTTCTCGGATCATATTGTCTAGATCAGAAATTATTTCTCCACAAACGACTGTTGAACATCCCGTCTCTCATATTCTTAGCTAAACCTACTTATACAATGAAGCACGCCTCGATGTCAAAATGCATGGATTCATTTGACTAATCCTTGTTGGGTATTTTTAATTATGTATAAATAAACTGAGCCTGATATAGAGATGTGCAAAGACTTGCAGATAAACTTCTAGAATAGGAGTAAATACAAATAATCTTGCGTATTTAAAATTTGTTAATATCTTAGTCCGATGAGCGCAGTCCTAAATGTTTTTAATTTACAGAAGAATAAAATTCCTGTTTAGTAGTAAGAAAATAAATTAGTTGTTGTGATCAAAACCTCATTAGAATATGCCATGCAAGTGAAATTTATCTGCTCTGTTTATACTGTGCTCATTTGCATTGTTCATCATCATAGAAAATGTTTCAGCCAAGTTAATAATAGGTACTCTTGGAACCTATAGAAATTATTGTTGACGTAATATTGAGATGAAGCTGAGAATTATTATCTTAGTATAAATAGACATGACTTTCTTTGTCTTCTGGATATTATTTAGCAAATGAAGTATTTTATCATGAATTTGTAGTTTCATCTTATATCTTGTTATTGGTATCTGAAATTAGATCGTACCTTCGAACAGTTTCCATTTCGTGAGAATGTCTTGGCAACTATCTCATGTCATTACATTAGTTGTGGTTATTGCTCGTCGCTCTAATTTTCAATTTCCAGAAAGGGAAAATAGTTTTCGTTATGTTGTAAGTGGTTCTAACCACCAATAATATTAGGAAATGTTTCTTACGGTTTCGCAAAAATAACTTTACTCCTGAGTACAATATCAGGTAGACTCCATACCATACTCTTAGTCATAGTGAAGCGTGTAGGCATTGGGCTGATGAATTAACTATTTTCTTTTTTTTCTTTTTTGCGACATCCTTGATACCCGCACATTGAGAAATAAGGTCGTATATCCGGTGCGTGAGCTAATAGCTTGGGAAGGGTTAGGGCTGCGATAGCATCATTGTTATTGAGTAACGGCAGTAATTGGTCGTCGGAGCAGCACGAATGCGGGACAGGATTCATCCTCTAATAATTACGTCGTTTCAATCAAACAGAATTGATTTTATGATTTTGATTTCTGAGAGCTTGTGCATAAGAAATTTGACAAGAGGGTCACTTTGATTCCAAGGTTACTTACGACATTTTGTTCCCCATATGCAGTAGTTAATGCCAGACTAATAGCTAAAAATCTTCCATAAACCGATTTCTTTCCCAAAACACTTTAGTGCTATATGTAAGTTCAACGCTCTCTTTCTTTGACATTGCAATGTTATTTCGTTCGGGTTACTTTAAAAGCAATTCGTGAACTAATTATCTTAATGCCAGACAAAGTGAACAGAAAATAGACGGCAAAGCGGTTCTAATAGAATTACATTTTTCTATCTTGTTTTCAATTAGATTCGTGAAATAGTTCCGAGCAGAGCTTGTTAGCTTGTTCTACGTCGATGTTTAGATGATTCTTTATTGCCTGTAGATGGGTTTTGCTCAACATTTTTATTTGAATTATCTTCTCTAGAATACTAAGAGTATAGGATTACTTATCGGTTTTGAACATTGAAATTGTAATGTATTTAAAAAAAAATACGAAAGTTATTTAGATCAGTAAATTGCTAAAAACCCTATTTAATGGTTATCATTACCGAGATAACGACTTAACTTTTGCCGCGTTATCGAAGGTCAAGAGTAACTGCGGAGACTGGGAGTAACGAACTGATCATTAAAAATATTTTATTCCATTAATAACATGCCGTGAAGTAGATCTTATAATATTCCATTCGTTGATAAGTTTGAATATGATATAAAATTCGTTGCCAGGAAATCTGTAGAGATAGACACATTTATGTTTTGAAAGCACGGATGTAAATTGTTGCTAAGTCACTATCAATTCTAACAGAATAACAGTTGGAATAAAACACTGAAAAACATGTTATGTAAAATGGTTTCGCTTGTCATGGATTTTGAGATTTATTGTTATACAGACAAATAAAGAACCCGTGGAGCAATTGTACTTCCTACACACTTTTGTTCAACTTGTAGCCACTCTTAACTTAATTAGTCAAAGCGAGTTTACATGTTACATAGACACAATCCGCAATGTTGCTGAGCTATGGTCTCCTTTAAGAATGTGTTTCTCAGCCAGGCTTCAATACACAAAAGCAGCAGTTACAAGTATATTTGCTTCTTCTATTCTATTAAAATAATTATTTGGTTCTGCACTACCATTTTTATGACGATCTTTGAAGATTGCTTATAAGTATCGTTCATTACACTTCATAATCCACCCACATGCTGTTTCTCCAAAGATGTGTTTGTACGTTCGCAGTTCGTCAGTCGTCATCGTTCTCGAATAATTCGATGTATCATTACTTATTTGTTTTAACACGTGTTATAATTATGGTCTTCTTCTGTTACTCTTCTATTAATTTTGCTTAATCAATGACGTTGCAGATTTGTTAAATTTAGTTGCCTTATAAATTCACAATTTCAGGCTCATTATGGTCAGTAGTAATGTAGATAATTCAAGGTTTATTTATGATGTTGTTACTATGAGGAAGAAGTTGTATTATATTTTATTATAATACTGTCCGCTTAGATACGGTCTCTAATATCCTGTTGGAAAACTATGTAGGTATTATTATTTACGAGTGTTTCGGTAAACTCCAACAGTTCGTTGACTTTTCTAACACATTATTAAGTGATGGCGTTTCTTTCTGTTTGTTTGTTACTTGTCTGCAAATACTGCGTAGGCTTGGTTACTATGTAAGTTTACTCTAAAATTTTTACTGTGTACCAGAATTATTTTTACTTTAAGTAATCTATTTTGTAGATAGCCGTATTAAACATTGTGTTTGTGTGACTATAATGAGTCATTGTACGACACACGTGACGCAGCACAGTAAATTCTGTTATATGGTCCTGTCTATTAAAATACATAAATGTGGTATCTTCGGGTTCTGTGTTACTGTAATCCTTTCTGTGATTCGTTTATATCGGCAAAATATGTTTGGCTAATCTGGATTCAAAGGAACTCTTTGTTTGTACACTATTTGAAATTGTAACGCAGTTTCCTTTCAATGCGGCCTTGATTCAAACCGATTACTAACTATGATTGTGTGATCTAAATTGGACTTTGAAACAGCATATATAACGTCGATTTTGCTTTGGTTATTAATAGTAATCGCATGGAGTGTTGACGATAGGAACTGTTGTTATGTTATTTCAATTAGCGCTATTTCCTATGTTCGTCACTATGCTGTGTTTTGAATGTGTGCGTAAATAGCCTTACTTAATGTAACTTACTTAATGTTGCCTTGTTATTGTTCGAATTTTCACTTGTCATCATTATTACGGAAACCATATCTACCTGTTTTAATGTACTAAATTATTATTTGTTTTGTTTCTATCTACCTATCGCTTGTTCTAGTGTGGGACTGGTTAATAATCTAATCTCAACTCTGCGATCGGTGTAGACTCAAACTCCCATTCATATGCAACATTGTCCTGAGAATAATAATAATACACTGGGCGTAGCATGTTGATGTTGCATCTTAGCTTTGCTACTTACGATAAGAGTCGTCGAGTCAGGCTCAGAATTTCATGCATATTCATCAAGTTTGCTTCGGGGCGCAAGATAATATGACGTCGCCTCACCTGGGAAATTTAATATTGCTCGCCTATGGAACGAATTTTACATGAAAGCCGGGTTTAGCGGGTCGGTTTGGTGGAACGAACCGTGGTCGCTTTATGAGGTCGTTAGCATCGTCCACTCGACCTTGTTTGGATGGCTGCGTACTTGGCGCGCGTTCGGGACGTGTTTACGCGGAATTTGAGCGCACGCGTACGGTGCTCGGCGCTCGGCGCTCGCTTCCGTTGTTTTGTTGTCAAACACATCCGAGTGCGCAGATTGCTGTGCCGCGTGGCCGCGTGGCCGCGTCGTCGAAGCGATCACTACAATTAACGGTTTATAGTTTTTCACATACAAATCTAAAAATTATCTGCCCGACTACTGTTAACGCCATGAGGGTTCATTATTAAGACAAAGGACCGATAGAAGAACAAGGAAGATTAATAATAGTTTTTGTTTTTTAAGGATTCTTTAGATTTCTTAGCTGACAAGTTGTTAGTAATGGTGTTGTTATCAGTATTGTTGTAGTATTGTAGTATGGTGTTGTTATTGGTATTAGTTCCTGGTATACATGGCTAATGGTGAAACCTCTCGGGGGGCCTGTCTGCTCGTTTTGTCAGTTATATACATAAAAAGGATTCACCTTTGATGTATCAAGGTGTAATTTTTAATACAACACAAAGCGGACGTGCTCGAACCTGCTTGAGTTATCGTTTCGATCGTCCCATTGTTGGCAAATCCATTTATTTCAATTAGTCGTGATTTGTATTCAACATTTTGTTTTGGAAGCTCGTCGCTGTCGTCGCGCGAGTTCGTTAACACGTCATCCGAGTGTTTGAACTATGTATTTGTACGGTAGAAATGTAAAGGCACATCTTAAGTATTCTAAGTTGTACATCATGGATGTATTTACTGCCTTCTCAATTTAGGTACATACTTAAGACTAGGATAAACAGGAAAACTGTGTAAATACACTCATAGTCGTCAATGCTAATTAGTCCATAGAAGTATAGATATTTAACATTGCTTATTTTCTTATTTAATCCTGTAACATAGGTATTCAGCAGTGCAACAAGCGCGAGCTAAATAAACGCAGCAATTTCCATACAATACTACTACAGTAAAAATATAGATTCTAGATTACCTATATGCTTTTAGGTCATATTGTATATGTGAATAGCACGATCTAGAATGTGTACATAAATAGGCCATTTAAAGTTATCATCGTGATATCGACATTCGATACGGATAATATCGAACGTATTAGAAATCATAAGTTGCATTTTCTAAGAAACCTGACGTAGTTCATGTGATATCGACTGTAATGACCGACGGTGCAATCGTAATGTGTTGTAATGTCATGATTGTATGCCATTACTGTCATCTTCCACCTTTCTACATGACTGTTAGACGATTGGTGGAAAAAAAATCTTTCGAAGCATACGATCGACACTACGATCGTCTTTTGGTTGAATTAACGTCAGTAGCTTAGTTCTTCCCTTTTTGTTAACCCCTGTAAGTTCTTGTGCCTTCTTATGATGGGTAACGAGGCGTAGTAACATCGTTAATAATTTACAATGGTAAGTTCATAGGGCGTATTAACAATAGTAACAAACAATAGCACAAAAACAACTGAGCATGTAATTAAAGAATGTTAAATAAAGCTGACATTTGGGCGGCGCGCGACCACGACGCGAGACCAAGTCTTTGTCCTTGTGTCGTATTGTACTGTACGTAAATGTGCTGTGCAAGGTCTCCCACACTCGCACATGTCTGTCATTTAGGAAGATTAGAATAACAAGTAGATGAGTTACAGTTGCCTGTTAAAAAAAATCCTACTACTTCATAAAAATAATTGGTTACAAGGCAGATGACAACGTCCTTAACTCTAACTGGGTCACCTGTTTCGGTCGTTCGGTTTAATTCAAATGTCATCTAATAAGCTTTCGTTATCTCTGTACGCTATACGTCGTAGTTGCCACATAGGAAGCTTTATTATTTAGTCACTAAGTGCTTGGGAATGGTTGTGGGTCATCGGTATAGGGAGTCTACTAGGGAGCGGGGAGTCTAAGCGCTCGTCGTCGGCATTGCAGGTCATGGCAAAACGCACAAGGACGCGGCGAGCGTGCGCGCGACGCATCCTATCCCGGCGGCGTGCGGCCTGTACTACTTCGAGGTGCGCATCGTGTCGAAGGGCCGCGACGGGTACATGGGCATCGGGCTGTCCGCGCACGGCGTCAACATGAACCGCCTGCCTGGTGAGTGACTCGACCGATCCTGGGAGAAGGGAGCGGGGCAGCCCTCGTGTGTACCCAGTACCCACCGGGCACAGTATCAGTAACAGTATCTACTGAATCTTTCAATATGAGGAAGGGATCCGCGGTTTTTGAACTAAGCGGAATTCGCTTTGCTTTTAAAGTGAGTAAGCATCGTCGTGATATCTAATACATTTCTGATGATTACTCGTTTTAATTTAAAAAATACAATACGAAAGCATAAAGTTTGATTTGCTTACATTATGAGTTTTGGGTAATGAGTAATCTCTTGCGAGCAGTTGCAATGTTCGTATCCAGTGGGCATTATACGATTGAGATCGGGAAGTAAAACTAGGACCTTTGATCATTGAGCAGGTTGGGACAAGCACTCGTACGGTTACCACGGAGACGACGGGCACTCGTTCTGTTCGTCGGGCACCGGCCAGCCGTACGGGCCCACCTTCACCACCGGTGACGTCATCGGCTGCGGCGTCAACCTCGTCGACAACACCTGCTTCTACACCAAGAACGGACACCATCTCGGCATCGCTTTCAGAGGGCTACCCGTATGTCCACATTTTCACAGGGCTAATTTTATACCTTTTGCGATTGTAAACTAAGAGTAGCTAAATATCTGCAAATCTAGTGTAAAAAATTGCGAAAATAGAGTTGACATTTTGGTATAAAAATGAAATTGGAAAAATTAATTTGGTTTTTGAGTTTTCAATGTTGGCCCCATGTCAAAAGTTATTTTTCAGCACCAGAATGTGTCCTTAAACGGAAGCTGTGTATTTTTAAGATGACCAACTCTTGTATAAAGTTTGATGGTCCACTGGTTTGGGCTGTGCGTCCTCTATCAATAACAGTTAGCATTTCATTGATAAGATGGTGTAAACATCGGCAGGCGAACCTGTACCCGACGGTGGGGCTGCAGACGCCGGGCGAGGTGGTGGACGCCAACTTCGGCCAGCAGCCGTTCGTGTTCGACATCGAGGACATGCTGCGGGAGCTGCGCGCGCGCACCCGCCTCGCCATCGACGAGTTCCCGCTGCCCGACGAGCAGGGACAGTGGCAGCAGGTGCTTCACAGGTCAGACCAATAAACAACTTTTGTGCAAGAGGACTCAAAGTTATCATTTACCTACAATAAGAAAAAAATATTTGTGACACACGCTTCTCTATTATACTTACTTTTAATTGCTAACAATGTCATGCTGTCAATTGCAATCCCTTGCAGCTGGACCAAGGTTTCGTAAGAGGTATCGGAAACCCTTCAGAAAAGGAAGAATCATTGATTTGTTAATTAGTAATGTTGATTATTATTCTTATTAAATTACCTTTTGAAGCCTGCCTATCCAGGCTAGCTAATACACACCAGTTTGACACAATTGCCAAACGACTCCTGAGGGGATCTCAAGAGACAGTAATCTACCATCAATTTACCTTCCGGATCTACCAGTTTCTTTCTTGTCTGGAAATAAAATTATTGCAAGTTTAATAGATGATCAGGTGGCTCGGCTACTCTTTTTTGCTGCGGCTAATACCATAAAAAAGTTCCTTCGTAAATAAGATCCAATAATATCGCTTACATTTGCACCGCAACTTCGAGGCTGTTATAAAGTGCTTTTGTTTTTTGTTAGAGTCAGACGTTTGCAATGCAGAGCGAATTATTTTGAGCGCTGCTCGCAGCCGACTCCTGTGACCTATCTATTCGTATGTTTCACAGTTTTTTTGGGATAACTTGCACATTTTATACCCTTGTAATTATTGAGTAATGAAATAAAAATAAAAACGTATTCTAATTTTAGTCTGATCTTTTATCAGCGATTAATAGATAGGTTACAGATTCTGGCAAAGAGCTTAAATGTATCTTAGTATCTTATGTTTCATGGTTAGTCTAATACAGCATCCCTCCAAACAGTTCAATTTCTATCATCCCGACGATTGCAAGGTGTGGCTACATATATTCGGATTAGACACTATTATCATTAGTCAGTATTATCGTATCGGAGATGCTCATAGCAACAAGGGCATACAGCGAAATAGAAAATGGATGTAAAGTTGTGAGGTTGCCAACGATTTGTACGTTAGGCTCGTCATTGATACATATCACCTGGCTGAGTATGGACAATGTTTCCCAAGGTGTATCTACAGCTGTAACTAATTATATTGGGTTAGATTATTTCGTACCAATTAATGTACCAGAAACGCCTAAAGGGCTGTAGATGATTTATGATTATTGACGTGTGCCGTATACGAAATAGTTATATTATTTTAAAATACCCTATATTTGATGGAAACAAAAACACATTGAATAATTGCAGTTATGTATAATACGAGTACCTTAATTAATGTGTAATCTCTTAGGTGGTCCTAATGACGTTTAATGTTAAATGTTTGACTGGAAAGAGGAATAGAATAATATAGAGAGAGAGAGAAAATCAAA
Organism: Lerema accius; assembly: GCA_001278395.1. Lineage (NCBI taxonomy): Eukaryota > Metazoa > Arthropoda > Insecta > Lepidoptera > Hesperiidae > Lerema > Lerema accius. The sequence goes on from LGAG01000367.1 coordinate 125,047, forward strand.
GAATAAAGCGCATAAAAGTACATGCGCTAAAAAAGCTTAAAAGTATACGCTTTTATAAGGCGTCTGTTTTCGCTTTATTTAAATGAAATTGTGACTCTGTACCTCATAATAATTGTACTCCCTTGTTACTAACAAAATGATTGTATCCGTTTTAAAGTGTTGTTGACCGTGTGTTCCAGGATGGTGTCGTCGTACCTGGTGCACCACGGCTACTGCAGCACGGCGCAGGCGTTCTCGCGCGCCACCGGACAGCCCATACACGAGGACATAGCCTCCATTAAAAGCAGACAGAGTATGTTATACTGTGTTATGTAATGTTGATGTAATGATAGTGGTTTTACTTAAAAGTACAGTCGATCGTGAAGTCGTGAACCCTATAAATAACGATGTATTTATTTCACGTGGAATTTGTACTAAGTGTAGTAATAGTGACGACAGGGCAGTGAGGACAGAGTAGTGAGGATAAAGAAGTGTGAACACGTTAGTGAAAACAGAGACGTTAGAATAGAATAGTGACGCCAGAGCAGATGGCAGAGTAGTGACGGTAGAATAGTGAGGACAGAGAAATGAGAACTGATACGGCAGAATAGTGACGGCAGAGTAATGAAAACAGATTAGTGAGAACACAGGTGTTAGAAAAGAGTAGTGAGGACAGGGTAATGATGGCAGACTAATGAGGACAGAGTAATGAGGATAGCGTGGTTGTTTTCAGGGATATCGAAGCTGGTGCTGGCGGGCCGCATCGGCGAGGCGGTGGAGATGACGCGGCAGCAGTACCCCGGCCTGCTGGACGGCAACCCCGACCTGCACTTCATCCTCAAGTGCCGCCAGTTCGTCGAGATGGTCAACGGCTCCGACTCTGAGGTAACACCTTATGCCATTGCCTGGGCTCCGTCAAAGCGCCATGGTTATAGCCTTAACAATGAGAATGTTCAGGGTATCGTTTCATCAGTAATCAAATTAATTTTCACCTGTCGATTGTAAGCTATTACTTACTTTTTATTACTCCTTTGACGACACACAGTGTTCGTCAAATGACCTCTGCTTGAGAAGTATATTAAGTTAGAAGTAAAGTTAAATATAAAACTACACTAATGTTCGTCGTCATTTGTTTAGTGTAGTATTGTTTGTTAGTATAAGGCATAGTACTAAGTGTATGTGTGTTGGCAGGTGATCGGCGACAAGGCGTGCGGCAGTAACGGCGTGGCCACGTCCGTCATCTCGCACACCAGCCGCGCGCCGCCCGCCGCCGCCAACGGACAGGACTGCGCCAAACACACCAACGGTACCAACGCTTCACTATAATAAATATTTTAATTCTTCATTTGTCAAACGATCTTTTGAATTGAAAAAGTTCTCAATAAAGCTATCATATTTTTGGAGACATATTTAGTGACTATGGGTCCGACAAGAAAGTAATACATCCACTCTTATGTGTGTGTATTTTAATTGACTTGTGGATTCGACCTCGCTTCGCTTCGGTGTACCGTTTGCCTGTTATCCTACGGCCACAAAAACATTTCCCTAAACAAAACGTATTGTAAATAGTAGTCTTCATATAAGCCAAAAA
>LGAG01000367.1:134541-148668 GCA_001278395.1 Lerema accius
TTGAAGAACTTGGAGGATATGACGCCAATGGCGCAGTGATTTAATTGATACTGCCAACTAGCTATATTTAGTCGACGTAGAGATACATAATTAATAGGATAAATACAATCGGTGCCACAGCTAACGCCATCTGTCGGCACTAGCGAAGACAGCCAGCGCATTAAAGGATCCTATATAACTTCAAGATTGTAACACAGCTGTTGCGAATGAAGATTTAGCGAATGCGCCGTCGCTTTATTTCATAGAATAGGATGCAACGCTTCGGCAATTTTTTATATTCTCGCGGTACAGTAGAACTCACGAAGTGGCTCAGTCACGGCCGGAGACAGTGTTTCAGTGTTTGCTAGTGTCGTGTCGTGTCGTGTGTCGTGGTGTCGTGTCGTGTCACGTCAGCGGTGGTCGTGAGGTGCGACTGTAGTCGATCGACTGACGTCATCGTGACTGTAATGTAACTTATTGTAACGTAACGCGAAGCTCGTGAATTGATCAACGTTGAATCGGAAGGCATGTAACGCTTGAAGCTTTCTCGATCTAAGGCAGTAGGTAGTTCAGTATCGGAGCATGTACAGGCTAATACACGTTCGCTGGTATCGTTCAGCGGTAGGATTATGATATCTTGGTACTATGTCTATACTATCATCGTAAGCACCATTTGCAAGTTACCGATCATTGTGCAACGTAATATTATTATGCTTCGATGGCTTTAATTGTTGGTCATTGTCATTCTGTAAGATTGCAATGTGTTCCATTTTTAAGCTGATTTATATACAATAAGATCGTGATATCGTAGTTAAAAAGGCTGATTAAGTAATTTTGCTGCTGTTGGTCAGGCATCGTACGACTGACCGCGACCGGAGTAGCTTGACCTGGTTACAGTTGATACAAGAGGTATGTATTGGTACCTGAACATTTAATCATTTGTCTGATTCTAAAAATAACAATCGAATTAGGTTTAGTAAACGCATCTTATAGAATGACATTGCATGTTGTATTGTAACCGACTTTACTTGCCAATGATATTGCTAATAAGCAGAGGGTGCACCCGTTGCTGTTTTTAAATATTGTAAAGAAATGTATTACATTATTATAGTTCCGGTGAACTCTGCACATAAAGGAAAAAAGTTTTTAATGTAGTAGATTATCAATATGCTGTACATAAAATAAATTTTTAAAACAACCTTATATACTATTCAGTGACAATGTAACGCACATAAATGCCTTAGGAGGGTCGATTCGGCCGAGGGAAAACGAGCCGTACGGTCGTCACGTAAAGATCAGATTGGCTCGTAGCTGCTCACAGATACAGCAGCGAATAATTTGTGATCAGTTTTCGTTCGATGTTTCTGTTCATGAAATTAATTGTCTTTCTGACGTTTTTATAACTACTATACGAAAAAACAGGCAATAATTTGTGGTAATGCGATTGTTTATCGGTCCAACAATAGTTATGTAGGGGGCGTGCAATGTGCGAGCCGCAGTTCGGACGGACGGACGGACGGACGGACGGACGGACGGACGGACGGTGCCAGGAGCGCTGCGAGAGGACTCTGCAATATGTATCATATATATTTATAGTGTGCTTCGTGGACTCAACGAGAACGGACGTTGTGATGAAAATGATTTTTTTATTATAAATCTTCGAATGTAGCTCTAGTGATGTGGACTTCGGACTATGCGTCGTGTATATCGTCAGCGTATATAGATATATCGGTATAGAAATATAAATTAATATAACGTATCGGCGGCGCGGGGGCGGGCGGTGTCGCGGCGACACGACTGCGCGGCGAGGGTCGTGGCGTCGCGTCGTGGCGTCGTCGCGACGTCGCCTCCTACATCCATCGACGCGGTGTTCTATAAACTGTACAAATCATTTATAAATATTGTTCGGAGTAAGGGTTTAGTACCGGTGTTAGTCCCGCGGCCGCCGGCGGACATCTAACATAGAGGTATAATGTAACGTGAGATGATAAAACATTTGCGTGTAGAGATGCTAAGATTAAGATATAGAGGTTGTCGCTGCTCGGCTGCGGCCGCCGCGCCGCCGCAGGGCTGCCAGATATAAATCTATCAATTTTTTTACTTTTTTTAAATTTATTTTACTTCATCTGCTCTCAAATAACTTAAAGCCTTAATAGTGACGTATAATTATGTATTTTCGTCAAATTTATAGTGGTCATTTCTTTTGAACTATAAGTGCAGATCTGATAAGTCTCACAGATGTGTTGTCTATATCGAAATGAACATTATTATTGGTGTCACAGCCACACTACATTTTAGATAATATCCCCTTCACCATTACTTCGAACACTATAAGTCTGTTTTTCAATCAACAAATAATACTAAATTAGTGTTCAATCATAATACGCTTAGTACCTAATTTTATTGTGAGAGTTTGAAATTGCAGTCTCAATATTTATGTTGTTATAATTATTATGACTTCAAACCCGATGAATCAAAACTAGAAATGGATTGGGAAGATGTTGAGTTATTATTAGTAATAATGTGTCGGCTGGCAGCCCTGGCGAGCTCGCCCGGCCGCGGCGCAGGGCAGCGTGTAGCGGCCGCCGGCGCCGTCCGCCCTGCACTCGTGTACTACACTAACTTCATGTATTTATACGTACAATTTACGATCCATTTTGTTATTCAAAATATTAGAAATAACTAATACAGAAGCAACGATAGCAATGTTACTCTGATACTAAGTTGAGATATTTTTTTATAGTCAATTGTTTTTACATAATTCAATAGTTTGGACTGAAATATAATTCTATTAAAAATTATTATTTTTACAGTTTTGTATTTAAAAATAAGTATTGGTTTGTAGACTTTCTCTTAACATGTTTGTACTTATGTGTAAACGTTCCTATTCAGTTGTCCAGTTATGAGTTAATACCTAATAATTTAAAAAAATACGTAACAGGATACTAAATAAAGACAATTTGTGACATATAAATTGTTTTGGTAAAGTAACCTTGTATTGACGTTCTAGTGAAGTAAACGAGTGCAGGCGGCGCGGAGCCGCGGCTTCACATGTTCTGTAAAGATGATTCTACAATATTGTTCTTATATTGTATTGTTTTCTTTTTTAATAATATATTGTGTTTAAACGGCTGTCTTGACTTTCATTGATAAATACCTATCGACTTTTAAGAACCTTGGCATTGAGTATATTGACCTACTTTAGTAGTAGTCACTGTGAGGGAAAAGTTGACTCATATGGTACAGTGGTTACCACGACGGTCTGCCGTTGAATGGGTCTGGGTTCGATACCCAGCAAGGGAGAATTTCAATGACTAATATAAAATCATTAGGTGTATATGTGTGCGGGTGTTTCTGTGTTGTTTAGGCACAAAACCCACAAACATGCAAATTTTTATCGAAATGCAGTGGTCTCCGCGTGAAAGTTGTATAGATGGCCATTACTTGCAAAAATATTGGATTTAATCTATATCGACAAGAAAGCCTTCCTACATTTGAATAAAATCAATGTACAGTTAAGACTTGCAGTTGAATTATTAGTAGGTAAGTATAGGTGTAATAACGTTAAAAGCGTCACTAACGCTTTCTTTACTAGCTTAGAAGGAAGCATAGGTAAATTTGGTTGGGTAAAATTTTGGACTTCTTACTTCTTTTACATGGGAAAGAAATGTATAAAGCTAAATTTTATGTTTCGTAATCAGAGCAAAAAGCAAAAAGTGAGGTAATTTTTTTTCCTTCTTTTTACAATTTGTTATACGTCACAGTACAGCCTGCTCATTTGTTATTAACGTTGTTTTTTTCGACTGCTTTTTTGTTGTTACTAAGGCGGATTCTATACATCATTTTTTTTTTGATTTGAGGTTTCGTATTATTCCAAATTCTTACAATACACCAATCAGAGTAAATTTTAAAGTTGCTCTGTGTTAATTCATAGACAATATGGATTTTTTTAAAACTCCGACAGCCCACAAGATGGCGTTAAAAGTGGCGCGTGAGTTGTTGACAGTTGACACGAAACCGTCGCGCGTGCAGCAAAATTTAAATTCGATGTAAAATAAAAAGCTAGTCCTGATTATTAGAAGTTCCGTGCAAATTAATAGTGAGTGCCAATCTGCAAATTAATAGTGAGTGCCGATCTGCAAATTAATAGTGAGTGCCGATCAAAGAGAGTGCGCTTAAATTGCACCTTAAGTAACTGAGTGCAAGTAGCTAATCCACTACCTGAAGCCTGTCCTATCCGAGGGATCCTGAGGAGTAACGCAAGAAGACCAGCACAGGGCATAAGGTCAGTAAAATAATTACAGTTCACTTGTATCCCCAATATTGTATATAATACAAGTTAAAAATACATTTTAATTTATAAAATAAAAACCACTCTACCACACACAGAGCAAGGAATGTATCTGTATTCTTTCTTCCGTGCTACCACACTTTTTTCTTTATACAAACATGTCTCACACATGCATATTTCGGACGAATGGCTATTTTGATAGATACCTGATTGACAGAAAGGTATCTCGTAATTTAAATTACCCAAGTAGGAACATAGGGATTAGTAAATATAGTTGGTACTTATTATTAAGTTAATAAGCACCTAAACAAGCAAGTCCAATATTCGCAAGTGCTTCAATAAAGTTGAAAATAAAACAAAAAAACTACCTATAAAGGTTCCATTTTTTCTACGGAGCCCTAAAACACACGAAGTGCGAACGTGGCTCGTTATGTTAAAATATTCCTAATGTTGAATTATGGCTTCAATATGGAGATTATAGTAATTTTGTTACAATTCATTTTACCTAAAAACTGCGTTCGCAGATAACGATTCATTGAATAATTATGATAATTGACGAAATTATTGGCGCTGGATTTAATAAATGGCGGTGTGATTGGGCTGCGCCACGTCGCGATTATCCACGATTTATGTTATTACGACGGTCTTCATAACATCAGTATAGTGTGGAGCATTGGAAATAATACCTCCGGGAAGACCTATCTTTGGTGAAATGGATGGATGGTGGATGGGTGATTGCTACGGGCAAACTTTCTTGAGCGGAAGTATGTATGGTAGGCTCTGTTTGTTATCGTAAAATTACAGTGGCTATGCCATGTCGGAAGCCTTCGGGCGGCGTAATAACTTCTTCCGACAGTTGGGTTGTCCGCTAATCGCTCTATCAATCCAATCTGTATACAGTTATAATTAACTTTAAGATTAATATCTACTGGATACCTACTATTAGATAACGTAGCGACGGCTACTGCGATGAACATTACAATCACACACACGAAAGCTTTATGTCCAACGTAAAGGAAAATCGAGCAAAGAGAACAAGACAGAGGAGGTATGAAAAACTAACGTTATTCGCGGCGGAATACGAAAGGGGAACGCAATCACGATTCAATAGCCGTATCCCATTCTTTCGCGACCGGATCGGTCAATAAAGACTCGTATCTGTATTTGAGCAGCGTATCTGGAGTCGGCGTCCGGCGCGGCGCGGCGTGGCGCGGGCGGTCGCGAGAAATTGAATGAAAACATTGAATATTTATTCTCAGACGATGCCACTGCATCGCTTCCAGCGCTCCCCGGTCCCTGCCGGCCACAGACCAATGCATGGATTGGCCTTTGTTTAACGTTTTCACCAGGTTCTCTCGCTGAGAAAATATAGCCTGTAAGTGCTCTATTGAAGTAGGTACATTAGAGGTTTCAACACACATTTTTGAAATTAGTTTTTTGATGACTATCTTACTGGCTTTATATAATGAAAAAGTTTTCGTGAAAATTCCAAGCATAAGTGAGGTTGTCGATAGGTAGGTTAAGTACTTATTTAGCTCGATCAAGAAAGGAAGAAATGTAAATTAAATACTCGGTCGATTAAATAAGTCTGCTACATCAAACGAAATACAAGTAAAAGTAAAAATGAAGAAATATACGAAGATTCTGTAGAGAAGTTACTCTTCACAGGACAGAGATGATCTTCAGAGTTCCTTTTAATATTTGATCTGCATATTTATAACCCGCCCGCTGCTGCCGCGAGCATGTTTACGGATTTACGGGTTATTTCATTTCGTATTGTGCTCGGGACAACTGTTGTTTGAGATCGTCCCGAGTGCATGCACGGTGCTCGCGGCGCACGGGATGCCGGTCATGCATGCACATGAAGATACGACACCTCCTGCATTTATCTTTAACCTTCTTTGTCACTACGTTAAAGCATGTTACTTTACAATAATAAGTTTGTGTAAGAAGTGTATTCAAGGTTCAAAAAGGACTTCAAATTTTCGGAAGACTTAAATGTTAGGATCTCTTCAGCTTTCTTTTATAGTTTTAGTATCAACTATTACGAAGTTTAAACACAATTTATTATACGTAGTCACAAACGATATTTTCGGCCATAAAGCTAAGTTGACATTAAAATCGGCAATAACTGAAAGGTACGTTGGTTTGTCAAGTTTAACCGGCATTTCGGATTCCAGTTGTTTGCCCCGATGACATTGCTTGTCACCTCGTGCACGTAACTCTTACATAAATCAACAAATGTGCAAGAATTTGAATTAATCCTTTATGTTTATTCATATTATTATTCAAATTATTGTTTTCGTTATGCAGGTATCAGATAGATTTATGCTATTTGGAATTGTTAAGAAGTTACCTGCACGTTTTAAGCATTGCGATGAAATTGATTATAATTAGTTTTCCAGTGTAATGCTTTAGCGAGTTTATATGATTACGACTAAAAAGTAAAAGGCATCAATGATTGAACTAATTTGAATTCAACTTTACGCCTGGACAAAAGTCCTGAATTATGATATTTTGTTGTAAATTACTTTGGAATGAATCAATTAGTCAATCACATAAACCACCCGTCCACGAACGAAGTTCAATGTTCAATACAATGCTTAACAAATGTCATAAATTTTGTAATCGCTAGAAGTAGGTACTAATCGCTTCCATTGTCACTGTACCTAGTAGGTGTAGGTTTTGTTTGATTGTTTTCCCCTCAGGTTAGTACTTGTACATAATTAATTAGTACCTATTATTAGCGTGAGAGATTGTCGCCACATTATTTTTTATCTCTGTATTCCGAGTCTCCACAGTAGGATTTCTACAGCTTGCGGACCTTTAAGACATGGTATCTATTGATTTGTAGCTTGTGTCTCAATAAGAGATTCAATTATGTTATCCTATCATCCACTGCGTATTTGCGTTCGAGGAAAATGATGGACTAAAATCTGATTCTTCAACTACAAGAATCATTCTTGCTCTACTAATTGAAAGAGCTACAATTGATTAAATTATCTTTATTTATAAATAAATAATAGGTTTATTTATTTTGTCAACTATGTATTTAGAAAATACTCGGGATTTCCTCAGAGTGCTAAATACAACTGTTATATGTTCCCTGTTTATGCAAAGAGATGGAAGTTCCCAGATCTGTTCAACTTTCCACCACAAATAGCACCAAAAATAGACTAAATTTTACAGCAAAAACATCTTAAGTTGATTTGGATGGTCGTCAATAAATTCGTTTATAAGTTCAGATTTCTAATACAAGAATATAAATAGACATACCTAACTACGAATTGACTAGCTTAGACCTAACAGTCAGTTCTCACTTTACATAGCACTGTTTGTCACTGGTTCGTTTCCGAGGGGTACATTGCTGAGCACTCTCACACGGGACGTAGCCGCTTTCACCGTACTCGCATAGAATGTTCTCGAAGAAGTTTCCGCGAGGACTCTCGATGATGGAGAGCTTCCGGTCCAGCCTCATGGTGTTGGACGCGTTGATGGTGGCTGCCGGCCAAGTCACAGGCAACAGCTTAGACTGCGTGGGAGTCGGGTCCCTGAAATAAGAATAGTAGTTACAGATTTATATGCGTATTTTTAAGTATCGTAATAGGTAAAGAAATTTTAATGACGTTTGCAGAATTTAGTAGTTATAGCTAAATTTCTTAAAAAAATTTAATTATCTTACAATTACAGAAAAGTAGAAAATAGTGACTAATCGTAAATGTAACTACAAAAATGTCAAAGGTTATAAAATATTACAGTTTGTGATATAATGTTTCACTGAATTTTAAAATAACCAATAATTAAGTAGTTGAATGAGGAGAAAGAGTTATTATGAATACTTTTGTATAATACTCACCCAAATTTCATGAAATTCGTAAACATGGTGGTTATTCGATGTACTAGGAGCTTGTCGTCTCTCGACAGTCCCCAGTCGAAACCGGCCGGTTTAAACAAGTAAAATAATTCATCACCGTGAGCCGCTCCCGGTGTATCGAGACCGATAAAGATTTTTACAAAGTTTCTATGTCCAGTGTATGAGAATTGATAGTTGTAGACGGGGGCGGGCGATACTCTCGTTAGAAGCCTCGAGAACGCGTGGACGGTTCCATACGCGATCCAGTCAGAAAAGTAGTCTATCAAGCCGCGAATTGACTTACTAGTGATGGCATCTGTGCCGAAGTAATGCGATCGTATTATCTTTGCTATTTTCCGCTTATCCCTATTCGAACACCAGGAAAACACTGAACTTATTCTCTCAACAAAATATTTATCGAATTGTTCGACTTCGGCTCGATCGCTGAGGCCATAAAACGTTATTCCTTCTGCATCAGTGTACCCTATCATCGTCGGCACTTTGTTGAATTTACCGGATTTTATTATGTCGTAGGGCTTGTCGTGAAAGAATGGCCGCGTCGAGTTGGTATCCACGCAAGGCGAATATTTAAAATATCTTGAATTAACCGATATGTCTCTCGTCGCTGCGACGAGGTCTTCGAGAGACGCATTCGAGAACACTCTGTAGATGTCCTCCTCATTACACACTTTTGCAATTTTACGAGCGTCCTCTAATGCGGGCATGACAGGTTCCAAGTTAAACGCCCAAGGTGTAAAAGCAGATCCGCTTATAAGTATCGCCTTATGAAACAGTCCTTCGCTTTCTTTAGAGAGGAAGTGCATAGAGGCGGACGATGCGCCTGCACTCTGTCCGCATAATGTCACGTTATCCGGGTCTCCGCCAAACGACGCTATATTATTTTGAATCCATTTCAACGCAGCCACTTGATCTCTCAGCCCGAGGTTGGAGACTCCGTTAACACACAGAAATCCGTGAACCGAAAGCCGATAGTTCACTATAACGACGATAACATTTTTCTCTACTAAGAACTCGGGGTTGTACAAGGTCTTTCCTCCGTAGTAATAAGCTCCGCCATGAAAGAAGACCATTACCGGTAACCTCTGTGCGGGGTCAGCAGTCTCGGGTGTGTAGACGTCAAGAACGAGGCAGTCTTCGTACCCGATAGTGAAGATGACAAATATTTGTGCGCAGCTCTTGAACGGGTTGATAGCGTCGTAAACGCCGTCCCATTTTGGAGGATCCCGTGGAAGCTGAAATATATAGTTTGGTTATTAAAATAATGAAAGATGTGCACTTGAACTTTTGCTTCAGGATTTTAGTTTCTTAGTAATGTCTGTTACACACTCGATTACATAAGTAACGGGAAAATTGTTTAATCCATTCTTTCTCTGATGGAGTAATATACAGATAAAATTATGATCATCTTATATTAGACAAAGAAAATGTGCCCGTCAAATAAGTTCAGGTCAGAGTTATTGAAAAGGAAAATCAATGTCACAATTCAATAGTCTGCTTCGTTAATATCTAGATAACATAATATATGCAATTATAAGTCTTAGAATTTTACCTGGAACCTCTGAGAGACTGCGTAAGGGATGCTGTAATACCGATTCTGTCCCTGGAAGTTGCGTATACCTCGCAACCTGCCCTGGTCGATACTCACTACAGGCGTCAGAAGGAAGGCGTCAATAGGATCGGGTGAGGTTGACCGGCCAACCACAAGGATGACTAACCCCAATGTTAACCATTTAAACTGCATGCTGCGTATCCCGTTCAGACGATGACTTTTGAATTCTACTTTTCGATTTTCAGGGTGTGATTGTTTCATAAGTTTGCATTTTTAAAATCTTTATGCTTTTTAAATATAAATCTATATCGCTTTTTTCTTCAGTAACTTCTGTCATCGTCAGTATTTTAACAGTAGTTAAAACTGTTTCCCTCATAATGTTCTGTTTTGCGTATCCATAATTTTGTAGTGTCTCTAACTAAAAAATATTTCAAATTATCATAATTTAAGGGTAGTGAATAAGGGTAGTAGCAATGTATAGAATGGGGGTACAAAGGTAGATATAAAAACAATACCTGCCTACCACAATCACCCATGTACTCGTAAAATACTGTAAGCTTACAGTGTAAGAGGTCAACATTTTACATAGGGACTTTTTTGATAATTTTAGTCAGGGGAAGTTTAAAGAGTAGGTATAGTTCAGAGATCATTGGGCTTCGAAAGAAGACACCTGTTAGTATAACCTCGTGGGTTGTTAATAATGCCCTTTAGGAGCCATAACTCCATAAAATGTTGTAAAAGTTAAGTTTCAACTCAAAACCAAGTGAGAAGAAAAAGATTTTAATAAATGTTCAAAAATATTTTTTATTTTGTTCTTATTTAAAGTTTACACGAAATGATCATAAATTTGCATCTTGTTATTTATACACAGTGTAAAAAAATATTTTGGATAAGTTTAAAAGTACGCATTCGGTGTGAACTTGACCGGCTTTGGCTGTTCCGAAATGACATTTTGACGGTCAAAACCGAAGGTTATATTTAAGATCTGCACATAATAATTAAAATTATGACCAAACCAAGAGTCGTTAAATTTTAAAATCTGCTAAAATAAAATCAAGGTCTAATTTGGCATGTAAACTCTAATTAATGCATTTAATTATTTAATGCATCTAATTAATGTATTCAATTTAAAATGAATTTGGCTTACCTGAATATTCACTGTTCCATCTTCGTCAATTTCGTTATTATTTGCAAAACAATTACCACAAATTAACTTTAACTGGATTATAAATTCTTAAACTCATCTTTAAGTAACACTTATTTATCCCCACACTACACGATTCACGATTGAATTCTCGATGGCAAGGTGCGTGCAATATGCCTCAGCTCTCCAGGCAACTGCAACGCTGCGAATATGCAGCTATGTCTCAGCATCCAGTATCTAAGGACTGTACAGATGGCGAAAGTGCTTTCGTACTTAGAATTGCTTGCGAAACGACCTGTTACGAGCACGTTACTATGTTACTAGTAAGAATATGGACACAACCGTGTGTTTACAAAACCTACTTGTGACCATCTACGTATGTTGACCAAAATATCGGCTGTAACCACGAAATTGGGTTGAGGATACGCCGGCTATACTGCAAGTTTTCCGCACACTGCATGCCAACACCCTATTATATATTTTGTCGTTGTAACCAGTTTTGAACCTGTTTGCAGGTTATGTTGGAAACCAATTTTTTTAACCTTGTTGCTACAACCCAAGGTCAATGCACTCTAATAGGGTATATAAGATGCGAGTGAATCTTATGACTGCTCTTACGTACTATTTAATTAGTACAAAACACACATTTTATTACTATTTCTGACCTTCGTTCCTAACAAGAAAATTAACCATATTTTTACATCTGCCGCAAGATTATTGAATTCGAGGATACGAAAACAGCAGTTAGTAATTAAATACATGCAATAATAATTGTATGCAATCTAATTGTATGCAATCCCCACTACTGTTAGCCGAAGGGTAGAGCTCATTATCCAGTACACTGACCAAGTAATGCATGGTAGACTTCTAACACTTCTTGCGCCGAAGCAAGAAATAAATAATTTCTAATACACACTTATAGAACTGCTGAAAATTAGAGATGTTTGCTGGATTGCAACTCAACTCCTGTTTGGAAGACATACTTTTTTGTATAAGTTAATGCTCAACCACACACCCAACAGAATATGAGATACGGACAGACAAACAGACACAGGGACGGATAGTGGAGTCTTAATAATTAATTGGGTCCAATTTTGCCCTCTGAATACAGAATTCTAAAAATAGCGTTTAAGTCGCTAGGCAGTCACTGCTTCATAAGTTATTCATATTATTATATTCTGACCAAAATGTCAGTTTTTTTATTCCGCCCAAGGCCCTCCCAAGACTTAACGATTGTCACTTAATAATAACAACCAAGACGACGTCTTTTCGTGTCCTACTAAGCACAAAGCGCTTTAAAATATTTTTTTATCACGAGCGGTCACCCTTCTACTATCCGACTACGCCCGCAGTTGCTCAACTTGGTCGATCGCTCAGGATTGCCGCAAGCTATGACTGCTTCGGACTTTCGGATTAAGTACAGTAAAGTTGTTTACGCCATCGTAATTCGCGTCGCTTCCCGCCGGCAGTGGGACACGACGCCCATGGCCCGTCCTACGGAGGACCGACCACGCAGCGCCGGCCCCATCGAGATAATTTGAATTAAAAGTACGAGGAAGTGCTCCAATTTGCATGTTTGCTCAGTTTATAACAATTAGCCGCTGGAGTTTTTCTTTATTACCGGATTAAACTGGCGACTTACGCTCCGGGTAATTATGCTTTATAACTGATGATAACGGCTCATCAGAGAGCATGGGTGTTTTATATAATCGACAGGTAGGTACTCTTAAAAACGAGTAGACGAGCCAATTGATTTTGTCATTCAATCTTATTGGCAAAAGAAAACCTTGTAGGGATTCGATGATGAGAAGGAATAAGCGATAAACAGTGTATATTGCGCTCACATTTTAAAATTGTGAGATATGAATCATAATAATTTACCTTCTTTGTATTAAATCATTTTACGACGGGCAAAGCCGTAGCTGAGTTATAAAATATTGGGAAATTACGTTCGTATTTAACTCGACTAACACATGCAGTGATGACAGAAAACAGGAAGATGTCTTGCGTGAATTTTTCATAATGTTGTCAGCTATATAAAGTTTTCCAGCTCGCACTTCAAATGTTAAGGAGCGTTGTAATTTAACCCGCTCTACATTCAAAACGAGAAACTTTGCCGATGAAAGCACAAATCTACGGAGCCGTTTGTCCAAATCAACACTCGAAAACTACATCACAGCAGTATCAGTGTCACCTAGCGCGCGGAGACTCCCTAGAAAACTTTATGAAATTGAATAATGCTACCCGACGTTTCAAAGAGGGGAGTATTTGGGAAGTGAAAATCAACAAAGGAGCGAATTGGTAACGGAGGGACTTATGAAAGTCCTAAAGGCACCGGGCTTTTGTCGGAGAGGTTCGCGGAAACTTGGACGGCGGAGTGGAGACGCCCCGGGCGACGGGAATATTTTGTCTATACGAGTGTTCTGAACTTTTTGCCCGACGAGAAAAGAACTGCAGTTGTGTTGTTCAAAAATCAAGGACGTCTTTATTATAGCGGAGTCATGTCAGAGGCAGTGAAGTCAAACGATGTTTGGTCTTTTTGTAATTTTATGAAGAGGGATGAGTAATTTTTGTGAGCATTTCGAAGTGAACCGAACGCTATGTTTCGTTATGTGCGTTTCTCATGGCAACTTTTGGGCTATAACGAGTCTGTCTATAACGCTACTAAAGTATGAATTTACCAACTAGAGACTAGAACTTCTGAAGTTATCCAATGACCGATGTTTTAATCAAATCACCCAATCAAGTATACAAATACAATAGTAGTAGAATATAGTAACCTACTAAAGTACCTACTTTGCTAGAGTCTAGGTTAGATCACTTGTTGCAGATAATGATTTCTAATCTCATCTGTCACTTCTATTTCCATTTCTTGGAATGAAATTTCAGAAATTGTTTTCACGGCCACGGTTCATAAAATATTACTTTTTATTTTCCTTTTAATTTATTATGTACATGTAATTGAAAACAAGACAAGTGTGAAAAATATTTTATCTTTTTTTTTATGTAAAGGTTCAAAGCGCGGATTAGTGTACGAAATCCTTATTATTGTTTCTAGGAAACATCTTTGATATGTAATTCACAGTTCATTTGGGTAACTTCTTCTTTCACTGAATAACTGAAATGGCTCGAGATTGTCCAACGCGAGAATCAGTGATCTACTACTTATATAATTGTATGTTTCGTAGTGGACGCTATCAAAATATTTGAATGTAGTTGAGATTTTCTTTTTAAACTAGACGTCGCCCGCGGATTCGCCTGTGGAAAAGTAGTTTTAAAAACATATTGGA
>LGAG01000367.1:153719-179970 GCA_001278395.1 Lerema accius
GTTTTGGATAAAAGTATGTCTGTCTTACCCCACCTTACCTTACCTGATAAGTTACAGAAAGCAACGTTGTCGTATATTTCTCACGATAAATGCAAAAACCCCTATGTAAACATCACGGAAACGATGTTATGTACAATTGACAAAGGGATTGGACCTTGTAATGTAAGTTTTAGCAGCCAATTTTTTACAGCTATCCATGAGGATTTCCCACGTTAAAATCTAAGGCTGGCCGCATACATCCAGAATCTTGATCAGGAATCCTGGTCCGGATTTTAAATTCTGAATTCCATGAGCCTCTAGCGTAGACGTCAGGAATTCAATCCATAATTTATATTGAATGTAGAGCGGGGTGAAAGTGCTGGGATATCTATCTCTTTTTGCTGTCGAGACTCTCGTACAATACAACTTACCCCCAAGTTATTAATGCAAAAACTAACATCGAAACCATGGCACTTAATCTCTATGCATAAAATCCTAATGATATTGTGTATTGAATCAGTCTGTGACGCGCTGCCATTTTTATTCGATTTTGACAGCTCCCTACCCCCCCACTTCCTCATACTTCTTGCCTCAGAGATGCCATATTGGTTTTTGAGACGTCAAATACCTAGTTTTTGTGTTCAACACAACCGCCATTGCACTAATTTCAAACATGATTAAGTGAAGTTTTGCTTAAATTCCGTAACTTTTCGTCTCAATTTGAAGCTGTGATACCCAAAACTTGCAGAATATTCTACGAGTACTGTGTTGTGAATTGTGGTAGTAGGCGAAACGACATGAGGTTAGATTTAAGTATTCATCTAAAGATTTAAAGGTTAGATTTAAGTATTCATATAAATCTAAGTATTCATTTAATTTCTTGGATTATAAATAACATTGGATAGAATCTTTATCTTTTAGATTAGCTATGTTCAATTGATGTAATATTATATAATTGTATAATAGCCAGGAACAGATGTGTTTAGGTTATCATATAGAACAAATTTGTCTCCTATGATGCAGTATAGCGTTATTATTATTAATGAAATGTAAAGTGAAATTGAGAATAAGAAATAAAAAAATTACAAGCAATGTTGTTTTTTTTTTAATTTAGTTATAGAATAAATTTGAAGAGAAAGTCATTTGAATTAATAGTAAATGCTCATAACATCGGTATCCAAAACGTCAGCGTCAGCTATTAAAAAAAAAAAATTAGTGTGCACAGATTACATCTGAACTCTGAACTCTGAATTGTCATTTTCAGTGTGTGAGGTAGAAATAGGTGAATTTTTTACGGTTAGAAGGTTGATTGTCGTCTGATCTGTACTATCTAGTTTGTGATCGAAACCTATGCCGAAACAAAGATGTTACTGCCCAATTGGAAAGAAATCCAACGATACTTTATAAGTTAAATGATCGTAGCTAACAAATGGACTGTATAAAGAAAAGGTTTACGCTCCTTCTAGCGCAGTCGGGAAAAATAACATTAAATATTATTTTTCAGTTGGACGAAGGTGGACCTATAACGTATAATGATAAGCTTCTGGGCATCGTTTCCGCGGTGTCGTGTGCTATCGCCGGAGTTCCCGATATCTCTGTGTATATACCAGCGCTACGTGACTTTATCGACAATATAATTAAAACCAAGGCCTGAATAGAATCATTACGTAGTAATCACTATCAGTGTACTGGTAAAGTCAAATAAACGTTCGATTTTAACTCTGGTTTATGTTTTTATATTCATTCATTCATTCATTCATTTTCAATTTTATAAGTATAAGTTTTATATATGTACCAGTGAAAGTCATTTTTTTTTTGGGTAGGGCGGTGTCGTTTTAATAAATTCATTCTTACAATCGAGATAAATGTAATGGCACTTCAAATGTTAAAAAATATAAATCTACTCAAAAAAGTTAGCTCTGCCTTGACAAACATGATTAAAAAACACCGTGATAATAAAAATAATTGTCCAATATGATAAGCTTTTATTTAAAGTACTTACCTGAAAATTGAAGATCAGGTGTACCTATAGGTGTAGAATACTTTTTTTATAAAAACCTTTCAAACTTCACTTTCACTCCAAAGACTTGATTTGTTACCGATAGTTAAATAGGTACTAATTTTCATATTTCTAGTTTCAATATTAGCGAAGTTTCTAACAAAACTTCATACTCTATTTCATTCCTATTTCAACTTCCTAGCATGAATTCCCAATTTTCCAAAAATCCGTTCTTAGTGTTCCTCTACACTGTATAAGGGACCTCTGTATCAAGTTTCACATTTATAGGTCTATTCACGGAAGAATTTGTATACAGATACATTCCTTGCTCTGTAAGTCTATTGGTTCAGACGTGTCTGTCAGCCAGTTTTCAACATTTTATTAAGATAGGTATGATGATTTTGATGCACTTATTTCTTCACTTTCACACAACTGTTTCTACGTTTGTTTTTGTAGAATTATGAATGTTGCGTTTTACATTTTCTAAATATTCAATCCTTGGTTTATTTGGGTAACTGCTGATCAATTTACCGAAAAATTAAATGGAACGTCTTACTGAACTGCTATTTAGTTTTTTTGGATTCCGTATTTGAGAATGATCTGATCTTAGCCGGAGGTCTCATGGCGGCCGGTGGTGAAATACTACCCAGGTAGTACCTACTCACTAGATAAGCTACTCATTGAAGAAGCGCCCAATCAACGAGTATACGGACAGGGGCGCAAGGAGCGGCGCAATTAAAACACATTTCATTGGAAATATAGAGCACTGATCTACAGAGAATGCCTTAATCTTTTTATTTGTTTTGGACGGTGGTAAATCTGTTGTTATCTTGAAACCAACGATGGAACCAGCTAATGAATGAATAAATAAATGAATGATTGAATAAATGAATATTTATTTGGCTTATCCTTGGTTAAAGCTGTTACTTTTATTGGGTTCGTAAATACTTCTAGAAGAGGCCAGCTGATCGCAGGGGGAGCAACGCAACGCTACCGCGACGAGGGGTACAAAGCGATTACTCACAGTCCAAATTTTCAGTTTCACAGAACTTTAACTAACGGTAATTCTATTATTCTCATGAACGGAATCTATCTACTAATCGACTAATACCGTTCCTACCGTCCTATGCGAGTTTTGTCACAGATGTCTATGGACAGGAAATGATAATGGCATTGCAAGCTACTTATAACAATTAAAACAGCCCTTGCTCTGTAGAGAACTATTCCACAGTGTAATTGTGTATAGAGAATAGTGTAGTGTCTGAGAGGAGGTACTCTGTGGCATCACCTAAGCAAATATTAGTGGAAGGTCATCCCTTTTATTTCGATGCATCGAATGTCTGTCCTATTTGCTTTTCATTACACTTGATTTTGTTGCTTCTGTTGGTCTGTTTGTCTTCGCTCTGTTTGGGAGCCACTGGCCGCCATTCGTATGTAAACATTATACATTTTGACATTTACTCAGATGTATATCAAAGGCGAGGTGAATGTATTTATGTACGTAACTATCGTAGATTGTGGTCGATGTTTGATTAATGAAATGAGCTTTTAGAAGTTTCGCTTCAATTATAAATATTTAGCTTTCGGGTATAATGAATACCTTATTATTAAGAATATAGCTATTCAGATATTTATTAACTCTGTGTTAGATGAGTCAGAGAGAACATTCAAAGGTCAGTTTACCTCGAGATTTTGTGAAATTAAGTAGTTTCGTAAATGTTTCGTTGTTTCCATGAACTTACTTACGTTATTTGTAGTGTAGATAATCCATTGGCGACTGTGACCACATACCATGGTGGCTCTGCTAGTTTGTAGGCTATTTACCTACATTGAATAGAAATAATGCTCGAATAGACAACAGGATAAGTTACTCAGTCCTCAGCCAGGATTTTCATTAAGGGTAATGCTGATTTTAGCGATCCCCTCAAACTACAGGCTACATTCATTCCAATATGTCCTGAAGTGATCCAATGTCGCGGCCGTTGGCCAGTACACGTCGAGTGTAGCTCCGGCGGCGCATAAATCTCAATTATGCAACAAAAAGCTTCGGCCATCCGCTGCTATTGAATATTCAGGAGCGATGCACATCAGCTGCGCGGCTGGCGCCCGAACTAAATCTCTCTCCACATTCAAGATGATTTGCAGGAAACTTTAATGAATGAAGGATTGTACGAACTGCAGACATTCTTAAAGAATCTTGCCTTCTAGTTAGCTTTTAATATGATTGTATGATGTAAGTGTACGTACTTACATTACAATATGACACTACATATTATTACGGGAAGAGTCGAGTTTTGGCACATATTTAAGAATAATGCAGATACGTACGAGTTTGAGATTGGACTACAAAAAATATTTATATGATCTTTTATTTATCACAAAACACCATTTTAACAACAATTACCTACACCTCGTTTTATTTACAATCTTAAATTAAAACTTCAAATCCTTTGGCACAATATTATTGTAAAACAAGATACAAAATACATACACAAAGTAACATAATGAGATCACACTCCGTCGCAATAAGGAAATACTGAATCCTAAAAACAAGCCCAATTATGAACACTATGTAAAAGTTACGCACGTCAATCCTACACAATATTATAATTATTTCATTCCCGATACCAAAAATTTAATATTTAAAACCACTATATTCCCGTCAAACGCATCACAATAATTGATTTCTGTAAACAGCTTGATCAATTTTAAATGAAGTGTTCAAATATAACATCTTTTTGTGTGAGGCCAACATTAAAAAACAAATCTTTCATAAAAATCCCAAAACGCCTGTTATTATTTAATGCCTATAGAAAAGTGAATATTTTTACAAATTTCACGTTGCAATAGAAAGAGTCCTTAGAAGATAGTAATAAAAATTATCCTTTTAACTTAACGTAATAAGTCTCTTATTAACTTTATTATAATTTTTATTACACTAGAGTCCACATCATGTTAGAACCCGTATGTTTTTCTCCTGTATTTGGTGTAGGTGTCGTTCCAAAGCCGGACAGAGTGCTCGTCCCACATGTGGTCGGTGCTCAGCTGGTCGTCGATGACCAGCGCCACGGGGTTCCACTGCCGACTGGGACGCCAGCGCACTGGCAGCAGCTCAGAGGTCCGCGGGGTTGGGTCGCTGGAATATAGACCATAATGTTAGTGGCAGAAGAATGTGCTCCTGTTAGAGGTCTTTAGAAGACAGAAAACTATATATTTTTATCTATTAAAGAATTGCAACGAATTAGCAATGTTCGCAAACGTTTATGTTTAATCTGAATACAACATTTTTAACTGCTAACGAAATATTGTTACTCCACTACGTGATAGTAATCTTTCCATAGGCAAAATAGGAATTGACAATCGTTAAAATGCGCAATATGTCGTTGAGTTTTGTAATGTGAGCTATTTTAATTCTGTTATATGCCCAGTCGTACTATAAACTCTGTTTGTATACGTGATGTACTTGTAAGTTACACGTTTTAACGACACCTGATTGCGAATATAACTTAAAACGACAATTATGATGCTAGGTTTTTATAAGGAAAGGCCGTTCCGGCTCCCGTGGATGTGATAAAATCAAACAAACTTTAAGCTTAATGTGGACAAGGCAGATTTTAAATAGACAACAGCTAACTAATAGCATTATTCGTTTAACTAGCAGAATCGGTAAACGAAGTTGTCTCCATGTTTTTATCACGTAAAGGATATTAGCCTCGGAACTGTTGATTTAATATAAAATCCTTTCTACTTGAAATATACGATTAACTTAACAAAAGATACTCGGCTACTTGTTATTACGCTTTCCATATGTAAATTGTGAGTTCGCAATTGTGCGCACGTTGGTGAAGTTGAATTTCGTATTTCGTGCTATTTTACAGCCGTCATAAATTCCCGGACATAACATCGCGGACGTGAGGCGAGTGCCGAACCGTTCGCGTCACTATTCATTACTTGTTTCACTGATGCTGTGCAAATTGCCGGCTTTGTAGGACAATCGCTTTATGTACAGCTTAAATTGTTTTTAAAGTACTTTGGGAAAATACCCTAATGATGTCATGTTCGTGTAAGGTTAAGCTTTCTATTCGGTGTACGCATGTCTTGTGTAACAAAAAAATTTGGCGTATTATCACATAGTTTTTTGATGGCGTGTCAGGACGACTTTACCCATTTTACCGAAATGGAAATCAAGATACGAAACTTTCTTTCTCTGAGGTGATGCTGAAAATTATCGTGGTTTCGGATGACTAGATAATATTGCAAGCAAGCAAAATCTTTATTTCTCTTCAATGAAAGGGACAACTTCTGCCTACTGCTACTCTCTATATCGCTAAGGGGTTATTATCAAAAGTTAGTTTCTTACTTGTATTTCGCGAAGTTAGTCCATAAGGTGACCATGCGTTGTATCATCTTGCTCTCCATGTACCTCTGTGGTAACGGGATAGAGTGCGGCCTGAACATATAGAACAGCTCGTCGGCATGAGATGCTCCTCTTGCCGAGCCGAGCAGAGATATCATCTTTGGCATATTAAAAGTACCACTGTACTTGAACAGGTAGTAGTAAATCGGATGATCGGTCGTTTTCGCATACATTTCTGATTCTATTACCGTCGGATACTTGAAATGAAGGTCGGAATACAACTCTACCATGTCCATTATCATCTCGTCTTTCCCAGAAGAGAAGTAATGCGATCTTATCGTTTCAGCTATCAAATTTCTTTCTTGTTCTGTAGGGAATTGAAGATCCGGTTGTAGAAGATCCACCGGATTCACGCGCTTCACGCTAGTACCGAAATTGCGCGCTGTGAAGTATATTCCTTCATTATCATTGAACCCAATTATCATTGGGAGCTTCGTATAGTTACCTGACAATATAATGTCGCTTGGATATTCTGTCACTATCGGCTCGATGCCATCAATATTTCTTTCAACACATGGAACAAATAATATTTCAGATGTGATAGAGTTTTTATTTTTTGTGTACTTAATAGCGTTAATCAACTGACTGTAGCTTCGCTTAGACAACACTTTATGAATCTTGTACGGATCAGTCAAATTGTAACCGAATTGCTTGGCTAGCAAGCTCGCTGTTCTGATGGGGTCATGTTGGATAGCCCAAGGAGCTGTCGTTGCACCGCTTTGGAGAATCACTCTGTGGAATAGATTTCTCGCAGAAGCAGATAGAAGAAGAAATGACGTGGAAACTGCTCCAGCGCTTTCACCAAATAACGTCACACTACCTGGATCTCCTCCAAAAGCTCTTATGTTTCTTTTTATCCATTTCAGCGCTGCTAACTGGTCTTTTAGGCCAGCATTTCCAGGTGCTTCTTTAATGCCGAGACAGAGGAATCCTTCTGCATTCAGGCGATAATTGATTCCGACAAATACCACACCGTTCTCAGCGAAATAATCTCCGCCATAAAGAAAAGGAGCTCCAGTGCCCTCATAGAAAGCTCCACCGTGAATAAATACCATTACCGGTAATGGTTTGCTAGGGCTAGAGTTGACAGGAGTGTAAATATTTAACTTCAAGCAGTCTTCGTCGCCGACAATGACGCCAGCCATCTTCTGAGGACATCTCGTGTTCTCGTCGATAGCCTCGAAGATTCCCTTCCATTTCGGTGCTGGTAGCGGGGCCTGGAAAATAAGTATAAAGATATGAATTATCATAAACATTTATTTTGTAAACGATAGAAAATTTGGTAATTTAATGATGAACATATTAATTATATGGCTCTTAAGAGGCAGATGAGTAACCACAAATGATTAAATCTCTTAGAATTCTAGGGTTTCAAAGTGCTCATTATGACGATTAAATATTCAAGCTCGCAAATTATCTTTCGAATGAAGAGTTTTTTTCGCTGCCTCTTAATCAATATCAGCAGATCATCACGTTACTTAACACGTTTACCAGCTGTTATATTAAAAAAAGCGTCGCTCATATAACCAAGTAAGCAATTAGTTCTTGATTGAATTCATAATCGTTTTGCATAAATTGGATCCAGATTTAATTGCAAGACCAGTTTCCTTATGATCCGGAGTAAGTTCCGTGTGCGTGGGTCAAGGTGGATGCTATGGAGTGTTGAGCATTCGACCTTCACGAAGAGTTGCGAAATCAGTGAAATTGTTTCGGAGACGTCGGATGAATGGTGAACAGTACTCGTTATTTTTGCTTAACAAGGATGTTTAGGGTTCTCCACTTCCCTCATAAATAGGTCTTATTGTAAATCTCTAAAGTTTATCAAAAAAAATTACATTAAAAATTATACTATAGACTTTACAAATTATATCCAACCTGTTACTAATATCAAAGTTATCAAATACAAAAGTGCCATTCAGGCACACTTTCATACATTTACAGTAGGTACCTACGAATTCGACGTAAATTAATTATGCTAATAAAATTCATATAAACAATTCTAAAATTAATGACAATGAAAGCTACCTAACTACCTAGTTTAATTGACGCAACTAAGCACAGCATGACGCGAACAGGGAAAAACGTACCTAAACCACGTCTCAATACAAAAACACGACGCAATGGAGATGGTATATGCGTTTAGGGTGAGAGGTTATATTGTGTTTGTTTGTTCGTTTTTTAGTTTCTGCAAACCTATTTCCTCGTTTATCTCCAGAATTACTGGACCGATTTAGATAGATAGATTGCTCGGACTATCTGTAAAGAGTTGATGATAGACCCCCAAAAATTTGTAGGTAATATTATGGAAAAGTATCAAATAAAAAACAAAATTCAAAATTTTGGAAATAACCACGACGGATAAAAAAGGTTAAATGTATAAGAATCGAATAAATTTTTAAAATCCCCCGACTCAAGTAATATAACTATTAAACCAAGTAAATACCCTGGGGGCTGCCGTTTGATATTGGCAGCGACATTTACATATGTTTTCGACGTTAATTATGTACCTAATATTTATTCTATTCTCATAAATTATTCCATCAGTCGTGGGTCTTAAAAAAATTATTTCATTCTTATACAATTAAACTTTTTTCATCCGTCATGGGTATTTTAGCAAAAAAATGTTTAGTGTTTTATACTCTGTAATAAAATAAGTTGTTTTATGGTTAGTGTGAGAACCCTAGTGTGATTTAGCAGTGTTAGTACATAAACGTCGCCGCGGGCAATTCAACATTTAAATAATGAACTTAAATACAACCTAACTGAACCTAGCCCCAAGCAGAAATTGTTTAATAAATACTAACATGAATATTAATTTCACATGCACTTGTTTGTTGTGAGTAGGTACTTGTGATGGCCGTCCTTGTCCTTGCAAATTACCTTACAAGGAATCTACATCTGACGCGAACGATACTGACCCATTTGTATAATTTATATTTATACTTATAAACTTAATGGCCTCAACTCGTTATTGACATGCTACTGAGAATTAATCTCTTCTTATTACTTAAGACAGTGTACGACAAACTTATTAGCCAAAGAGCAGCACTTAAGAAGCCGAAGAGCAACATGCGGCTTTAGAGCTCTAGCTAGTTACAAAAGGTCAACTTCTTACAAAAACTAAACAAGCTCTTTGCAACAAAAACTTAATGAATTCTTCTAGGTAACGTTCAATAAAAAACCCTAGTCAGAAACACTTCAATGTTAATTGTATGAAATCATTATCGCTCTATTTAAAACATGTGAATATTTTTGTAATAGAAGCAAGATTATCTGTATGCTTCGTTATCCTTTAGAAATCATTATTATAATGATTATCATCTGGGGAACTAAAAAAGTGTATAATGGAAAGATACGAATATTTTTTATTGACAACAATTTATCACTAGCCAAGGTCTTAGGTCTCAACTGGTTTAACCGGTTGTTATTATAGGTTTTTTGATCTACCTGTTGTAAAAGAAATGACGAGGATATTAAATTTAATGATTTATTATCATAAAAAACTGGTAAAGCCACAGCGTGATCGTAAATCGGTACATTCCTATGTCGTACAAAAAATGTTGCCATCTTGCTACATATTGGCAAGCAAAAATTTCCATAGTTAACATATTAATGTCCTTGTTATTAAGTTACCAGGCATTGATCGGTTATAACTTCCATCAAACCTGAGATTGGAAGATAGGGTGTCAAAATATAGTTAAATTATAATTATTGTTTACGTCGCAATTAATGTAGATACCTAAGTCCTCGTACTAAAATGATTATTTGTTAAGTAATTTATTAATTTAGTAAATTGATTACAAGTAGTTTTTGTGCGTTGGTGTCAGTGATAATTTATTCTAATGAAAGTAAACTTTATTGTTTTTACGACCTTGCCGTCATCTCAGAGCGAACACTCGGTAAGTAAAGTAATCTTTTGGTTTGAAGATGCCACTTGTCAAGGTAATCTCTACGATTCCACAAGGCTGTATTTATTTGCATTCAATATGACATTTGCCTATAGGTATACATTGTGGATTCCATGACGTGTTTATATAGTGAATGGAATTAATGACTGTAGGTTTTTAATTCAGATTAACGTTGATAATAAAATTACCAATTATTTGTTCCAATATAAGACATTCGTGCCACTAAAGGAATGGATATGCAAAGTGCACTTTACGTAACTAGGTCGCATCGTAGTCATAGTTAGATAAGTACTAGCTGCAAATTTTATCTGTGATAATTACTAAATAACGATTCCCCTATTCGAATAAAATCGTAACTACAGATGGTCTAATCTAATCAGTTACGTAACTATACTGTTTATGTCCCAGGGTCTTCTTATGGTGGGGACCTCTTTTAATATCAGATCACCTAAATTTAGAGCCCATCTATTCATCACGAACCTATATACAACACTGTTGGTGGATAGCGATCAGATCAGCTACCTGAAAATGATAGGTCATCTTCATGGGCACCCAACACCCATGGACATTAGCAACACTTAAGATAAGTAATTAAGGTTCTTCATACAAGCAAAAAGTATCTGACTTTGGTCATCGAAGAACTGTGTCACATTGTTTGTTACTTGCTTCGATACGCCAACTCCCTAAAAAGTGGAGACAAAATATGCACAAATGTAAATTTGTCTGCACATGACATGAGTAAACTATACAATCGATTTTGATTAGGCCTACACGGTTCAAAAGCCGGGCTTAATCTAAATAACGTGATTAGGCCGGACATAATCGGATAGGCACGGCTCCACAGCTCAGCTGTACATTGCATGCGATTCTATCAAGAGAACCTTTGGTAACGTATAGGACAGACACAGTAGAGGGCTCTCCAAGTGGTAGAATTTGTTGGAAAATTCTAGGCTTGGTCTAAAGACGCAGGGGATACACCAATGCGTTGATGTGAGATCCCGAAGTCTTTGCACTTGTGGCGGATGGATATCCGAGATAGTATTTAGGGGTAGGAATCCCACAGGAACCTCAAGGTTCGGGGTACTTAAAGAACATTATCCCTACTAAGAAAAAGGCTTAAACTAGACTAGTTATCTAGAGCAAAAAACATTAATATAAACCAGCATTTTGGAGCCGTTCAAGTTTAGTAAGAACCAAAAGAGAGGTTTATTTATTTTGAATTCAAATTAGAAGTGTACCACATACCCTGAAAATTAAGGCAATCGAACCACAATCCCAGAATACACCGTACGTACGAATCATTTCAATACCAAAGATAACAGAATAGGTGGTAGGAACATTAGAGTTTAGTTACCCCGCGTTGAGTAGATAAGGATTGTATAATGTTATTCGATAATGACATATAATATTATCGTGTCGTCCGCTAGTTGGTCTAGTATCGTCTAATAACGTCACAGCCCTCGCGGACGTTAGCTCCTGATAGTTTATCTAGTAAAGTAGCACACGAGTCGTCTACACGGAACTAATTACTGACATTAACATCGGCAAGTTTCCATTCAAATACTGGCCGGCGTTTATAATTTTGTATAGTGAAGGGTTTACATTTGGAGCCCTTTTTATGAATACTGGAAGCATGTATAAGTTTGAGATTTTGCATGTTTAAAGTTTATATGGAGAAGAGGTGCAGAAAGCTAAATTTATGAATGAATATGTGTCACATTTGATTCAGGGAATAATACAAAACGCACACAATTATTGATATTGTACTAGTCACACAAACACAGTTGACGTTGACATTGACGTATGTCAGCTAGAAAGTTGATAGTCTATGGTCAGATCTATTGATTAACGGTTAAATTTAGACCGTAGAGCGGGTCCTTTCATCATCATCAACCATAATCATTTGGGTCTAGTAGAAAAGATTATAATGCGTTAATACAAATTATTTTTATTTTTGAGAGAGAGACAGCTTTTTGTAAAACACCGGTTTCTAAAACCGGATTGTAAATTTTTCATTTATAATTATTTTTTTGACTTGTTTGCCTCGAAAGCCAATATACATTCTAAAGAATTTCTTACATCCCGATAAGAACATCAGCCTTCCATCAGAACTTCTTACATCCCGAGTTTCTGGTCCCTCAATGGAGCCTTATTTTGCTTTTCATTTTATATTTTAACGTGCGTCATTTGCTGTAGAGTTAAATATGAAAATAGGTCGGCGACCTGAGTGACTCGATTCTTACTTCATTTGCTTTTGGACTATGGGCATTTGCATATAATATTAACTGTTCGAACACCTATTGACCCTGATGTTATTTATACTTCTGTGCCTTCTTATAATTATTTAGAGATTTTCCACTGATCTTCGTAAAAATCCTCGCTATTCTTTACATTTATAATATCTTTCGGTCCCCCATGAAGCATCATCTTAATATATAAAACGACAGCGTACTTTAGTTTGTCACTGAATTTCACCTAAACGGTTGGACAGATAATAAAACCTTTGTGACGTATACTAGAGTAACCGAGTATAGTTTTGAGTCATAATTGGACCAATAGGTGTTGCTGATTGAACCAGTCAAACTATTAGAGTTATTGAAACGTCTCCATAGCAAAAGTTGTTCGATATGATGGGTATTTACTAAAGGTACATGAAAATTCAAGGTTGGGATTATCCGATGTGGAAAAAATGTGGCTGTACGTCCGCGCGGTCTTCTAGTATATGTATGTGACACCTGCTTACATCTTACATCATACTGCGACAATGCTACAGACGTTTAATTATCAGTTACCTAACAACTGTCATTCACACCATATTTGACTTTGTGAGACGATGACTCACAAAAATCAGTACAAATAGTCCTTGATAAGTGTTTAAAACCGCCTACATTTTTATATTGACGTTGGTCATTAATGTCCTTTATCTGCATGGCTTAGCTATCTTCCTTCTGGAATAAGTCTTAAATCACTTATAACGTATGTGAATCAGTTAAAAGCGAAATCCTTACTACTGCAAGTTGATGATACTTTCGGTGTTCGTTTCTTAATGGGAGTTGACGTATTTAGGTTCATGTTATTAACAATTTTCGTTAAAAGTGAATAGAAAACAATAGTAAATAACCTAAGCGAGTTAATAATTAGAAGACGCTACCCAAGGCCTATAGCCAACATCACGTACAGCCAAGAGGGCATTTTATCATCGTGGTTCATTAAGATTTCACTTGAATTGATTCACTAGTATTCTTCTCTGAATAGCTTACCTGAAATCTGTTATCTTCATTGACAGTTCCGTAAGGGATCCCGAAGTATTGGTGGAATCTGCCATTGTCGCTGATCCTGCCGCGGACCAGACCACTCTCAGTTTTCACCGTCGGTGAAGGCACCTTCACCACGTTAGCCACAATCAACGAAAACAGAACCACCCATTTCATTGTTCAGCGTTATTTGTTTACAGTTCACCCATAATTTTTCTTCTACACATGGCTGTATTGTATATTCTTTGCCGATAGCGTCAGTTAATTTTTTTTTAAAAAGAATGGAACATCACTCAAGGTACCTTGCACGATACTAACGAACGACTTTTACGAATATTATCGTATCTTATTATTATCATAGTTCACTTCGCACGTTCTCTTTTTAAAATCTAGCCTTTGCTAGTTTAAATTTTTAACGCATTTGATAAAAAATAAATCTTCAATTAGGACTGTTTTTATGACTTAGTTTATGGATTATTTTGAATTCGAGATTTGATTTCACACTCGCTTTTTTACGACGATTAATTTAGAACTATTGATGTTTTGACACAAATATTTCTTGTTTATGAATAGGCTGGTGTAACGCTAGGACGCGTACGCTCTCGCGGGCCAACTCACTGTAAATATTGCACACTTGCAATGTCTGCGGCTTCGTAGCTCGAAGGGCACGCCACTTCACACCAAAATTGATTTTATTATTATACAACAAGGTTTAGTTTTGGCTATCAAAAATATTTTACTATGATTTGTGACCGATTGGTCATCTCATTCTTGATGCTAGAGGTTAAGGTTAACATTACACTCAGCAGTGCCGCTGATAGTTCTAGAGAAAAATATTAATTCAAAATGCATTTGTGTATTGAGAAACAGAATAGGTCTGCTTATCAATGAGTTTAACTCATCCACTTCTGTCTACTGCATAGCATTTGCAATCAAAATGTCTACTTCATTGAAGATGACTAATTGTTGTGCCATCGGATTTCTTAAGGGCTTGTCTTGAGAGTTCCTGTTGGAACCCATACTTTTAGATTCCTAGTTAGTACTGCAATGTGTAGTCCTTCTCATATCTAAGAACTGGCATCATTTTTCACCAGTACAAAGCCGAAGACAGTAAAAAGGTTGGTGTGCATGTGAACCAATCCACGACCTTTAGGCAGTGTTCGCACACATCCGACTCTACTGCTAGTTTCTACTGCGGAGTTGCGCCACGCGTCCTCCCCGGCTTGGTCAATCATGCGTTGATCTGTTTCCTGCGAAACAACCGCTAATGTTGCTTCTGTGACCGTTCTGTGTCTGATTTTAATACTGTAATTAACTTAAAAAGTCTTTAATATAATATATTATTATCTGTTGGTGGTGAACATAATGCTTAGTAAAAAAATA
The DNA here is from genome assembly GCA_001278395.1 of Lerema accius. Lineage (NCBI taxonomy): Eukaryota > Metazoa > Arthropoda > Insecta > Lepidoptera > Hesperiidae > Lerema > Lerema accius. The sequence continues at coordinate 168,660 of LGAG01000367.1, forward strand.
ACTGCAGAATTTTCTGATACTTAAAAACATGGATTTTCAATTGATGTTTAAGAGTTAAAAGCAGATACACCGGAGAGTCCAAAATTTGTCTGTGGGAAATTTGTGAGAACTGAAAAATGTTTATAAGAAAATGTTTGAAGGAAATCCTCAAAAATGAATTTGGATAACGATATCATGTGAAATCGTAAGAAAATAATTAGTTACATACGAGTGTTAGGGAATCTTTGTTCTTGACTTTAATGATCATTTGTCGATACGTACCTTCAATGAGAAAAAAGATCTAGTGTGCGAGTTGTGAAAGACAAGTGCAATTAAAATATTGAGCTCAAGGCGTTCTTTTCTTTACCTAGGTTAAGGGCGCGACAGTCGCTACTGCCGACAATACCGACCTTCCCAATGGACTGGCTTGGAATTCCGCACTAACACTTTCAACACTGGTAGCTACTCGTAGAAGACTTATGTACTTCTTTCAACTAAGATAATGGCAACATATACAATGATGTAAAATTACATTGTATACGAGATAAACATCTTTCCTCTAATTAATAATTACGAGTAACTCTAAAATTGTATGTGGTTCTAAGGACACTGACCAGTTTTCGCCGATTTCTTGTTCGATAAAAGGATGACATCTCTGGAACTGTAGATCGTCATAAGGATTAACATCTACTTATCACCTAGTACCCTGTTCTTTTCAATCTACTGGGATAGCTTGGTTTTAAAACCAGTCTTCATCTTTCAGATTTGTAAAGTGTTTGTTATTCACATCGTGAGGTAAAGGTGTAGTTCGTCTTTCGAAATGTGTTAGGAAATAATTATGATCGTAATAAATAATGTCATCTGAATTAGCAATCAATTTATTATCAATGACAGCGTGCAATCTGTGATGTTACTGATCATATAAATATTATGTGACTTGTATGAGTCAATTTATGTTCATGGGCTATTTTGCTGGGTCTTTGCGTCTTATTCACAACCATAATTGGTGTTTACTTTCAAAACCATTGTATAAAAAACCACGCCGTCTCAGTGCCTAAAAGAAACATACGAGCAAAATGATTGAATCGTCGAATTCTTAGGCCCAAGTGGAAGTGGTAATAAATGTAGTAACGAAGGTGCAGTGTGATCGTCAGTGTGGGAAACATTTTGCAACCGACGGAGGCCGCTGCGCAGGCTCGGACATTCTCGACATACCGTTTACTTAGTAGCAGCTTGCGTAAATTTGTAAGGACGTTTTACCTGGTTTCCTCATCAATATGAAGGAGCAAACATTAGATTAGGCTGTACCTAGTCGATCTTTGGTATCGCCAATGAACTCTTGGATTGATAATCTGTTTCCTCAAATCAGTATAATTGTTTTCTGATGTATCTATGATGTATTGGATCTTGGATTTCTATTGTTTCGAAGTATAATGTGTTTGTCTGTTTTTGCTATGGAAATTAACCCAATATTAAGTCACATGATTGTAAGTTAAAACGTAGTTCGTGAGGTTTTTTGTAGGTGTAACAAAAAATATAGTAGGTACCTAGCGATTGTTTTTAAAACTTGTATGGCGCAATTGTTACCATGTCGAACCGCCGTTTATTGGATCCTAGGTTCGATTCCCCTGAGGAGGTGAATAGTACTGAATTAATATTTCTGTTTGTAGTCTGGGTGTGTTGTCCGTGACACCCACGACAAAGGAAATCCTATTGACACCCGTGAATGGTATTTATTGTGGCCTATGAGATCAATTTTCATCTACCTTTAGTAGATGGTCATCATATAGGACAACTTAACTACGCTTTAATAACTTTTAATGCTCGTACTTTGACTTCTGGTGTTATTCTCTGAAGTACCTTGACAACAGTGCCACCTATAAGGTAAAATTGTGATTTTAAACCTTGCCTAGTCCCTCTTAAAGATATCACGAAATGTTTATTAAAATCGATCCAGCCGTTTAGAAGTCCCATAGTTTGAACTGTATATGTGATTATTTTGTTGACAGTAGTAAAATAATATTTTCGACTTTGCTTTAGGATTAGGAAATTTCAGGGCAAAACTTATGACTTACGGCTAGGAGGTAAACTAAAGTATTTTTAAACAATTTTTTATTCTATCTAAAATTACAAGTTTTCAATAAAAATACGAAAGTAATAAAAAACTAATAACAATTGGCATATTTACACAACATTTATGATAACAAGAAATAGTAAGGGGGTAAAGTTATTATTAACCCTTTCTCCTATATTTGGTGTAAGTTTTGTTCCAGTAGAGAAGAGTGTCGTCGTTCCACAAAGGTTCCGTTGAGAACTCTCTGTCAATGACGAGCAGGCGAGGGTTGTCTTTCTCGAGAGGGCGCCACTTGGTAGGCAATAGCTGCGATACATTCGGGGTTGGATCTCTGTGAAATAAACACGGTTTTTATTACTTTCTTTAAAAAACACAAACTATTATGTTGCAATAAATGGTAAATTTGAATATGAAATCTTAAATTGTTTAACAAATATAGGTGTAAAATATTAAAAGAACAATGGAAAATTTCATGTAACATCACATCATGTTTATCTAGTTTCGACACCGGCACGTAGTTACCATTTTTTTTTAATTTGTTGTGCGAATATTCGTGAGGAAATCTGAATTCCTGTCGGTGCATTGTATTTACATATATCTTTTCTAAGTATTTAAAAGCATTTCGTAAGAATGTTTCCAACTGATAGTGTTATTTGTTATAGATCAACCGAGGTGAACTACATACTTAAATCCGACAGAGATTTGTAGAATCCTAATCTTTCTTATTAATATACATTGATTACAATTAATCGATGTCATACTTGGTCTAATTAAATTTTGTAATTATACAGAAAAAGTATGGAACAAAATTGTATTTTCTCTTTGAATTAAAGTTAATCCTATGTTTAGGAAACTCCTTAAAATAACCCCTCAAACTAGTTGAATCTAATTTCATACCATCCGGGTATCTACGAATATTTATTTAGACGAGCTAAGACCTATACGCTAAAAAATATTCTTTCATTATTATTATTTCAAGAAAAAAGTGAACTATTTAAAGCCTAATTAAAATGATGCAGCAATTACAGGTCACAAGAAATATAAAATTGAGTTTAGAAATTACCCGAGTTTGACGAAGTTCGTCCACATTGTGGTCATTCTGTCAATCATTGTCCTATCTGTTCTCGTCATTGGTAAGTTGGCTGGTACTTTGAACATGTAGAACAGTTCATCGGCATGAGTCGCGCCAGGATACTTCCCGTATCCGAACAGGAACTTTGGTAAATTGAGCATACCATCATAACCGAACTTGTATACGAAAACTGGACCATCCATTGTCTTCGATAAAAGATCCGTAGTAGCAACAATCGGGTACACAATATTTGATTCACCAACGTACTTGGAAAATTTCCACAGAGTTTCTTTGGAAATCTTCTCACCGTTCATATACAGTCGTTGCAACATCTCCACAGTTACAATCTTCTCATGTTCGCTCGGTATCAGTAAGTCTCGTGGCAAAGAACCGTAGAAGCTCATAACTTCTATTGTAGAATCGTTTTCTTTCCCAACGAACATATATCCTTCAGCGTTATTGAAGCCTATTATCAGAGGTACCTTATTGTAATTTCCCGTTCTCATTAAATTGTAAGGTGAATCTGGTAGAAATTGATCAACGCCTGGTATTTTAGCTTCGATGCAAGGCACAAAAATATTTTCTGATAGTACAATGTCACCTTTAGCCCTCGGCACTCTAGTACCTAAAAGATAGTCTAATGGTTTTTCGCTGAGAATTTTGTAAAGCTCACGGGGATCCGATGTGTGATAGCCCATTTCTTTTGCTAATAAACTTGCTGTCTTCAGTGGCTCGAATTGCAAACTCCACGGAGACATTGCTGAACCGCTTTGCATGATTGCTTTTTTGAATAGTCCCTTAGACATCGGGGATAGTATGTGGTAAAGAACAGACGCCGAGCCGGCGCTCTCACCAAAAATGGTCACATTTTCCGGGTTCCCACCGAACGCCTCGATGTTATTCCTAACCCACTTTAATGCTTCCACCTGGTCCTTCAGCCCGACATTTCCTGGGGCTTCTTTAATTCCCAGGCATAAGAACCCCAGGATTTCTAATCTGTAATTGAATGTGACTAGGATAACATCGTGTTTGATGAAATGTTCTGGACCGTAGAGGAACGGTGATCCAGATCCGTCTCTGAAGCCACCACCGTGGATGTAGAACATGACAGGTCTCAGTTTGATGGCTGGTTCTGTTGGGGTGTAGACGTTGAGGACCAGGCAGTCGTCTTGGCCGGCCAGTCGAGTGCTGGTGAATCTTTGGAAGCACCTGACGTGCTCGTTGTAAGCGTCGAAGACTCCTTCCCATGATGGTACTGGTTCTGCTGGCTGCAACAGTTAAGGAAAAAATATTAATACTGATATATAAAGTTGAGTTTAGGATAATAATAGTTCCTAGTTCGTAAGTCTATTTTCACGCTTTGAAATACAACCAAATCTGAATAAGAAACTACATCAGAAACTGAATGAGAAATAATATTTATTTCCGAATTTTAACACTATTTTAAATTTACCTAATAGTGATTTATGTAAAGATACAATATTTATGATATTTAACGGTCCCTAAATAGTATAGTTATAGGTTATTTATGTGATTAAATTCTATCGTACAATATCACAAATATGCAAAATTTATTTCTAAATCAATATCTATTTCAGATGTTTTCGTGTTTATAATATTAAATATGTAAATGTTACACCACATATTTATAACGGCCCATAAATTTAATAGGGCCAATATATAAAACTAGCTGCCTTACGGCAACCGTATAGAATATATTAAATTGGAATAAAATAATTGTGGGCGTGGTTAGTAAGTGTATGAGAGACCCTAAGTGGCAATATTTCTTCAGCGTTTCGTGCATCGGAGGGCACAATAAGCAGTAGCTCGTTACTATTTTAGGATGACGGTTGTTAAGCAACTTTGGAGGCCTTCGGGAGGCACAAAATTTTTCGATACTTTGGTTGACCATTTATTTCTCTGTCAATTTACACTGGGGCAGCGTGGTGGCCGCTCCAGGCATCCTTAGTCATGAGGAAAGATCTATACCTAGTAGTAGACCATTAGTGACTTAAGGCCTCAAAGGATTATAGTTTAGTATATTCTAATCAAATGTTATTTACCTGAAATCTGTTCTTGACCCTGGCATATGGTATTCCAAGGTATCGCCGGTGTGTCCCGTCCGGGGCAATCGTTCCCCGGACCAGTCCGCTGCGGATCCGTATCGGGTCCGTAGGCTGTTCAGCGAGCCGCATGGCCCACAGTGACCACAGAACTATCCATTGGGGTTTCATAGCAACCAGAAATACGAAACTTAAATTAATTAAAGTTAAATCACTCCTATTGTTTCTACCGTCATCTCCACGATAAAATGAAACTTAAACCGATGTAAAAATCACTTCAACACAACACTTGAGTTAAATACTATTTATTATTCAATCGTTTTCATTCCTCTGAGTTATTCGGTCATTAATGTTATTACAAATTTCCTGTCAGTACACGGCACACTTTCACTTTTACTTAGTTCACCAAAAACTTGTTCATTATTCACTTTTAACGTCACTCATTAACAAGTTTTCTATCACGACCTGTGAAAATAAAAAGTCGTCAAAATATTGTTATTTTAAAGGCAATAAAAGTTATAGAAAACAAAAATATTTACCTTAATAATTATATCGAATATTGAATTATTAATTATTTGATTGTCAATATATTAGTTTTACAATATTATCTGTCAAAGAACGTCTACAATCTGTACTCCGGACGGTACAAATACATAACAGAGTAGCATTACCCGATTACGAAGCACAGCAAACATATTTTGCTATCAGAGAAATAGAAGGTAAACAAAATTGAATCTTATTGCCCAGCAATAAAGACTTTGTAACAGTCAGGCGTACGCATTTGTATATGTTTGTCCACTTGTTTTGTAAGAGCGATTAGTATACATGGAAACGATGTAACCGGCCAGCCCCGGCCTACTTGTAGACTAGGAGCCGGCTATTGTTTGTTAACTGATTCCCGCGTTTCTTTAGCGTTAATTATACTATTAAATACCTCCTTATATGTTGTTGAAAGAAGCTTAGGATGAGTTAATTATTCTCGGAAATGGGCAATTTGATCAGGTTTTATAATTATGGGCTTACTAAGTTAGTTGGCCACCATGTTGGATACATGGTATTATAGTAATATTACAATCTATAGGCAATTACAATGATTTATATGCGTTCAATTGTAATAGAATATACTATATTGTAAAAAAAAACAAAAAATATTACCGTTAAAGCTAACACTAAGTTCGTTATAAATAATTGAGTTATTTTGTATGTTTTACACACATACAAACAGTTAAATATAAAATTAAAATGGACTTACTGAATCATTCCCCCATTGTGTAGATTTCATCACGCACATTTCAAACAAACCAACGCATAGTTTTAAAAACTACGCATAAAAACTGTAATAAATAGGCAGACAATAAAAGAACGTACTAACAATTTAAAGTTTAAAACATTGATAGTATTCTAAATTCTAAATAATTTTGAGATAAGCGCACTGCCGACGTCGTAGTCAACAGTCGGTGCGGCGAGACTACGGGACTCCGGCCGTGCCGAGACCGGTTTGTCCGTAACGGTCCGGAGACTCCACGGTCCACGCGGTCTGCTTAGGATTAGGCCACATTGACAAGCACATTACTCAACTAATAGCTTAATAATGTAACGTGCAATGTCTGATTTGAGTCTGTGAATTTAAAACGATTTTTTTTATATCAATCAAAGATTTTTAAGGAAAAAATTGGTCATGATTCCTCAGAGTACCTAGTTCTCTAGAATAGATGTCTCATTAATTAAAATACTTTTTTTTATGAGGTAGTGATTTTGTTATAGATAAAAAATATTAAAAAATAGAAGTTTGAATAGTAACTGGTGTCCCCAGTTGTCGCCACAGTCGCCTCTTACCTCAACAGCCTCACTCGATCAGTGTGTACAAGGCCTTACAACTAGAATGTGGTAATGACTTTTCTATCATTAAAAATTTTAGCGCGCCGTTATTATACTCGTAGTTTCGTAATATGGAGATGCGTTTGTATGTGTTACAGATAATTTTTATTTAACCCAATTAATCCAAAAGTAATATTAACAGAAATATTTTTTAGGGTTAATTATACACTTTGTTTTTTTTTTCTAAATCGTGAATTCTTTTAAAAAGAAAACATTATTTTTTTTGCTTCTAAAACGCACCAGTGACGGCCATGTCCTCGAATTTTTTTTTAATTTTTCTGTAGGTTACATTAATTTCGCTTCCTCTACAGCTCAAACAGCTTAAAAGATTTCAACAAATGAGGCGGTATTAGATTCTTCTCTATGTAGAAGTAATATACACCATATTTTTAGCAGTAGTTTTTTTCATGTACTATTTACTAGTAAAAATATTTCTTAATTCGGAAGGTTACACTTTCCTTGGCAGATTGTAGGTCATTGGGTAGTACTTACTGTTCCCGGCTCACTGCAGACAAACCCCTAGGACCCTTGCCAATATCAAGTTCAGGGCTGGCACATCCCCGATAGACTTACTTCCATTTATAATGTAACGGATAAATCAGTTTTAATAATCATTATTAATCATGGTCTACTTCGCCTACATAATATTTGTAAGATCGTAACCCATAAAATTCCATTTTTTTTACAATAATCTCATTTTAATTTATTTTATTCTCTGAAGTAAGACATATAAAATTCAAACATATTTACGTTGTTTAGTATGCATTACTGAAACGCTCTTAAAGTTAGATGTAGGTATTTTCTTTTAAAAATTTTTTTAAATGCTTTTTGTTAAATTGCGATTTGGGGGTTACTATATTTTATTATACGAATACAAATCGTAAAAAAATTGACTTAATTTTTTGTTCTTATGACTGAGTCTATACATTTATGGTTTGAGTCTTTTCTATCTTTCTTTGTCTGTCTGTGTCTCGCTTTAGAGACAATGTAATCATGTGTTTACAAATTACCTACGTTTTTGTCAAATAATTACAAAGACATCGAAAAAGATTCATTAGAAAAAGTCAACAGTTAGATAGGTACCTTTTGGAATATGGTATTACCCACAAAAATGTTAATAATTCAGTAATTATTTCAAGCAAATGCTGCTATAAAATTGTAAATCTTTTCGTGACCGCAATGCAGTAATATATTATTATTATCATGTTTTATCGTGAGTAGGTAACTGATAGTAGATAGGTATATGCAAGTATGGGTATTAACAAGTAATATCTACTCAGGGGTAGCAACGCATCTTTTGACCAACTTCAAGGGGGACAAATACTAAAGATTACTTATTGGATTACTAATATTTATTGACCAGACTATTTTACACTTGTAATACTAATAACCGCATTCCCTTCACTAACGAATTATAAACTACTAATATTCTAATTCATAGATGTCACTAACTGGACTTACTAGCCAACTTATGTTCTTCTTATAGGGCAGCAGTGGTTAGTAGCATTGACAGCTTGTTAGTTACTCTCATAGAATAAAAAAGTATAAAAAAGTTATACCTCATTATATGCTTGCTAGGTTTGATCATTTTGTACATTATAAAAAGTAGCCAAGGTTAGCTAGTTGTCTTTCATCATTTCCTGATAATAGTATTAATTTCAAGCATCAACTTATTGTACGTAAAAAACATATAGCCTGTTTCATATTCCGTCATAATTAATAACTATGTTATGCTAAAATTCATATTTAACAACTGGATTCTTAATAACATTTTATTTTAATTAAGCATGAATAATATTAACTTATAATTAAAAAAATTAAAGCAATTTTCTTTGTCAATTGACGTCATCATGAATATATACAAATTATAACAAATTATTAGTTGTATATGTATGTACAAGGTAAAGTTCAGTAATGATTTCAAAAGTAAATAAATGGTCTAAGATAGTGTATATATATGATATATTATATTATATACACTGTATATATAATGTATAGTACATATATAAATGTATTATTTATTTAACTAAATTTTAGGTTTAGACGTCAACTGCCTGGCCACCCTGTATACCTATAGTTAGTTTCCTTTTGATAAGATTGATGGCAACTTCCAGATATTAATGTATGAACACCTGTAAAAACTGAAGCCATAAATGTCTGTAACGATCGCAGCTGATGTTCAGCTGTCAGTCATACACACACATACATACTTAGTTCATGCGGCGGAAATGAATGATTTCTTTAGGGCTGGCAGTTGTCAAACCTAATTATTCCCAGTATAACACTTTAACCACAAGGTATAACTGTTCCGAGTTAAGATCATGTCCCATCGAAATTAAGCCAGTTGATTAAAGTTATAGATATTGCCTTATTGTAGAAATAAATAAAAAGCAGTTTTAATTTTTTTTAAACATATTAACTTGGTCAAAAACAAGTTATAGTTTTAAGATTTTTTAGTTTAAGATAACAATATAAGTAGTCGAGGTAAAATTAAAGTATTTAAAAATATTAAAATAGAAGTTACAAAGATATGCTAAAGTAACAAAATTTCAATTATAAAAAAAAAGAAATCATTCCAAGTTCAAAAACCGCGCAGCCCTAGCTCTTGCTGATAGCGGCAACCTTAGATAATCACGTAGCCTAGTGACGTAACGCTACATACAAACGAAACTGTGCCAGTAGGTAGTCGCTGCTCACTAGCGCTGCGGCAGAGCGGTGCTACCACCCACCCACAGCTACTCCCTACCATCTACCACTCTACCGTACTAGTACTATTATTACTGTACTGATAAAAAAAAAAATCGTGTAACAAAAATTATTAAATCAAAACACCGGTAAAATAAGTTTGCGTATTTTTGTGTTACGTTTAAAAATTAAATTATTATGTGCCCTAACGAAATTAAGTTGTTTAATAGTGCAGTGCTTAGTGTGTACAGATCGATATCAGTCAACTCATAAGTTTCGGTTATTCTCGGCGTCTATTTATTCAGTGATACTAATCTGTGGAACAAAAACAAAAGTTAATGAATATGTTAGAATCATACAATGTTCATCCTATGTTTATAATTAACGGTTCTATCATAGAGTTTATATTAAGCACAGCTGAGCGATTTATATGATATTTCTATTGGGTTACGTTGAGGCGGGTTGACGTGGGTCGTGGTTGAGACCGGGAAAAAATGCGCAAGCGTGCCCACGATCCAGACTACCACTGAGGTGAAGGACACCCAGGGCGCTTTTCGCCGGTATCTATGAGGTATTCCTCACGAAAAATCAACCGGTTCAATAAGAGGTTGAGGCGGGTTACGGCGGTTTGAGGCGGGTTGAGGATGGGTCGGTTACGCTGGGCCGTGCTCTGGTCGCTGTGGGCGGCGCGGCTCGTGCTGCAGCCGACGGCCACGCTGCGGCTCCGCTGCGGCACGCTGCGCGGGTTCATTGCCCCCGACGGCTCGCACAAGAGCTACACGGGGATACCCTACGCTTCTTATCAAGGGCGGTTTAAGGTACGGTTACAATACAGTATCGTCACCTATGTTAATTTAAACAACGTGCATATAATACGGTACTAGTTTAAAAATATTGCTACATGAACGCAATTGTTATAATATGATTTGTAACTATCTAGGTACTCTACATGATAGGTCTTTAGTTCCGGTTTAACAAGGCTGAATGTATTCGCAATTAGACTTATGTTGATATAGATAAAATAGATATTTCATGGATTTAGACGTTCCACGTTAAACGGACTATGTTAGGGTACCTACCGTCTAGTGTGATGTTACTAGTCATTCATTTTAATAACAGGTCCCAGGGTTACCATGATTCATGTAATTGGGCCGTGATATCGGTAGAAATATAAAATGGTAAGTGAGGTCAGGTGGTGACCTTTGATCTTAATCTTGCAACATAATAAACGTTGAACATTAAAACGATATTTGAAGTTTGCCTTTAACAGTACAGTGTCTGCCATGTTCCTAGACACGCTATAATAATATGTTGGTAGTTATGAACGAACCTCTGTAACCTTGTATTCGTTTATCCCTTTACGTAATCTGTTTGTCACATCACTACGTCACGTCAGTTAATTGTCACGATCATTCAGTTACCTTGGACGTATTAATGTTCCAGGCTCCCGGTCCGGAACCAACATGGGAGGGTCTGTTCGAAGCGGTTGATGAACACGTGCGATGTCCGCAGAGAGTCGACATTAGCTATCTCGTAGGACAAGAAGTTTGTCTAACGCTG
>LGAG01000369.1:6716-16903 GCA_001278395.1 Lerema accius
TACCCCACCATACCTTACATTTTATTGTTTTTAGTAGGGCTATCCAAGTATAGGTAGTATAGGTATAGGTATGTATCATGTCCTTTTAGTGTATTATGAATTAATATTTGCGTACACGAATGTTTTAAAAAAGTGTAATTTGCAGTGTGTACTCGTATTGAGTATTATTATAAAAAATCCGATGATAAAGAAATTGATTAAATTATAAAAACTTTTTTATTACAGGGTTTACAGAAGCTAGCAAAAGTGCAGAAAGTAAGTACTTAATACTAGATAAACTGTTGCAATATCTATAAATACCTTACATGATGTTTCTTATTGAAATATCAGAACAATGACCCATACTGCCATGGCTTTACGGTCCTATTTCGTAATGACAGCAATAACCCACTTACGCTACAATGAATTAACATAATTAGCGTAACAAAAAAACAGTAAAAAATTTACGAATCATTTTAGTAGGTATAAAATGGTACTTAACAATAAAATTAATTAAAAAATTACATGACTATTTTAAAAATATTTTGTTTTGCTTTTTAATTAAGATGTAGAAAACAATGTTTGCTGACTGCCTGAATTAAACGTTAAGTTTTATGATTGTTCTAAGTATAGCACTTCAAGGTAATTTTTTCTAGGATTCTGGAAACCATACAACTTGTACTGATATCACTGATGGTAAGATTACCCTGGCTGTCATCCACGCGTTGCAGTTTCCAGATGTCGCCACTGAGCTGGCCGGTATCCTTTGAAACATTGATTTAGTTAGACAGCCTATTCAAGCTCTTTTTTAAGTGTGTAAGGAAATGTTTAACCATTTTAATCATTGTTATCTCATCAGTAACGTGACTAGAAATAAGGACTGTTACTGTAAGTCTTCTTGGTGTATACTCGTATTAGTAGTCCATTTAAGTAATTGGTAGTATTTGTCCCATTAAAGTTGGTCATAAGATGCTTCGCTATCTGGGAATGGTGTGTGAAATCTGCCAATCCACAGTTGGCCAGCGTAGTAAACTGTGCTGGCTTGTACTTACCCTTCACATTGTGAGAGGAGACCCCGAACCAAGCATTGTGAAAGTTATAGGTTGTAATGACGATGTTGATGACTTGTTATAGTTACTCACCCACTCAATTTTAATTGCTAACCTTTAGGTAACTTATCTTGATGACACTGATGGGCCTTATGATAAATATTTCCCTTCACGTGGTTCATCTGCTCATAATAATAATTATGTATGCGTCTGTTCCATTCGTAAAAACCTTAAGTCATAACAGACATTTTACAACAACGAACTACCGACCCAAAGCTGATGAATCGCGTCATTTCGTTGTTGAAGAAGCACGGCAGTGATGAATACACGAGGGAATTGCTGAAGACGATGGAAGCTGAAATACGCACAGAGGTAATGCACATAAAATACATGCTGTTTCAGCAAGCAACGTTTTAAGAACTGTTAGCGTGAGTGAGATGCTCAATATTTCAAAAAAAATCGAGCCCGTTTATTTGAACAGCCTGTTTGTAATATTTTTTTGTAAGAAAACTACGTATAATAACTATACAACGTAAATGTATTTTTATACTTAATGGCTTGTGGTATATTGTGTTGGGATTTTCATAGTTCTACTGTTATAAATAACAGAATGTTGCTTAGAACTATGATGAATTAAAAATTAAGTACTTTTGTTTTTTTTTAGATTGATAAACTCGGCGGGAATCCAATTTTGTCAAGATTTATGGATGACCTCAGCATTTAGGAGAACAAGTAATCCAGAAACATCCAGAAACAAATATTTTCTTGTAGAAAATTAAATAAATATATACAAATAGAAAATGATGTCAGTGCTTGATTAATATTTATTCATATTCAGAACATAAATAAGACACAAATTACACTAACAGCTATCGTTGCTGGCAATTTATTTTACACATTAAAACTAATTTTAAAAGTAAAATAAAGTAAATAGGACAGAAAAAATAATTCAAAAGTTGATAAATACATTTATTTGTCATCATTTGGCCTAAGGTTTTAGAAATTGCATTTGCAGTAGTACGTAGTTCTGTAGCAGATAGCAGTAATTCAGTAGATAGGTTTCTTGTAGGTATAGGTAAGTAAGTTGTTAATTAAGTAGGTATATTCCCTTAACCTTTTTAATGTTTGTAATAAACGTGGTGTCTATAACTAGTACAAAACTTTTTACAACAACTTTGGTACTAATGACGCGCAATGAACCTTTAAAATCATCTACGTATTTATTCTTTCCAAGTAATGTAATCAATGTGTCTTTGAACTAAATAAGTCATTTGAATAACGATGAAATTATCGTTGAAGTTATTGAAAAATCAAAATCAAAAATCATTTATTCATATAGGTATCAATGATACTCTTATGCACGTCATTTTTTTTCAATCCACCCCCGTTTCGTAAAGGTGCTTTAATATGGAGGAGAAGAAAGAGGAAATAAACTCCTACGCACATCTTTTTAAAAAAGAAGAATAACAGTACATCATATTCATTACATATCGTATAACCTGAGTGGAATTGGTTGCAGAGCTGTTCATTTCCATGCGTCTTTGTCATTTAAATATTCGTCTACGCTATAATAACCCTTGCCAATAAGTTGTGCTTTTACACATTGCCAAACTCTAGTTTGAAAATAAAATAATAATAAAGCTACACACTTGTAATCAATCACTAGTATTTCCAGTGTCGTGGATGGCAAGGACAACACACAAACAACTTCTGATCTAAAATAGAAACGGAAACTCATTTTTCCAAGTTCTTCCTCGCTGGGAATCGAACCCAAGACCCTGTGAAAGCGATCTGGCATGTAAACATTTTATTACGCTTTCTGGGTCATTAATCATTGCATTTTGGTATAGTAGCGTGAAATAGAATAAAATACAACGACAATTTATTTACAACGTGTCTATATTATTTTTTATTACATTGTCCCTATTTTCTAAGGTGCGAGGTCATCCATCAGGGCTGTCAATTTTTCGTTCCCTCCTAGACGAACAATCTGAAACCATATTAAACATTGTGGTCAATGATTTACAAACCAACGACAATCACATTGAGTTAAAGTTCTGACATTATTTTGCCAGTCATTTTTAAAATTATGTTTTGCTTAATGTTCGAAATAGTTATCTACTACGCTATGTATGGTATTTTCACCATTACGCGTATTTTTAAAGGATTCTATTACCTGAGTGCGAATGTCGTTGTCCATTTTCCTCAGCTTATCCCTGACATAGTTATCACTGCCGTGTTTCTTCAACAGCGAGATGGCGCGATTCTGCAGCTTCGAGTCGCTAGTTCGTTGTTTTAGAATATCTGATGTTTTATTTATTAAGGACAATAAATATGCTTCGACGACCCCGTAGCCTAGATGTTAGTGACCTAGTGACCCTGCCTGCGAAGCGAGGGATCCCGGGTTCGATTTCCGGCCGGGGCAATAATTTATGTGATAGATAAATGTTTGTACTCGGGTTATGGGTGTTGTTGTGTTATTTGTGTTGTCTGTGCCACCCGCGCCACAGGAATCTTGCTGCGGGGTATAAGTGTGTTGGTGATTATTGTTATTATTACATGTAGCGAAAATCTCAGGTTAAAATTAAGCTTCTGTTTCCATAAAAAAGGATACCGGCCAGCTCAGCGGCGACATCTGGGAACTGCAACGCATGGATGATAGCCAGGGTCATCTTACCATCCGCGATATCACTGCGTGCGAAGTGATTTTCCTGTATTAAGTGACCATTGTGTTCTTATTTCTTCATTAGTAAACCTTCTTACTACTTATACTTAAAATATTGAAAGTAGGTTCCTACGCTACGTTGGAATCTTTGGGGCATAAAAATATTCTAATCTTATACATTAAAATAAGTTCATAATAAATTATTGAATCACGTTATAAATTCGTTAAAATATGTAGTTAATTTTTTAATGTTAAAAAGCTAATAAATAACATTAATTGTGTAGTAATAATAATATTTTTTTTAATTGTCAGATTCTTAACCACAAATACTAGTAAAACCAAGGTTTTAACCCTAAAGCGATGGTGTCGTAATAAAAAATGATCAGATGGTCCAAATTGTGTGTAACGTGGTCCTTTTGTATTGTTTTTATTTGAATACTTCCTCGTTTTGTCTTCTACAGTAAACTTTTTTTGTATATTTTATTATTTTAGATTTATTTGCTGGATTTTTGTACCTATACCAACCTCGTTTTTTTCGTCGCGATATAAAAGGTAAACAATCTTACAGTGTCTTTTTATTGCAATTATCGATTTAAAAATAAGAAAGACACAAAAAAAAAATAAGGAATAAACAATAATTTGATGTTATAATACATTTTTGTATACTTCTAAATATTGTTTTTAAATTAATGAAATGAATAAAAGAAGTGCCAAGATTGTTTACCTTTTATATCACGACGAAAAAAACGAGGTATACTTACTGTCTGAAATATTCTTGGTAAGTAAATTCAAATTCAAATTCAAATTCAAATCATTTATTTCGTCTTAGGAACTAATAGCTCACTCAACGAATGTCAAAACTTATAATATTAATAACATTATAAAAATTAAATTAAATTAAATTATGAACTGAGTCAAGCCCAGTTTCTCAGGTACTACAAATAAGGTGAGAAGAATATAAATATTACATCTCACTTGGTTGCCATGTGACGTAAAAAACAAACGTGAAGTTGAAAGTTTTAGTAGCATTAAGCACTTACTTGTTTTTCAATGCAAAATTTTGATAATGCCTGCAAAATGAAAAGTCTTTGTTAAAAAATGTAATATCAAAAACAAAGATGTGGTCATCATAGAAAGACCAAGTTAGAATCATAAATATTTCATTTTGGACAATGCGTATAATTGATATTAAAAGATAGGTACGTTATTTTGCATGTTTACCTACCTATAGTACGCGACAGGTCGACATGGCAATCGGGGTATGAGGTGAGACGCGGGGGAAGTGACACCTCGCATACCGCACGTCCCCCGCGGATAGCGCTGTACGAGCCCATATCGACCTCGATTATCGATTTTCATCTTGCTCACGTTGTTGTATGTTGTGTTTTAAATTGACTTCGGTAGCTTTCCCGTCACGTGTTAAAACAAAAAAACCAATAGGTACTTAATTCATTCTCAAGAACAAGAACTAGTCAGAAAAGTAATAGGTAATTGTGACATTAAACGGAAACTCAATAATTAAATATTTTTACTGAATCTTCGTCACTAGTTTCTCTAATACATGTTTTTCATTTAACTTATAATAAACCTTATTTAATTAATGAGACTCTTAACTTTTTACGTGGAAAAATTATCGATATAGAACCTTTATAGAAAGTTATGCCGACTCACTAGAAAATTGCCATCTCAACCTGTCGCGGACTATACCTACCTTTTACAGGCATACAATAATATAAATTAAATTAATACTTTTAACTACTTTGCCTTTTTACTAAGGATTTAACATGCAAAACATTATTGAAATTCACCTTTGGTTGGAACAAATTATAATAATCATCCAATATCTCATAGTATACTCCCATATTCAGTGCAAGTCCAGAGTAGTCTGCCTTGTTGGTACTGAACAGTTGCACAAGTTCCACTACACCTTCGAACCCAGATCCAGTTTCTGTGAATTTTGAAGTGAAAACTTCTTTAGCATATTTGTCATTTGAAAATCGATGAAACGAAAAAGTATGGGTCTTTACCATGCTTTAGAGAGACAGACACAAAAATTACGTGGGAGAAAAATAGATAGCAAGCATTGTATAGTGTTACTTGGCTACTAGATGGCAGCACGGGAGTTTCTTACTAGCGACATCTTTTATCATCTTAGTAGTACTATTTTGACAAGTGAATATCGCTTTGAGTACAGTCGCATTTTGCAATGGAATGAGTAAATTGTTTTAAACTGTCGTAATAGATTAATTTAAAAATGGTGACTTGCGTGTTTTGTATACGTGTCATTATGTTGAAGCCAACATTTTTTAATGTTTCACTTCTACTACGTGTAAACTGCATACATTAATATTACTTGATATTTCATTATACTATATGATAACGCAGTAGTTCTGTGTTATCTTCTAAGTTAAATGTATGTGTATACATTTATAAAATTTAGCTTTCCGTACTTCTTTTCCGTAAACGTTAATATGGGAATCGAAGGTGTTTTTAAAAAGGGGTTACCATTTAACAAAAAAGGTCCAAAGCTCTTTTCGTATCAAAATATATATAAAAACAGGTTTAAACACAACGTTTCATACAATAATGTTGACAAGAGATTATAAGAGATTCATTTACCAAAAGGTATAAGAAGGTATTAAGAAGATTAAAATAGACGATGGAATAATAAAATATACAATACTTTTTTTCGCCATTTCGATGTGTGCTTCTTCCGTGGGGCATATGTGATTATCTCGCCAATATAGGTCAATTCCTTGACCATGAAAATTTTCTAGTATGCGTTTCGTAAACACTTCCGCGCCCTGGAATTCGGTTATTTTCAATAATTGATTTATTTTGAATAATTAAAAACCTACTTGCAACTATTTTTTTTAAATGAAGAATTCCTTAGAACTTTAGTAGGTATATACTCGTATTGGTCGAATCTCATATCCGGTAAACATAGAGGACTATAAGACATTTTAATGTTACACTAAACTGATTCAAATTAAATTTTGCGTGTTAGTATGGAGACCGATACAGACGAATTTGAATTTGAAAACTAACTAATGGATGTCCCAGATTTTCTAGTTGCTTAGGTAACTGGAGTAGAGCCTTGTTGGCCGCATTGATAGTGAGCGCCAAGCCGAATATGCGATGGACTGCGGGCACTCCGTAGCGGAATGATGAATCGTCTTGGATATCATCTATCCTGTTATATACAATTAAAAAAAATATTAAAATAACGAACAAATAAAAATGATATGTGTTATTCTTTTACATTCTTCAATTTTTGTTATCTAGTTTTTTCCTAAAAGACTATTGATCGCTCTTTGTAGGCTCACTTTCTGCAAAATCATCGTGAATCTCACTTTATGTACTTAACATCTATTTTGACAACATATGTTATTGAATTCTTTTGAGCAGAGTGGAATACACTGGTTTAAGTGCGAGACATACTTTTAAAGAATTTGTTTAATTTGACTTTCAAAAACTCACATGAGGTTCCACGTACACCAGGTCCGAACTACCTCTTGAATATCATTCAGCTTGTTTTCCGGTATTTTAAGCCAGTGATTGAAAGCCGGCCCTATCATCATATAATGTATACAAGGAACATTACGTAGGTATTCGAATGGTTCCATAAGTACCTGAGGTTAAATTAATAAAGTGATAATATAACATGAAATCATTCATGGTTTAAAAACAGGACAAACAATTCGAAAGATGAATTTTTACTTCACGATCCTAACAATGTATAACAAAGTATTTGGGGAAACAAAATCAAATTCAGTTACAACCTGTTGATAATATTGTAACTTGTAAAATACAAATTAGAGTAAAAATATACCTTCTCCTGATTTGTCCAATCGAAACTAGCTGATGGTTTCACAGACAGAAGTCTTCTAGAACATAATTTGAACATCAAAGAAGATTTTTTGAACATATTGATTCACAAATACATGTATCCTCACTTATAGAAAGAAATTACACAAATGATAGAAAATATTTTGAATATGTTTATATATTCGTTAATAATTTTGCGCTCTTTGTTTTTGTATTCATGAAAGTATTATTAATAAATTACTAGGATTATTGTTATTATTAATTAATGTGAATATTGCATTTATAATGTAGCAAGCTTTTGTAAAAATAGACGTAGCTGAGAAATATTTAAATAATTATAATTTTTATTACCTGTATTAAAATATATTATCTAATAATAATAATAATGATAATAATAATAAAAATCATCGTGAATCTCACTTAATGTAACATCTTAAAAAAATATATTAACGGTGTAATACCTAAAACACTCCATACTGCCTTAAAAATGCTAGGTTTACACCAAAATACATACATCCCTCTCCAAAAATCAGTTATAATTCACACTTGTGGTATAGTTCGCCGCTTCCTAAACCCAACATCACTTGCTTATAACATGCCGACAGACACACATTCTCCACATCACACATAAAATCATATCACACTTACACACTAGAACAAGAATACTTAGCATACGCCTTGAGTCGAGAAAAAGATAATCATAATAATAATAATCTTTATTTCGGATTTCATGGATCCATAAAAATAAAAATAATTAGTGAGTTAGTAACAATTTTTTCTAAAAAGTATGCTAGTATTGTTAGTATAATTAATACGAGTGTGTCATTTCCCTAAGCCTATAACTATATAGCTTTACCCAATGTTTGTGGATAGGACTATCTACTCGGGCAGCAATCATTTTCAGGATGCTTTTGCTGCTATCTCGTACGCGATGTAGTAGTGACGTAGCTTTTTTCCGCATCACTGCATTAAACCCGTAAGTTCGTGCGGCTACAAACATTTTTGATGCACTACAGCGCCACGGCAGTTTCAACAGGATCCTGAAGGTGTTGTTATACTGTCGCAGAGCATTGTAAACCCGGCGCGAATATATCACCCACAGACCGCTGGTATAAAATGACTGACAGAACGCCTTAAATAAAGTGACTTTTACGTCTGCAGTACACCGCGAAAATCTACTAATACCTGACAGACAGACACAATATTCGCAGAATAACTTAAGTACCTCGGCGACATAGGTACGAAGATGCTTTTGGACTTATGCAATAAGGTCTAGCAGGAAGATGGGCAAGTGACTGGAAACAGTCCTTACTAATTCCAATTCACAAGAAAGGCTCAATAAAAACATGCCAGAATTATTTAACTATAGCGCTCATATCTCAAGCCAGCAAGATAATGCTCTACATCAACTACGAACGTCTGCAATCCTATCTGCAATAGCAAATACATAGTGAACCCATATAGTAACTCTCGCGATTGAATTAAGTAAAGCTGCTTTCGTTGTTAGAAAAATTAGACAATTAACCGATGTAGATACGGCTAAGCTTGTTTATTTTGCATATTTCCATAGTGTTATGTCCTATGGAATATTGATGTGGGGTAAAGCAGCCGGTATAGATCAAATATTTATTTTACAGAAAAGAGCTGTTAGGGCCATTTATGCCAAGATTATTTATTATTAGGCCAAGATGAAGTCATGGGAGTCTTTGCGGGATAAATTTAAAGAAATAGGGATTCTTACAGTGGCCTCTCAGTATATATACAGTAATTTAATTTTTACTAAAAATAATATAGGTAAATACAAACTAAATTGTGATGTTTGCGATCGACAGACTAGAAGAATGCACGAGTTAGTTAAGTCTTAGAAAAGTGCAGCAATCTTTTATGGGACTTGGTGTAAAATTGTATAATAAAATTCCAATGATAATACGTGACTTGCCTGTAGAATTATTTAAGAAGCGTGTAAAAGCACAACTTATTGGCAAGGGTTATTATAGCGTAGACGAATATTTAAATGACAAAGACGCATGGAAATGAACAGCTCTGCAACCGATTCCACTCAGGTTATACGATATGTAATAAATATGATGTATGTTATTCTTCTTTTTTAAAAAGATGTGCGGAGGAGTTTTTTTCCCCTTTATTCTCCTCCTTATTAAAGCACCTTTACGAAACAGGGGTAGATTCAAAAAAATTGACGTGCATAAGAGTATCATTGATACCTATATGAATAAATGATTTTTGATTTTGATTTTGATTTTGAACAGGCTAATTTTGTCAAAGGCCGAAGCACTCGAGAGCAAATAGAAAAGATGAGGCAAATTATAGAGAATATGGATATCGGTGTATACGGTGGGATGACCTATGACATTCTGCAAGAAATAGGCGTTCCTTCACATCTGAGAACATTGATAGCGAACCTGTACGAAAATAGTGAATCATTACTCAGGATTAATGATATGATTTCAGGACCTTTTAAACCTCAGAAAGGTGTTCGCCAGGGATGTATTTTATTTTCCCTCCTCTTCAACATCTATAAGGAAGATAATTATTATGAGAACTTAGAATAATTACACTATAGAAACGAAGTCCGCGCGGTCATTTTAAGCAACCAATTTGGAGCCAGAAATGGCTCCAAACAACGCGCCGCTCCGTAGTGTCAAATG
>LGAG01000369.1:16966-31841 GCA_001278395.1 Lerema accius
AATTCATCCATTTACAACATCACAAAATTCTTTATAGTTTTTTAGATATTTGATCATATTTGATGAAATATATAATATCCCTAGATTTTGTTGATGTGTGTATATCACCCACAGACCGCTGGTATAAAAGGACTGACAGAACGCCTTAAGTAAAGTGACTTTTACGTCTGCAGTACACCGCGAGAATCTACTAATACCTGACAGACAGACACAATATTCGCGGAATAACTTAAGTACCTCGGCGACATAGGTATGAAGATGCTTTTGGACTTATGCAATAAGGTCTAGCAGGATGATGGGCAAGTGACTGGAAACAGTCCTTACTAATTCCAATTCACAAGAAAGGCTCAATAAAAACATGCCAGAATTATTTAACTATAGCGCTCATATCTCAAGCCAGCAAGATAATGCTCTACATCAACTACGAACGTCTGCAATCCTATCTGCAATGGCAAATACAAATAGTGAGATGGCAGAGCTGCTCAAAAGAGTAAAGAAACAGGGCAACTTGGTTGCAACTCTCCATCAACAGGGCGAAGACCAAAGTGATGTGGGTTGATAGAGCAGGCCAGCTCCCTTGCTGTCTAATCTGGAAATAATGTGGGACTTTCTCTATTTTAGATCGGTGGTCAGCGACCAGGGTGGATGCGACAAGGAGTCAAATGAGCAAATACGCTATGAGCAAGGTAACGAAGATATGGCAAAATAGGAACGTCCCCAATACTACTAAAATGAGACTGGTTTTCTCCATCTTCTTGTACGCATCAGAATCCTGGACGTTTCGTGCTGTGGACAGGAAAAGGATTGATGCCTTTGAAATATAATGCTGGAGGAGAGTGTTGCGTATACCGTGGACTACAAAAAGAACCAACATCTCTATTCGCACCCAGCTAAATATCAAAACCAGGCGCTCCAACATCTGTTAACAACGGATACTCTCCTACTTTGGCCACATAGCACGAAGGCAGCCAGATAACCTTGATAAACTAGTTGTGGTGGACAAAGTAGACGGTAAAAGACCTAGAGAGCGGCCACCTACCCGATGGTCTGACACGGTAAAAGAGATTATCGGCATTCCGGTTACCAAAGCTTTAAGACGGGTAGAAGATAGGGTGGCGTGGAAGCAGCTCGTCAACTCTGCCACCAGAGCTTACCAATACGGGCACGGCCTTTAGGAATGAAGAAAGCAACAAAGAAGAAGATCTAATACCTGAAGGGTTTTATTTTGGACCCCTATTATAGAATTCATTTAGAGTACGAGGTTGACGAAAAACGCCTTTGACAAATAGTTAATGCTGAAATTGACATTTGACAGCCAGGTCTATCGACCGGTCTATGGTTTATTATTTGACAGATTGAGTAATGGTTGAATTTTGACCGTAAAGTGAATCTTCATGTTAATAAAAAAAGGAATCTTACTTTAAAAAAATACTTTAAATATTTTTCACGAGAACAGATTGATTTCTAGAGATAAATTGACTTCTAGATCATGCTTCGCTATATAACGTGGAAGGTATGTTAATAAAAAAAATTATAATATTTTATTATAACTATTTACTTCAGAGAAAAAAATATTTGTTGCCATCCGACCGACTTCCGTTCTTCAGGTTAATACACATATTTCGCAGTTTTACAATCCCCTAAATCCCGCGTTTAGTAACTTCGTTTCAATTTTCAATTAACTGTTTTGATGTTATTTCTAGGGTAGTTCGCGCTCGTGACTCTGAAAACCACGGAAGAAAGAACTAAGGCTCTGTGCTGAAAACTGAGGTCGTCCATATATGATGTCAGTAATGGATTCCCGCCGAACTGTTCAATCTGAAACCATTAAAAGTGTTATTATATTTTTGGTTTGGAAAATATGGGGTAGCATAAAGAAAGATAGTTTAATACGTTCTGCATATTATAACAATCAACTTACAATAACATACTGGTGTAAATTAATTAAGTGTAGGTACCTACAGATGTATCGTTAATTCGTTACCTACAAAGATCATCGAAGTGTTACTGTTACCTGAGCGCGGATGTCAGCTTCCAGTTTCATCATCTTATCCCTCACATAGTCATCACTGCCGTGCTTCTTCAACAACGAGATGAAGCGATTCTGCAGCTTCGAGTCGCTAGATCGTTGTTTTAAAATATCTGATGTATTATTTTCTTAAGGCTATCAACAATTTTATTGGAATGATGCGGACGGGTACTTCTATTAAAGGGAACTGTTATAAAGTATGTTTATTTCCCATTGTACAGACTACTACAGACACCTGCTATGATTTGGATGTTTGCGTGATTAAACGCCTAATGACTTACAGCAAGCAACACGACGTGTAGTGTCGCAAGAATTGTTGAGAAAAATCACTTCTCCGACCGGTAATGTGTTTCCTAAAGCGTTATTAATTTACATACATAACATATTATATACATAGTTCGCAACTCGAGTCATTACTATTTGACAGATTTTTTAATCAGAATGTTGCGTCAGAATGTTTTCCTTCAGTAAATCAACTTTACTTAATTATCTTAATGTACATATATCTATTAAAAGACAGCGTACATGTGTTTGTCACTGAAATCCTCCTAAACGGCTGGACCAATTTCAATAAAAAAATTGTGAAATATACTAGACGGACTGAGTATGGTTTCGAGAGACCCGGTAGGTGGTGTTGTTGTTGATATACTGCAAAGGACCAGCCAAAGTAATATTGAAACGCCCCCACAGCAAAAGTTGACCAATAATTATGATGAGCATTTACTAAAGATACCTACAAGATTTTTTTTTAATTCTTAATTTTTTAAGGAGGGTTTAGAAGATCAGGAATATCTGATGTGGAAAAATAAGTTTGAAATAAAATATGATATGGAAGAACAACGTCTGCTAGGTCATTTAGTTAGGAAATAAAATATTAGCATTGAACAACTTGCTACAGAGGAATCATTTCATTGTTTTTGATTTATTATTGTCGGATTTAATAGCAAATAGCTAATTTTTAGCTAGCTTTTAATTAAAAATTTAATTAAAGTACCGATCTACTTCCCATGTAAAAACTGAATTAATGTTTCAAAGGATACCGGCCAGCTCAGTGGCGACATCTGTGTACTGCGACGCGTGTATCGTGGCCAGGGTGATCTTACCATCCGTGATATCACTGCGGATGATGTGGTTCTCCTGTATTAAATGCTATGTTACTAAGTATGTTATTAATTACGAAAATAATATTAAATTATTTATTATTATTTATTACTACATATTTTATTTTTACGGTAACATAAACAACTGACTATAGGAACTATTTTAATTTAATAAATTTAATTTTACTTACAGGCTTTAAAAGGGGAAATCTCGCCAAACCCTGCAACGTAAATATGAAAAACGAAAATAATTGATAGACCAGATCTAAAGAATAAATAAAAAGAATTTAATTACTAACTCAGTTATAGGAAGAAACTAAATTGTAATTAGATAGATACTTATTATTTAACAGTACTTACTTTTTTATTAAACAAATTATAATAGTCGTCCAGTAACTCGTAATAGAGTCCAATATCGACTGCAAGGTCTGTGTAGTCAGTCATGTTAGCACTAAACAGTCGCATAATATCAACTGGTAACGCGACACAAGCCCCTGTTTCTGTAACAGTTGGAAAATATTTACTCATATTCTTAATGTTATATAAATGTTCTCCATAAAGTTCTCAAAGTTGTGTGAAGTCTGCTAATCTTATATCCACTAGGCCAGCGTGGTCTACTATGGCCTGTTCCCCTCACAAGAGGAGACCTGAGCCCAGCAGTAGGACAGTTATGGGTTGCTCATGATTCTCAATATGGGAAATTTATTTCAACAATAAGACGCTTTTGCCTTTTTTTGAAAGTGCTGTCGACGAGCGTATTTCATACAATAATGTTGATAAAAGATCCATTTATTATCTACTAGACGTCACCCGCGGCTTCACCCGCAGAAGAGAAGTTTGAAAAAATATGGGATTTATCCCAAGGGAACCTATAATCGGGGTAAAATGTATCCTATGTCCTATTCCCGGATGCAACCTATCTGTGTACCAAATTTCAGCCTAATCCGTTCAACGGTTAGAGCGTGAAGGAGGAACAAACATCCAAATATCCAAACATCTTTACAAACTTTCACATTTGTAATATTAGTAGGATTGCTACTCAACTCAGACTACAATTTAATACAAGCTAGTAGCAAGATTAAAAAAAGATAAGTAGTTGTATAATTTACTTTTTTTCGCCATTTCGATGTGTGCTTCTTCAGAAGGACATATGTGTTTATCTCGCCAATACAGATCAATTCCTTGACCATGAAAATTTTCTTCTATACGTTTTATAAGCATTTCTGTACCCTGTAAATGAATTATTTCAATAGTTGGTTCATTTTGTGTAAATTATAAAAAAAAATATTAGTATTTATTGCTTTTAAAATTTTTGGAAATCTTTGTTATTACCTATATCTTGGTAAAATCTCATACCTAGTAACAATAATGATAAAATACCAACCATTCGATTGTTAATTAAAAAAGAAGCAACTCGTATAGCAACATCTTCCTTTAACACTATTGCCCAATTAAATAAATGCTTCACGGCTTCACGTAGGTACCTACTTTATTAACAATCATTAATATAAAAATAATAAATCCAATAGTAACTCGTATGTCGAAATCCGTCAAGACGTTTGGGCCTAAGAGTATATCAAAGAAATGAACCTACATACTCGTTCACACACTCAAAAAGCTTTCCCGTTCTTCTAGCGCAATGGTAGTAAGGATATACTTTATATGTATTGTACTTATAAGGTGGTAACTAATATTATTTCAATAATCTAAATGTATTTTTTTTAAATTATGTCTCAAGTAATTTAAGCTGTTTAATTATTTAAATGCGATCTTTTTTCGAACACGAAATAAATCATTTGAATTTGATAGATAACTAACTAATGGATGTCCCAGATTTTCTAGTTGCTTAGGTAACTGGAGTAGAGCCTTGTTGGCCGCATTGATAGTGAGCGCCAAGCCGAATATGCGATGGACCGCGGGCACTCCGTAGCGGAATGATGAATCGTCTTGGATATCATCTATCCTGTTATATACAATTAAGAGAAAAACAAAATTTTGTAGATACCCAGCACGGATGAAGAATATATGATTTATATATTAAGAAGTATTAAATATATTTTAAAATCCGTCTACTCAGGTTAGATGATCAATCATAAAACCAAGCAAATACTCCAGGGGCTGCAAATGTAAAATTGGTAGTGACTTTTACATGTTTCTTTTATTTAGTTATATTATTTAATTCTAGGCATTCTAAACATGTAGGTAACCACGTGCATCGGTGACTTCTTTTGAGCAGAGTTGAATACCCTGGTTTCAACGAGGGGCATATTCTTAAGCATTTATGTAATTCGACTTTTACAAACTCACATGAGGTTCCATGCACACCAGGACTGAACTACCTCTTGAATAACATTCAGCGTATCTTCCGGTATTTGAAGCCAGTGATTGAAAGCCGGCGCCACCATCATATAATGTTTAGAAGGAACATTACGTAGGTATTCGAATGGTTCCATGAGCACCTGGAGAAATATTGTATTAATTATTTTCGGAAGGTTACGTGGACTGAAGAAGGATCTTTAGATAGCAAGACATCGAAATTGATTAACTTAAGTTCCTAATATTTATAAATTAAATATTATCAGCAATTATTTGTGTCCCTTTCTACTTTTCTATCTTGCCCTTTTCGCGTCTGCAAAATAAACTAGTTAAACAAGTACTCATGAAAAAACAAAATCATCCAACTGCTAAATATTGGGAAGGCATAACAAAAGAAATTATTGCTCTTGTCAATGTTCCTCTAAAATACATCGCATTTTTTTATTTAAATCGGTTCAGACGTTTAGAAGGAGCTCAGTGACAAACTAGTGTTCGAAAATACCTGGTGATCCCATGTCATTATGTCTGATAAAGGGATTGTGGAGAAATCAAGGGAATCTTTCAAATTGCTATAAAAGCGATTACATTTTCTTCAAATTACCATTTAATTATTGGAAAAATGTATACCTTCTCCTTTTTCTCCCAATCGATTCCAGCTGATTGTTTTAAAGACAGTAATCTTCTAGAACATAAGTTGAACACCAATAAGGGCTTTTTAAACATGGCGATTCGTATTACACTCATTCAGAGAAAGGACAAGAATGAAATAAAACACTTTGCGCTATCAAGTTATAATCCATAAAAGTATTCATGACCAGATTTTATTACTTTTATTAATAAAATTGATTGTTATCTTATCGTAATTATCTACATTAATTAGGCAATAATAAATGTTTTTTTCAGTTAAATGGAAAAACAAAAAAACGAATTCTGAATATTAAGAAGGTAGCCTGTGCCACTTTCACAATCGAGACATCTAATGACAATTCATATGTTAAAATTTGTCAAGTCTTTAAAGGTCTAGAGGGTGCTAAATAAATAAACATACATACACAGACAGTTAAATGTTAAGAAAAGTTAAAAAATAATTGTAAAGAGAGAAAATTGTGTGTTTCTTGTCGTCCGAAAGACTACCGATCTTCAGCTTAGTATAAGTACATATTTCGCAGTTTTACATCCCCCTAAATCCCGCGTTTAGGAACTTCGTTCCAATTATGTTTTAATGCTAGTTCTACGGTTGTTAAGGTTCGTGACTGAAAACTGAGGTCCATATGATTATGATGGCTACAGTTTGGCGGGAATTCATTACGAACATCATGTATTATTAGATTGAACTGTTCAATCAGAAACCATTAAAAGTATTATTAAAATATATTTTTGGTTTGGAAAATATGGGGTAGCATAAAGAAAGATAGTTTAATAACTTCTGCACCTGTGTATAACAATCAAATGACAATAATATACTGGTGTAAATTGTGTGTAGGTATCTATTACGTGTACAAACGTATCATTACATAAGATCATTCAAGAGTTATCTGAGTGCGGATGTCAGATTCCAGTTTGATCGTCTTATCTCTCGTGTATTGATACAGACGTTTATGGGCTCGCTTAAACACTTCGGGAAATACATTGTCGGTCAGAAAAAAGATTTTTGTCAACAATCCTTGCGCCACTATTCGTCGTATTGTTTGCTATTATTCATCCGGTGTTTACTCACAGAAGCATCCAAATCAACTCGGGAGACCGTACAGCAACAAAAAAAAACATATTTTATGGATGTTCTCTTAATTAGAACTACTCGTCTACAACATGTTGAAAACCTTAAGTTTCTTTCCCCTTTCTTTTACTCCATATTAAAGCATCTTTACGAAACGGGGTTAGATTAAAAAAAAAAATGTTTGACGTGCATAAGTGTATCATTGATACCTACATGAATAAATGATTTTGAATTTTTTTAATTTTAATAATTAAAAAAACTAAATTTTGGACATACTCAAGTCGGATGAAAATTATGTAATCGAAAAAGCTATAGTAAAATTGGTAGGAGTTCTAAATGTTTCTAATGATAATATACAGAGTGGAGATGATGATCACTTACTTTGGTTTGAGAGATCGAGTTCGTACGGTTGGGTGCATCCCTGATCAGAGATCGGAAAACCCATTAATAAACGATAACCGATATAAACGGTTAACATGTTGATCTGTTAACCTATTAAAACGGTTAACCTGTTAACCTGTTCAATCGGTTAACCTGTTTACCTGTTAAAATCGTAACGTAATGATTCTGTTAACAGGTTTAAAATGTTACTGCATGGTACCTAAACGTATGGGTTAACCGTTACTTTGAAGGAATTAGTAATTACTGTTAACCTCGGTTTTTCGGTTATTAACCAGAATGAATGAGATAGAATATTAAGAGAGAGTGGGAGGAAACCGATGTGCCGCCGACTTCACTGGATTATATCAATAATATTCAACCGTGCTTGACCGACACGTTAAGTTATCGAATACCTAATAGGAATTACTAAAAATAAAATTATAATTAAAAAAAACTAGAAGTCGCCGGCGGCTCCGCCCGCGTAATTTTCCCGTTTCTAGAATATTTTTTTTTTGCTGATTCTCTCCTATTCATCTTAGCATGATGTTATGTAGCCTATAAGCTTCCTCGATAAATGGACTATCTTACACTAAAAGAATTTTTCAAATCGGTCCAGTAGTTCCTGAGATTAGCGCGTTCAAACAAACAAACAAACTCTTCAGCTTTATATATTAGTATGGATAGTCGTAATATGAATGAAATAAATTAATATTTGCGTGGCTCGCGCGATGCGACGTTGTTTGGCTCGCGCGATGCGACGATGTTTAGATCGTCGCTTGTCGCTCGGTCGACCTCGTGCTCCGCTATTTTGAACCGTAAATGCAGAAACCGTTTTTAATTTAGTTAGGGTTAACCGAAATGAGTACCTTAACAATTGTTTCTGTTAACACATTTCATTCTGTTAACAAGTCATTTAGGTTAATCGATTGATGAAAATACAGAATTGTTCGGTAACCCTTTTAACCTGTTAACCCTTTTAACAGGGGGTTAATAACCGATAGATTTCGATTATTAACCTAACCGAAAAGAACTCTGTCCCTGATATGTTTGTGAAATTGGTAAGTAATACCGTATTTAATAGTTCAAATCTTAGTGTATTGCATATTTTTTTTAATGATTGGTTTGTAGTTTCAGTGCTTCGATTGCAACTATTACATTTATTCGATCACAACCTTTTCTATTTTACTATGTTGTCCGCAAAACTAGCAAAGTTTCTAACAACGTTTCATCAACTATTTTAAACTCTTAAAGGGTGAATTTTCGAAATTCTGTTCTTAGTGGTCCCCTACACTCTGGAAGGAACCTCTGTGCCAAGTTTCATGCTTCTAGGTCTATCCGTTTAGGCTGTAGCGTGTCTGTCAGTTAATCAACATTTTTATTAAGTATGATGATAAATATGGTGATGACGAAGATTGTGTTTAATAGTAGGTATATTTTGAAGGAATAAAAGATCGTTTAAGCATTAAATAGGCAATATAGTTATTTTCCATTAATTAATTTTAAATTATTCAAAACAAATTATAATTAAAGTCCTGCAATAAATTTAACAAAAAAATATTAAAACAATTTATTAACGTTTTAAACTCTGGCTTAAAAATTTGACGTAAGCTGTTATAATTGATTTCTTTTTATTTCTGTGTACTCAAAATTCAAAATCATGTAACAGTCCCGGACAAAAAGCACAATTCTTCTAGGAAAATCAGATTTTTATGCTCTAAAAAACAAAATTTAAAAATTTTAATAACCCATAAAATAAGGATATAAAATATGTGACGAGAGGTAATCAACATAAAACTTTCATCTAAGTTGATTAGATCTATCACACTCGTACAGATGGCCAACGGAGTACCTATTCGTTTTGATAGCACTTCCCTACGTACCTACTTGGTTCTTGAAAATGTAGATGTGGCAATAACGAAGGTATTCAATTCCACATTAACTTAATAATAAAAGCAGAAATTAATAATAAATGAACTACGTTTCCCTCAAAGATTTCTTAGTTGTCAATATAAATTAAAACAATCACTGCTAATAAATAATTAAACTAACTACCTCAGATACCTACGAGTACGTAGACCACAAATGCTTTTTAAGTAGTACATAGTAATTGCCTGTTATGACAATTATTATTGTTATAATCAATTAAACGTTATGTAGGCTTACAGTAGATATATAACTTTGAGAAATAATATAACTGTTATCCACATAATAATATTCGTTTACAGGCGGCTCAACCTCGCTTCACTTCGATAGGCTTTTTACGAATTTTACGTATAGTTCCACGGGATCAAAACGGTTGCCCGAGACAAAATGTATGCTCGCTCAGGCTCTGTCATTAAAATAAGATAATAATTATGTTAATAAAAAATGCAGTTTTTTTATTTTTATTTTATTATAACTGTTTACTCTAGAGAAAGAAAAATGTTCCCTGCGGTCTGACCGACTTTTATTTTTTGTTATAATTTACATATTTTGCAGTTACATCCCTCTGAATCCCGCGTAAAGGAGCTTCGTTCCAATCAGGTGTTATAACTTATAATACTATTTCTATGTTTGTTTGTCGTCGTGGCTCTGGAAACTTAGGTCATCCATAAAAGATGACAATATTGGGTTCCCGCCAAACTGTTCAATCTGAAAACATTAAAAACAATTTAAGTTTGATAAATATGTGTTGTAAAAAAATATTTGCTGCTGATTAATAACATTGAGAGGTACCGCATTTGTAAGAATGCGATAACAATAACATACTGGTATAAATTGTGTGTAGGTAGGTACCTATTACGTGCACAGATGTATCGTAAATTCGTTATCTACATAAGATTATCCAAGTATCACTGTTACCTGAGTGCGAATGTCAGCTTCCAGTTTGATCATCTTGTCCTTCACATAGTCATCACTGCCGTGCTTCTTCAACAACGAGATGAAACGATTCTGCAGCTTCGAGTCACTAGTTCGTTGTTTTAAAATATCTGATGTATTATTTTTTATTAAGGTTAATTAACAAAATAAAGTTTATATTTGAAGCATTTTAATTATCATCTATACGATTTAAGCATATTTTGGACGTTATTTTTAACTATGTTGATCACTATGCGACGTCTAAACTTGCGTTTCAGTTGAATTTTGTCAAACGAGTTGTACGGTCTCTTGATGATTTGGACATTTAAGTGTTAAACGCCTGATGAATAATGTCAAGCAATACATGTTGTAGTGTCGCATGTTGTACCTAGTTAAAAAAACACTTTTTTTACCCGACTAAGGCAAAGCTATGATCTATTATGTTGTACTTAATGGTATGTGTTTCTGTAGTTTTGGTAATAGTATTTTCTCATTATTTGAAAGATGTTAATAGTTTGCGATTCGGGCCGAGCACTTTAAAATATTTTTACCTGACTGGACCTTTGAAGTTTATGTTTCTTAGTTCTATGAGTTTATTATACAATAAAATATACAGGTTATCAGATTTTTTTCAGTAAAACAAGTTATCAGATTTTTTTCAGTAAAACAAGTTGTAACTAATTACTAGCATTAAAAAAAATAAGTAGCCTTGAATTTTTAGAGCCCTATGATTTACTTATAATTTACACAAATACCTAACAATTGTATTGTTTTTACATTATAATTATCTTACGTTTTTTACATCTTGCAATCTGAATTGAAAAAGTATTTCAAAGGATACCGGCCAGCTCAGTGGCGACATCTGGGAACTGCGCCGCGTGTATCATGGCCAGGGTGATCTTACCATCCGTGATATCACTGCTAATGACATGGTTCTCCTGTATTAAATAATACTATGTTACTAATATTAAATTATTTACCACTATGATCTAATAATATTTACAGCTAATAGTTGGACGGAAGTCTGAAGATTGCTGTTTTCTAAGTATTTACTCATATTATTTTTTTAATAAGGATACGAAATTAGGTAGTATTGTTGAGTAGTCATGGCATCAATCGATTATAATCTGATAATATGCTGTTTTGCTGTATGTAAAATCGTAAACTAAATCTTTATCACATCGTACTGAGCTCTAGTGGCATTCGGGGTAGATACTATTTAAGATAGAGATTTGTGGTAATTCTACTTACTGGTTTTAAAAGTGCGAATCTCTCCAAACTCTGCAACAATAAAAAATAAAGGTAATAAGAGATTTAAGAAAGAGGTAAGAGAAGAATTGTCTACACCAATTATAAAGATGCAATGAACTTAGTTACAAGAAGAAAACTATACCTATTTTTTATACATACTTTCTGATTAAACAAATTATAATAATCGTCCAGTAGCTCGTAGTAGACTCCAATGTCGAGTGCTAGTTCCGTATAGTCCGTCTTGTTAGAGCTGAACAGCTGCATAAAGTCCACTGGGAACGAGAATAATACTCCTGTTTCTGTAACAGATAGAAGAAAACCATACAGGATAGTCAAGCTTAATAGGTTATCAAGTAATGACGCAAATACTGAACCCTACAAAGTGAGGGGTCTCACACGCACTTGGTAGATTTTTAACAAAACATTCAAATGTTGTCTTTAGATGCTATAATTTTTTTTATATATTTTGCAATTTCTTGGTCGTACTCAGACTAATAAGTTAATTTTAGAATAATGTTATGGAAATAAAAAATAAAAATTGTTAAAAAAGTAATTACGATTATTTTATCGTTAATTTAGCATACAAGAAAAACTTTTTACAGTTTAAATAATTACTCATGTAGGTAAAAGTACCTAAACAAGAAGTAAAAATTGTTAAAAAGTTAGTAATGGGTAATTTAAATATAAATTGTTGTACTCAATCTCGAGATTTCGATGTGTTCTTCTTCTGTGGGAAATATGCATTTGTCTCGCAAATATAAATCAGTTCCCGTGCCATCTATAAATTCCTCTAATCGTTTCACAAATATTTCTGGAGCCTAGAAAACGCAGAAAATTAAGATTTTAATTCAAGCCACATTATTAGATAGGTATATTTTTTGAAGCTATACCTACCTAAATACATGAAAATTAAACATGTTTCTTCGAAACCTTAACTGATAATTAATTTTCGATATATTGGTCTTATTTATAATAAAGACTTAGCGTAAGTGTGTTTGTCATCGCTATAGTTTACGACCATTTTGGTTTCAACAGGGGCGGAGCGATTGACGAGATACTTTAAGGAAACAAGCACGTGTATTTTAATTAACTATTTGAGTATAGTGCTAGTATCTATATTAATATAACTTATAGGCGATGAACACTAAAACTTACTAATGGATTTCCTAAATCTGCTACTAGCTTTTGTGTATAAAGCAGAGCTTTGTTCGCCGCGTTGATAGTGAAACCAACTCCGAAGACACAGTGAGCGGCTGGCACTCCGTATCTGGTTGTTGAATTATCCTCAATGTCGTCTAGCCTGGAATATGTCAAGTTTACATTAATGTGAATGAACCTTTGTAGTTTTGGTCATCCTATTCCAGTAATTTCTACAATATTTGACGACCCCGTAGCCTAGTGTTTTGACCTTGCCTGCGAAGTGAGGGGTCCCGGGTTCGATTCTCGGCCGAGGCAGATATTTATATGACAAAAAATGTTTGTTCACGGGTCATGGGTGTTAGTGATGTGTTATTTGTGTTGTCCATGTCACCTGCGACACAGGGAATCCTAGTGCGGGGGTATGAGTGTGTTAGCGATTTTAGCGTTTATTTTTGATGACGGTGATTGGGTGAGAGGCTTGCAGTGGAGAGACCGTCATAGCATATGTACAAATTTGTACCACTTCTATAGCGCCATCAAGTTGTTATCGGTGACGATACATAGGAGTGGAGTGTTTTAATTTATAAACACTTACAATATGATCCACGTGTCCCAAGCCCGATTGACATTCTGAATACATTCAAGTTTATTTTCAGGTATCTGCAGCCAATTATTCATTGCTGGTCCGATCATAATACTGTGTTTACAAGGCACTCGGTGTATATATTCAAATGGTTCCATTAGTATCTGAAAATATAATATGTGAAATACCTATCTAATATTTCATTTTAAACATTTCTCACTTCTTATCCCGCGGGAACATAAACCGCTTACCAGTATAAAAATTATTCTATTGAAGTGAAATCCGCAATCACTCAATTGCCAAACATCCAATTTAGTTCCCTTTACAAGGTACAAATATGTATCCACATTTGAATCTCTTCAGTTGTTGTTAAGTTCCCAAACTATACTGTATCACTATAGCCTATATATCCCTATAGATTCTTTAGGAGACAAAAACTTTTTCTGGTTTAAAAAGTGTTCTAAAATCGACTTAAGCATGATTCACGCTACACCGTGCCCGGACCGGGCCGTGCCCCGGCCGGAGCACGTTCAAACATTGTGGGTATACATTTTATATGAAGTAATTCATGCTAGAACGTGTCTCGGCCGGGCCCGGCCGTGCCACGTCCGGGCACGGCCGGGGCACGGCGTTGAAGTGTCGGTGGATATTGTTCCCCGGCTCCGGCACGGGCCACCAAACAAAACACATACACATACACATATACAGATATAAGAATACACCGAAACAGCCCGGTGTAACATGAATGACTGGCTCGGCCGGCGCACGGTGGACGTGTCCCGGCCGAGGCCCGGCCCGGTTGCCACACGGTGTAGCGTGAATCATCCTTTAGTCATATCGTAATTTTATTTAAATCAGTTCACTCTATCAAAAGTTATTATAATTTAAAGTTTGTATGGGACTTCACTAACTGACGTAACTGACAGACGTTGTCAGCTATATTGAAGAAACATACACCGAAGCGAAGCGAGGGCGGGTCCACTAGTTATATAATAAAGTATAAAGAAATTAATTAAAGTGATCATTAATAAATACCTTCGATTGTTCCGTTCTATCGAATTTTCTTGACTCTTTTGTAGATAGGAACCTTCTTGAGTAAAAGTTGAACATCGAAAAAGATTTTTTTAACATCATCATATATTAATCACTCGTTCAGTTAAACTGTTAAAATGGCTATATGATTGTATGCTCTGAGGCTTTTATTTAAGAAATTAGTAATATCTATAAGTACTTAAGCTACAAGATTTATAGTTTTTCGGCATCTACCCCCAAGTAATTAAATTTAATGGATTCCTCCATCAAGAACTTGAAACAGACATTTTAAGTAGTTTGAAGATAACTGCTACCGGAAAAATCAGGTAATTATTTCTCTACTTAAACATTCATTAAAGACGAAATACGTTTAT
Organism: Lerema accius; assembly: GCA_001278395.1. Taxonomy (NCBI): domain Eukaryota; kingdom Metazoa; phylum Arthropoda; class Insecta; order Lepidoptera; family Hesperiidae; genus Lerema; species Lerema accius. The sequence continues at coordinate 31,728 of LGAG01000369.1, forward strand.
TTGGTTACTAGACGTCGCCCGCGGCTTCGCCCGCAGAAGAGTAGTTTTAAAAAATATGGGATTTATCCCAAGGGAACCTATAATCGGGATAAAATGTATCATTTGTCCTGGATG
>LGAG01000369.1:40232-56391 GCA_001278395.1 Lerema accius
AAAGATGGTTCGGAAGAATTCAGCTGCTGTGTCAATTAGGTACTATTACTATCTCATACAGCAGTGATAGCCTAGTGGTTTGAACATTGGTCTCTCAAACGGGAGGTCCTCGGTTCAAACCCCAAGGCACGCACCTCTAATTTAAAAGTTATGTGCGTAATAGATACTAATTATCACTTGCTACGGTGAAGGAAACCTGCACACCTGAGTGTTCTCCATAAAGTTCTCAAAGGTCTGTGAAGTCTGCCCATCCGCACTAGGCCAGCGTGGTGGACTATGGCCTGCACCCCTCACATTGTGAGAGGAGACCCGAGCCCAGCAGTGGGACATTTATGGGTTGTATTGATGACTATCACATACTGGTGTAAATTATGTGTATACGTTGGTATGATGATGATGTATCGTTACTTAATATCATTCAAAAATGTTAGTGTTACCTTATTGCGGATGTCAGCTTCCAGTTTGATCATCGTATCCCTCACATAGTCATCACTGCCGTGCTTCTTCAACAACGAGATGAAACGATTCTGCAGCTTCGGGTCGCTAGATCGTTGTTTTAAAATATCTGTTGTATTATTTAGGTTAAGGTAATCCATATGAATCCTTACAAATGTTACAGAATTTAAATAACTCTTCGTTTATAAATGAATAGTTTGATAGTTGGATAATTACTACCTAATTCATATTTTAATATGTGGTTCTTGTTTCTTTCTAAAACTGAATCAAAGTTTCAAAGGATACCGGCCAGCTCAGTGGCGACATCTGTGTACTGCGACGCGTGTATCATGGCCAGAGTTATCTTACCATCCGTGATATCACTGCGGATGACGTGGTTCTCCTATAATCAATAATACTATATTAATAACTAGCTGACCCGGCTAACTTCGTATCGCCTCAAAAATCAATAAAAAATCAATCATGATAAAAATTCCAGATCGATTGATTGATTGATAATTGATTGATTAATTTTTTTTTGCATTTTTTTGTATTTTAGATCCTCAATTTTAATTCAAAGCTAGCTACCCGCCCGCGCTTCACTTTGGTAAAAATATAGCATGTGTAGGTACTTACTTGCTCATATAAAGTTTAGGTATTTTTGGTTCAAAGTTTCTTCCCTGTTTTGTACCCTTTATAGAGCGAAATTGAAAAAATCTGTGAAATTATATTGTAAACAGTATGTTGAGGCAGTTATATTCGCAAAACCACGTTGATATCAACGTGAACGATCTTTGAAAAACTCAAATTTTGTACATTCTTTTAATTTTTTTTTATTTTCTAGATAGAATATCAAAAAACTGGGAGACACATAGTCAATTAATTTAAGTAAGGAATATTTGTTATAAATTTGAAACCAATCGGTTGATATTTAAAAAAAAATCCATACAATCTTTCGTTGCTTTTTCCAGGAAAACTATAATATTTTTCGGAAAAAAATATAGCCTAGTTTAAGCCCAGACTTAACAGCTATGGAATAAAAAAGTTTTATTCAAATCCGTTCAGTAGTTTCGGAGATTAGCGTGTACAAACAGACAAACAGACATACAAAAATTTTAAAAATTGTAGATTCGTACTCAGTTATTGTTTTTGAGTCACTCTAGATTAGTTTTTTGTAAATATACTCAATGTATAGACAAAATTTTACTGTTTTATTATAGTATAGATGATTTTAATTTTATTATGTAAGTTTTGCATCCAACACAATTTTCAAGAAATAGTTGGAACGAATCTTCATGACTTGGTTATTTTCTATGTTTGTACTTTCGTTAGTATAAATAACAATAAAAGTTAGGGATTAGTGTATTATCATAATTTTAATTTCTATATTTTGGTAACAAGCCTAAAATAAGCTCTTTTGCTTTATTGAAAACCGTATACTTACAATATTTCCCTGACTACATGTTTTCTTTTAAACTGTTTAACTGTTAGATGTCGGGTAAATACTATAAGATATACTTATAGATAATACAGGTAGGAAATGGAGTATGGCCAGCATTTTAAGAAATAGATTTGTGCTAACTTTACTTACTGGTTTTATAAGGGGCAATTTCTCCAAACCCTGGAACAACAACAATATTAAAGGGTAAAAAATTATGTAATAAAGAAAACTAAGGTGGATTTAGTCAAAACCAAAGAAATTAAAAAAAAGTTATTTAAAATTAAATAAAATTACTTAATTATAAATATGGAGAAAACTACTTTAATTTAAATACCCGTGTCCTTCTTTGTAATTAACTATTCCATTCGCCAAATTAATATCTAAGTATGTTAATTATTTATTTTCCCAATAATTATTACCATAAAGCATAAAACTTTTGACGTTTTTCGTTCGATTATTATGAAATCTAGCAAATACATTAATTTTAGTACTCACTTTCTGATAAAACAAATTATAATAATCGTCCAGCAGTTCGTAGTAGACTCCAATGTCGAGGGCAAGTTCCGTATAGTTCGTCTTGTTAGAGCTGAACAGCTGCATAAAGTCAATCGGTAATACGAGGCAAGCCCCAGTTTCTGTAATATTTGGGAATTATTTACTCATATTGTAGATATGTCACATTTATCCCAAGTTATGGCAGTTAATTTAATAGGTTAGGGTGTAATTTATTTATTTCACGGTATACAAAACAAAAATCAATCCAAAAAAATTTTACATAAAATGACAAACATTTTAAGCAGATTGATTTTCTTGCAACTGATACTAATAAACCACATAATTTGCTATTGCGTAGGAATATTGACATATTCCTGAGCAATATTGACTTGCAAAATTTACTAGACAGTATTTTTACAATTTGGGGACGATTATTTTACCAGCATTTTCAGTATACACAAAAAAAAGAGTTTACAATTAAAGGGCAGAACTGTAAAACTGTGAAAAAAATATAATAAGGGAAATTTTAAATGTTTATTCGCTCACTTAATCTTATGATATCAAAGTGTTCTTCTTCCAAGGGAAAAATGCATTTGTCACGCACATACAGATCAGTTCCTTGGCCATGGATAAAGTCATCCAATCGCTTGTTAAATATTCCTAGCGCCTGAAATTGCAAAAAATTAGTCATTTTAGTATAAGTTTCATCAATGAGACATAATCCTAAAATATTATTAAGGTGTAATGTATATATAGGCTGAGGCAATCGGTTGGAAAAGATGCAAAAATCACACTAGACTCTTAAATACTTTTCTTTTTTTAACCGTCTTCAAAAAAGGAGGGAGTTTCTCAATTCGATCGGTGTTCCCATGATAAGGAAATCAGGTTCTGATGATGACATCTTAGGGAAATCGACAGGAACTTTTGAAAATCGTAGGGACGACTAGTGTGTTTGTTATTTTTTCATTCAATATTTAAAAATTTGATCTACAAGAACAGCTTTTTTTATCTGCAAACATCAAGCCCGTTTAGCCGTCCTGTCCAACCCTGAAAAGTAGTGTAAAAACACGCTAATGGCTCAGGGACTGGTAACATAACAGCGATAGACAATTAGACACTTAATAATAGAACTTACTAATGGATCTCCCAAATCCGCTGCTAGATTTTGTGTATGAAGCAGAGCCTTTTTGGCCGCGTTGATAGTGAAACCAACTCCGAAGACACAGTGAGCGGCTGGGACTCCGTATCTGAATGATGTATCATCCTCAATGTCGTCTAGCCTGAAAAATGTCAAGATTACATCCACATGGAAGAATCTTCGTAGTCCAGGTCATTTTACAGTAAAATATAACTAGTACAAACATTGTGTTTTAATGAAAATAAGTCGACAAACAAGGTATCACAAATGTTAATAAGTTAAGTAAGGTATCACTAAGGTTACTTATAAATCCGGTAACCATTACACCATACGGGTTGTCTTATGGATGGATGTAAGCTGTTGTTTTATGTAGATAATTATTATTTAAAGTAATTATCAATCAGTTCTTGGACTACCTTATATTAGAAAAGACTCCTTTCTGTGGCATACTTAAATTTATACAAACTTACATAAGGACCCACGTTATCCAAGCCCGATTAACCTTCTCAATACTTATCATCTTCTCTTGAGGTACCTGAAGCCAGTGATTGAAAGCTGGCCCCATCGTTAAAGTGTGTTTACAAGGAACTTGCTGTATATACTCAAATGGTTCCATAATAATCTGTCATGAAATAGCGATTACTGTCGATGCAAATAAATGAAAGAAAAAATCACTGTGTAGGTACTTAATGGACTAAATTATGAGTTTTCTTTTTGTTTGATACTAAAAGACCGTGCATACGTTATTCTGCTTTTTCTCTCTAATACTTTAGTCGATTCCTTCATTTTAAACATTAGGTACTCCTTTAATTTTCATGTAGGTACATTTAGCTCATTATATGGGGCAACTTTTGCTATGGTGACGATTTAATAACTAATAGTTTAGCTGGTCCCTTGAAGTATCTCAACATTAATAACAGTTGCCTGACAACTTGGATCGTTCAGAGGAACGATAAGTACTAATAAAAATTGGGATCGAACTTTAAGAAACGTTAAACAATTAAAGTTAGTGACGTACGAGTTGAATTTAACTAAAGTAGGTAATGAATAATAAATACCTTCGTTTGTTCCGTTCTATCTAATTTTCTTGACTGTTTTACAGATAAAAAAAACCTTTTTGAGTAAAAGTTGAATGTCGGAAAAGATTTTTTGAACATGATGTTCATTAATATTTTAACTCGTTTAGTGGAAAATCTAAAATGATTTTAATGTATTATGCTCACAGGTTTTATTTATATTACTCCCCACATGTGATTAAGTATACCTACTTAATCAAGTTTGATCAATTCGTCCATGTAGGTAATGCCACAGTATAAAGGTGACTCTATAGTATAGTTACTCTTAACTGTCTTTGCGAGCGCACTTGACCAACGCACACATAGACACACTTCATCGACATGGATTTCGGCTTCTTTTTCGAATTTGAGCTTCTTCGAATTTGGGCTTCTATTCGGGAGTGTATTTGAACTGTCAATCGAGATTATCACATCAAATTATGTTTTTGTTTTCGTTTTTTTCCTATTTGTCGTTTGAAGTTGAAAATTGTAACGTAAATATGTGTGCGCGCTGTTTAAAACGCTGAATTTAACTACTGTAAGTATTTTAATACTGTGGTAAAATGCTCAGATAAATAAAATCTAAAAACAATAATTAAATTTTGTATGACATTATTAACACGTTCACTGCGTTAGTCAAATTTGATGAATTTCCGTGGGTGCGACATGGGGTCTATTAGACCCGAAGCAGAACTTGCCTCCGGTGCGTTGATGGGTCGAAAAGACCCGTTTGACTTACTTCTGTTTAGAAGGATTTATCTTTATGGGTATAATGTTTAGAGTCTACTTTTTATAGCAATTATGTAGACAAATAAACAATCAATAAAAGGCTGAAATCGTAGGTGGATCCACTGAATGGTTTGTTTGTAAATTAAGGAATTACCTGGCGGATCTTTACGACCCGTTTCCCGCACTGGTTAGTTACAGTGTCGATATATTTTTAATGTTGCGCTTAATAAAAAAACATCGATATCGATAAACTAATAAAGGAGAATGACGAGAAACAGATCATCGTTGCATATGGACAATTTATGTTTTAATAATCATCTTTTTATTAAATTATAGTTTCTTACATATTTTTCTTTGTTGGATCTAACGTGGGATTTAAAAGTTAAGTTTAACGAAAATGTGTATAGACTGAATAAATAAATAAGCAAGGTAGATTGGTCAATATCTTATGTATAATTTTTTGTAGAGTTGAGAAGTCATTATTATTATATTAATGATGTTATAATCTTTTTGAATATAATAATTACATAAAAAAATATGAGATAGTATTAGACACATGATTTTCATTATAGCATTCTCAACATAATGTCTTTTTACATGCATTACATAAAGTTTTAATCTTTTTTAACTCTGTTTAACAAGGCTCAAACAACATTTTGCTGGATCGCTTCATGTTACAAGCACTTACGAGTAATTACTTCTTATTTGTATAAAATCTTATCTAACCTTGCTGACGTCACTAGATCAACTAGCATGTAATCTAGTGCGGTTATAGGGTCATCGGGCATCGGGTCGTTAAAACCCTATAGAAGCACTAGGCGTCAAAAATTTTGCTTCAGTCGGCATAGGGTCGAAAAGACCCGATACAGTTTTTTCGTACTTATATTATCTATTTAATGAGGCAATTCCAAAACACTAAGCATCTTATTCATATTCATACGGAGATCTTATTCATATTCATATTTGTCCCGCACCAGCGGTTGAAACAGTAATTTTTGCCCCGCACCGGAGGAAAGTTGGGCATCGGGTATAATCGACCCGATAACGCATCGAACGTGTTAACGACTATAATTGTCCGTTCAGGTCGTTAATCAGTTGCACTTGCAATCATTTTTATTTAATTATCTTCTGAATGTTAATGATAAGTTTATTTACCTAAACCTACCGACAATGGCTAGCAACCAGTAATTATTTGGATTAATATTCGTCTAGGTGCGCACTAGACAGCCAGGATGCCGCAGCCAAAATATGTAAGGAATTCGTGGCTGTTTATTTGCGCGGTCTCCCATACAACGTTATTATGTTCGTTTGACTGCAGCTTGGCTGCCTAGTGCCCGTCTAGGGTTTGAGTACTTCGAAGGATAAAGTATACTGGTGTATTATTTATTTACAACATAATATATAATATTATATTTGAGACAACAGGGACGAGTAAGTGCAAAGTTCATTTAACAATTTTTGGAAGTAATGTTCTAAAGGTTTTTTTTTTAAACGGATGGTAATTTTATTTTGTTTGAACAACTTGATAATCTAAAAATATTATTTATTAAATTATAACTTTTATTTAGAACTCTGCTTATTTGGTGCACTACTTTTGTGATGTTTTATTGTTAAAAAAGAGACCACACCATAGTAGATATTTAGTATTGTTATTACGAAGTCTGAATAACGATAATTATACTCATATTTATGATAATATAATCACTCATGCAAATCGTAAAGCAGGTAATATAAAAATGCTAGTTTCAATATTTAACTAACAAATTAATATTTGCGTTGGACTTAATAATCTAAACACAATGTATTCATAGGTACCTAGTGTAATTATTCTAAGTAGGTACCTATTCATAGATCAGGAATGAGGATAGACTCAACATACCACCAGTATTTTGCAATAAATATGTACCTACGAGGAAACAATAACAGAAAATATCAAATTGGCATTAATTTTAGTGTTCATAGTGCAATGGAACGGTTCATACTGCGAGTGGTTTAAATTTTAAATGTATATAAGTTAATTAATTTAGTCTTAATTTAAATCCATATGTTATAAAACTTTTTATCGACATGAAGACTCTAATAATATATTTCGGGGTAAGTTACCAAGATATATTTTAATATTGTTGCCCACCACTAACATTTATTTAGTTGAATCTTATCCATTCCTTAGCCAGTCCACACCAAAGTTATTCGTCATCTCGTCCGATAAAACTCGCCCGATCGGGCGACTTAGCACCTTTCGAATTTACCTAATATTTCTGTCGTCAACTCACACGCTGGTAATAAGTACAGTCAGGTAAAAAAAAATTACATTAAATTTTAAAAACGACTTCACATAAATTCGTGATACACACCGATCCTATGAATCCTATTTGTATCCTATTTCTTTTCTGGTCGACAAAACATCTTAATGCTATAGACATTAAGCCCAATAGGGGCTTCTTACCAAACTAAGTAATGTTTTATCGAGTAAACTACCAAGTGCCGGTGCCTCGGTTACCCATTTTTCTGGCCATTTACATTAAAAAGTTTATTGGTGAACTACTTTCTCTCTTCTCTATGGGATTTTCTTGCTTTTTCATTGCTTCTTACAATTGTGAAATGGTTTAATTTTTGGGATAATTTAGTTAAGATGAAGAGGTCACGTCTCCGCCCCCTTAATTTTAAGGTATTAGGCATTTTGTTTTGATATCAATGACTAGGTATTTATACTAATATTTATTGTGTTATTATTTCAGATTTTCGGAGTCTTTCAGCTAACAAATGCAAACAAATTCTATACACAGTACTCGATGGCTCGCGATGAACTTCTTCCACTTATACAAAATCTGTAAGTCTTCAAATGACAATCATAATGATGATTATGTAGTCATCGTATCAATACGAATATTTTAAGAAGATATATGTTTTTGTATGCATGTTTGTAACGTTTTCACATAAAAACTATTAGACCAATTACAAAAATTCTTTCATCATTAGAAAACAGTATCTTCACTATGCGTCTTAGGCTATATTGCAATAAAAATGGGATCACTAATGAAAATTTAATCATGTACCCAAGGTATGAAAAAATGTGTCATTTATTAAATAAAACTTGGCATGTTTGTACCTTATACGAAGGACCATAATTCATAGTTTCAGACTGCTTTTTATTCTAGCAATTTTTTTTGTTCCCACTATAAATAGCAGGTAAAAGGTCCACTGAAGCGAAACGAGTGAGGTTCTTTAGTGTTCATTATTTTAAAGATGTATTAATTTTTTTTAGTGCCGTATTTACTAAATGCGATACGAACAAAACGAGAACTAACAATTATGAATTCACCTTCACGATAGAGCATCAAAGAAGCAGCTGTAGCCTTAAAAAGTCATTACAGAAACAGTACTTCCCAAAATTCATAGAAAACGGACTTTTAAATCCTATAAACATCTTTGTTACTGATCAGGATAAGACTAGTATCCCGAAGTTTATTAGAGGAACCTTGTATGACAAATGTGTTGACACAGACTTGCCACCGTCGACGAAAAAGTTTAATGCCTCTACACATGAAGTCAGCACGAGTAAGGTTCCACCTGAGACGACAATAGATCCAGTATTAAAAAAGCTAATAGATGAGGAAAAGAAGGAAAGAAACAACAAAATTGCAATAATCATCACAGCTGTGTTGGTGGGACTAATGATCGCTGCGGTCGTCGGTTGCGCGATTGCTCAGCATATCAAAACTGTCAGACAATCAGGGACTTACAGTAAGTAATAATATTAAATAGAAAAACAAAATTCCCCACTGCTGATATTCTTTTTAGACTTGGGATACCGTTATCAAAAGTAGGTAGGTAGCCTATGAGTAAAGTTATGTAAAGTGAGCTATTAGTTCCTAAGACAATTTAAATGATTTGAAATTGAAATGACACCTCATAATTATGTTAAAATCTATGAAGTCGTTTGGGCTGTTAAGCATGCTAAATGAAAAAAATATTCTAAATTATTTATGGTGAAGATAAAAACATTGATTATTAAAATAGAAGATAATTGCATTGCCCTGGTAAGAAATCGACATAATATACATACGATTGAAAAATATAACCATCCTTCCAAATAATTCGTTTAAATAGATGGGCTATTTACGTAAATCATGAAGCTTCCAACATACTATCAATAATGTCATACATAATTATGTTTTAGTTTTTGTGAAGTCTGCTCTTGAACTAAGTATTTTTTATCACACGAATTAATTATCTTGCTTCCAACAATTTTGAGAGACGTCTATAATAGAAGACTTCAAATGTGACTTCATTATCACCTTATCAAATTCCCATTTATATATGGGGTTGGGGCAACAGAACTTCAACTGTTATATATATAATATATAATATCTATAAAAAAAATTACCTTATCTACACGAGGCGGCGGGGCCTTTTCGTAACATGTTGTTCTATTGAACCACTTCTTTCCACTCAATAATGTATTATTATTATGTAATATTATGTGCTGATAATTTAGGACTAGTTATCAGAACTAAACTTAAAACTTTTCATAATGTTATTTAATTTTTACAGGTGTTGAGGACCCATGAATGCATCGCCTAAATCGCATGAATCCATCTCCGATTGACGTCACTGACAAAATATAATGCGCATCCAAGGATTCGACGGCGCGTCCATTCCAATAAGGATTGATGAACAGGGGATAAAGCGGATTCATTATAAATAGATGTCTGTTGTCACCTTTTGAGTAACTAACTATTAGCAAATAAGTAATAAAATTATACACAATTTTGTTTGCACCAGAAAGTAGAGATTGGTTTGATTTCAAATTAAATTTCGATAAAATCTTTAATAAAATATAAGTAATAGAAAATCAATAGAAATACAAGATTCGTAGTCCAGATCCTTTAATGTAACGTAAAATTACAAAGTTTGGTAACAAGTTAACAACAATATAACTAAGATTTACGTAATTTAAAAAAGGTACGTTGCATAACGTTGCTGCATCGCCGAAATATTGCCGTTACAAACTAAGGTCATCCATGTATGATTCTAATAACGGATTACCTCCCAGTCGATTTATCTGAAACAGTTAAATTATTCTAAATTTTAATATACATGAATAAAAAAGAAAAACAAAAATTACTGTGGCACAATAGATTATAAATGCAATGGTTATTACAATCCAGTGGTTACGTTATTTGTTAAATTCCGTCATTCTGTGAAGCCGTTTGAGGAACACTGCATACCAGAGAAATGGACACCAGGTACCTACATACTTACGTACCTATATACTCTCCAAAAATATTACCCTTATTCAGACGTCTCTTGCACTACTAAATGAAAGTTTTACATAACTTATATTACCTCTGTCCGTATTTCAGCTTCAATCGTCTTCAGCACGTGTTTAGCGTACTGGTCACTGCCGTGCTTCTTGATGAGGGACAGAGCGCGGTTCACCAGGTTCAGATCGCTGGTGCGTTGTTTCAAAATATCTGGCATATTGCTTTAGTTAAGGATTATAATATTACAAAATAATATAATTTTCTAAAGCTTTGCTAATGTTTCTATAGTGTGTACGAATTACACACAGTATTCGAGGTATGCTACAGATGTCTCATTACCCAAAACAAGCAAAGTTTCAAAGGATACCGGCCAGCTCAGTGGCGACATCTGGAAACTGAGACGCGTGAATGATAGCCAGGGTGAACTTGCTCTCAGTGATGTCATTTGGTGGAGCGTAGTAATCCTATTTTAAGATAAAATTGAAATTATTTAATACTAGGTGGTGGGGATTGTGTAATAAAGGTTTTTATTCTTGCTATTCTTACCGTAGGTGGTGAATGAATTTTAAATGTAGTGTTTATAAGAATTTTTGAAGGAACTTCATTATTAGTATACAATGTACTCACACAATAACTATACAGAAATACTGAGATTGTCTCTAATACTTACTAGTTTAGTGGTCGTTGAAAACTTCTGTAATGCCTGTAACAATGACTTGATTATATTCTTAGTAAAGCTACATAAATTTTGCAGTTATATGTGGATTATGTTACGTAAACCCTACCACGTGGAGCTGAGTTCTGTCGCTTTTGCGACACCAGGGGTTGCCAGCATGGGATTGGGATAGAAAAAAATGCGCAAAACTGGGTCGTTTTCGTTTCTTCACCTTATCATTATCGTATAATATCATTTTATCTTAACAGCCTACTTACATTTGGCTGGAATAAATTATAATAGTCATCCAACATGGTGTAGTATGCTCCAATGACATATGCTAGGTCACTGTAGTCGGTCTTGTTAGAACTGAACAGCTGCATTAGTTCGATAGGCAACGCGAACCAAGAGCCGCTCTCTGTAAAAGTAGGAATGATACCTATTGATAGTTATCCATCATCGCTAGAAGGTAGTTATGTTTTTAACCGTAGACAAGTATATGTCTAGTTCTTTGGAACGATCTACAGCCCAAAAGGCTTGAGGGGTTATAACACATGAGGTGGGATTCATTTGTCTAATGGGATTGACATTTGGCACTAGATGGTATTCAAATTACAACCAGAGAACACTATTTAAAGATACCACTCGTATAATGTTAAAATTATGTAGTCCGACCACCAGAACCGACGAACGAAAAATGACAAAGTTGACATGACATAATAAGTAATTTTGATCCTAACTCTGTTTGATCCTAACCCAGTTTGTCATGGGATCTACGTACTTTTTTTGGTCATTTCAATGTGTTCGCCTTCAGTGGGAATTATGTTGTTCTCTCTCCAATAAATATCGACTCCTTGTCCAAGAAAAAATTCTTCGTGTACTCTCCAAAATATGTCCAGAGCCTAAAAACCATTAAAAGTTTTCTAAGTTCATAAAACATTAATATGACTCTTAACCACCTGGAAGAGCTGATGCAACTTTGCTTTTATTTTTTTGCTCTCGAAATTTTGAAGTTTACTGAGTCAGCTTTTGAAGAGAATCTAAGCGTTAAGGTAAGGAAGGTCATACGTGGTTTATGGTCGTCACGGTAAAGCTGGTTTTACCAAATGTCACCTAGCCGCTTTAAAATTTTAAAGGCGTAATCTATTAAGCCGGGAGCACACAGTGAAAATCGTAAGAAACACTTACTGCGGGGTGTCCCAAATCAGCTATTTGATTTTTCCCTAGGAACAGGGCCTTATTAGCCGCATTGATAGTTAAGGCCACACCGTATGCTTCATGAGCAGTAGGTGATCCGAATCGATGATGGGAGTCATCTTGGATGTCATCTATTCTGGTAAATTATAATGAGTAAATTTAGTAAAATAGGTTTGAAAATATAACGATTAATAATAATAATAAACGCTAACACACTCATACCCCCGCAGTAGGATACCTTGTGTCGCGGGTGGCATGGACAACACAAATAACACATCATTAACACCCATGACCCGAGAACAAATATTTATCTGTCACATAAATATCTGCCCCGGCCGGGAGTCGAAACCGGGACCCCTCGCCTCGCAGGCAGGGTCACTACCAACTAGGCTACTGGGTCGTCGTGATTGCGGTAAAGACTAGATACAGTTACAACAATATGTCAGTTTTATTGTTGACGATAATAGGACTGCTTAAAACAGTCGGCTATAATTCGGATGTAACTATTGTTATTCATAAACTTACAACATGGTCCAAGTCATGCATGTGTGTGTAGCCTCTTGAATATCATCAAATTTCTGTTTCGGTAGCTTCAGCCAGTGATCAAAACATGGTGCCATTAATTCGTGGTATTTGGTATGCATGTTGTGTATGTGTTCGAATGGTTCCCGCAGTATCTGGAATCCAATATCAAATTGCAGTAATTTAACAGCTATTCTTTTGACGAAGTCGTTACAATCATTTTGAGTAAATTAAAATGTAAGTAAATAAATGGACACTAATATAATTATTTTCTATTCCTTTTTGTTATAGTATGATTGGAAACTGTAAATTTTTTACCCACTTCTAAACAAGGAGAAAGATTTTAATTCGTCGTCTTAATACCGAGGCTAAGCGAGGGCGGGTCCACTAGTTAAAAATATATATTACCTTTTCCTGTTTCGCCCAATCGAATCCAGCTGATTGTTTTAAAGACAGAAATCTTCTAAAACCTAAGTTGAACACCAAAGAGGACTTTCTGAACATGTTAATTGTTATATCCTTACTCATTCAAACAAAGAACACCAATAGAAGAAAACTGCATATTGCGCTCTTGGGCTTTTATTCACAAAAGTATTCACATAAAGTACTACATTTTATTATTTTTGTCTGCTCATCTCAGTTTAATTTGAAGTGAAATGTTAACAATAAATAAAATAACTTATATACATTCTAGAACACCGGGTAGACGTTGTTCTACTATTTAATTTGTGTCTTATAGTTTAGTTGATCTCTTAGCTTTTCTCAACAGATACTCCTGATGTTCAACCTTAGTTATATCAGGTAATTTTTGCTATAGCAGCGTTTCAATAATTCTAATAGTTTGGCTAATCCATTAAAGTATCTCAACATTAGCACCAACTGTCCGCAGTTGGATCCGGATCCAACTGTGGTTGCAAACCATACCCGGTTCCTCTAAAATACCTCACAGTTTTTTTTAATTAAAAGTGATCCAAACATTATGGGCGAGTTTAGTGACAAACACATGTACCTACTCTGTGTTTTTATATAATGAAAAATCATTTAATTCAATTAGTTAATTTATCGTAAAATTATTATTAATATCAATTATTATGAAAATGATAAACGTATAATAGGTTATTAAATGTTGCGAATATTTTATCGTTAATTTACTCAAATTAACTTTAATAATATGTATACTAATGTAGTCAAAATTTATTCAAAATAAAATTATTTTGCTTAATTTATTTCCTTTGTAAACACTATAGTATAATTTAACAATAAAACTTCGCATGGCTTTGCTTTATTCTATACGATGTAAGTCTTTTTTTACCTGACTGTACTTTGTACGAGCGTGCGAATTGACGACAGAAATATTACATAGGTAAATTCGAGAAGTGCCAAGTCGCTCGATCGTGCCAGTTTCTATCGTGCGAAATGACGAATGATGAGCCACAGACTGTAGTAGAAAAAAAATTTAAATGTTATACTTAGTAAAAACAAAAGGAAAAAAAAGGTTTTCCCGTGCATATTTTGCCAAGTTTGAGCTCCGCATTTTTGTAACACTGTTTTTGATTTGTTAATGTATCTGTGCATTGTTTGTTTTTGATATATTTTTTTAAAACACTTGAAAAGAAACACTAAAATTATTTGCTTCTTGGAATGAAACGTTAAACTCTGATGTTGACAGCACGCTCATAATTAGATAAGTATTATGTAGTTACTTACTTATATAGAGAGTTAACAGAAGGATTTACTCTCTGTAGCTTACTTTATAAGTAACTACTGACATCTTTACTTATTGTCCTTATTGATTGTGAAACAGACCCTTAGTCTTATACTTTTTTGATGTTAGTAGTACCAATAATATTTATCAAGGTCCATCTGTTACTGAAAGCAATGAAAAATACAAGACACGTGGCCCAGATGTTTTATTGGTAAAATAAAAAATAACTTTTTTATTAACAACAAAATATTAAAAAAGATTTACGTAAAAATAAGTAGTAAGTTATAGTTCGAAGATATCTTCGAATTCGGCCGTTACAAACTAAGGTCATCCATGTACGATACTAATAGCGGATTTCCGCCCAGTCGATTTATCTGAAACAATTAAGATATGTTTTAAATGAGTACTTATTAATATAAAAAACTGCTTTTCAAAATTGATAGGATTTACAAAAGTATGTCACCCCCATAATAAAAGCCAGTTGACACCTTGTTATAATCCGTCATTCCATCAAACCGTTTAAGGTATAATGCGTGTTAAAGAAATGGAAATACACATATGCAAACGTTCGAAAAAATAACCCTTCTGAAGCAGGTCAAATAAAAGTATTTTTTGGTAAATTTAGATTTTTATATATTTACTCATGAAACATTCTATTACATAAAAAATATACCTACATCCTTTTACTTGCAAATACTTCCTTACTTCCTTGACTCGTGTAATACAACGCTATCCTACTAATATTATAAATGTGAAAGTTTGTAAAGATGTTTGGATATTTGGATATTTGGATGTTTGGATGTTTGTCCCTCCTTCACGGTCTAACCGTTGAACGGATTAAGCTGAAACTTGGTACACAGATAGGTTGCATCCAGGAATAGGACATAGGATACATTTTATCCCGATTATAGGTTCCCTTGGGACGAAATCAATATTTTGTTTATCGACTTTTCCGCGGGCGGAGCCGCGGGCATCGTCTAGTGCTTTAATAAAGCGACCATAGTGTAAATGGTATGTTCAAGTGTCTAGCTTTCTATTCTACACGCAATGTGCAATCGCGGCAGTGGCGATCGTCGTAAACATTTTGTTACTTACGCTTACATGAAAGGGGTTTGAACCTTTGTGGCTTAGTGTCTGGCCGACATTTTGTTTTTTTTTTCAAAATCGCGGCGCACGATAATTCCTACAAATATTGATAGGGGACACTATACTCCAATGGTTCGCTGACTTCTGTATCGTTAATATCAAATATATCTGTTTCAAGTGGAAAAGAAGACCTTTCTAGTAGTCATAGCTCAGTTTGAACGTTGGTCTCCTGAATGCGAGTTCCTGAATTCAAGCCCCGGTACGTAGGAACTTCTAATTTACATAAGATTATGAGCGTATTAGATCGAAAACATCGTCAGGAAACATAACAAACATACTTACCTTTAAGTTCCCCATAAAGTTTTTAAAGGGTGTGTGGTGAAGACTATAGCCTGTACTCCTTACATTGTGAAATTAACCCAAGCCCAACAGTG
>LGAG01000369.1:64234-74806 GCA_001278395.1 Lerema accius
ACCAATCAAAAAGTGTAAGTCGAAATGTCTATTACTATAATAATATCGTTTTGCCGATGCATCGTCGTACCATAAACTAAGTTCATGATAGCAAAACAAGCTGATTAGGTATGAGAAAATCAATTTACATCATCTATAGATTAAAACAATACTTTTGTAAAAACGTCATAACTGGCTTTTAATAAGAGAGCGCAACAAACGGCAGCATTAATAACAATCAAAATAATATATTTTCATTTTGGAGCACCTTAATAGTAAAACTATCTGTTATTCTTTCAAACAATTTCGTATAAATACAATAAATTTATTGACAATAATAATTGATTTTATTAGGTAAATTAGTTTGACACTAGATGGTGCCTAAACAACATTTAGCGAATAGACTAAACACCGTGTAAAGCGTGGTCATCCAGGGACTAGTGATAAGGACTCGTCTCTAACTCCGCTGTCACAAACTAAGTTCGTCCATGTACGCTACTAATTTGGGGTTACCGCCCAGTCGGTCGATCTGAAAAAGGTTAAAAGTCTTAAATAAATACTTTCAAGATCTATTACAAGGATTATCCTAAGTAATCGGCAAAGTTAAGTAACTGCGGGTGAGGTCGGTAAGTGGATGGGTGACCGCTAGTGGCAAAAATATCTTGAGCGTTTCCATGCTTCGGAGGGCACGTTAAGCCGTCGGTCCCGGTTGTTATCGTTAGGTGATAATCTTTAGCTATGTCGGAGGCATAAAAAATTCCCACTCTTGGGTTGGTCACTAACCCCTTCGCCAATCTGTACTGGAGTAGCGTGTCAGCTGGAGAATGCCAGTAGGCTATCTCAGTTATGAGGAAAGACCCATGCTCATTAGTGCGCCGTTAATGGGTTGAAGCCATAATAAGTGAGGTGTTAGTTCCAAACTTTCCCAAGACGAAGTAAACAATCAGAATTTGGATACCTCTTTGCGTATTTCTTCTTCTAACGTCTTACACCTGTGCTTGGCGTATTCATCGCTTCCGTGTTTCCTTAACAACGAAATGCCGCGATTCACTAGCTTCAGATCGCTAGTTTTTTGTTTCAAAATGTCTGGTATATTGTTTAAGTCAAGGATTATTCAAAACAGATTATACTTAACTCTATGACGTCCCTTAAACCATGCTCTATGCGATCGAGTTATAAAACTTTTAAAGCTATCCTGTTAATTTAAAAAGGATACGGTCGCTTAGAACGTTTATTTAATCTTGGCCTCACAACGTGCATTTCAGGATGCCTCTTTTTTATTATTACATCATCAAAATTAGTCGAAGTAGGTACGCTAACATTTAGAGATATAACATGAAAGTAATTATAATTTATTACTGTCATAAAATTTTTTGTTAATAAATTAACAAGAAGCTTTAAATTAACAATGTCGTTAATAAATAAAATTAATTAAACAATTAAAATTCATCACAACTACCTAATTAAGCATTTACTTATCATTGAATTCAAAAATCATTTTTCGTAGCTACTTTTAAACTATTTGTAAAAAACAAAACTAACATAGATACAAAAACCGACTACTAAAAATTAGGGAGGTATAATTAAAAAATGATGAAACCTATGTTTCTCCTAAAAAGCAGACGAATCCAATGCCACCTTATATATTGAAATCCATAAAGCTGTTTGGGCTAAAGTGAAAAAAAAGCTACAGACGCTCGTAAAATTGGCGCAGTCAATTAAAACAAAAAAGCCTAATAGTGGTTAGTTTCAAAGGATACCGGCCAGCTCGGGGGCGACATCTGGAAACTGTGAAGCATGAATGACGGCCAAAGTGATCTTGCTCTCAGTGATGTCATTGGACGGAGCGTAATGTACCTGGATCATAACAAACAACCTTAAGTAGATCTAAATACACTGTAGCACATCTAGCCAAGTGACGGGGTAAAGGTAAAAGGCAAAAGGTTCTCAGTATTATGCTTCCAACTAAAGTAAAAACTATCCTAAGAAGGAAAAGGTAACAAAAACCCATTACAACGTTGCCCATGTGCTGATAATTCCTTCAGTTATCTATTTATAAATCACATCATCCCTAACCATTGCCTTTCTCGTAATATTGTGGAAATTGCTTGCCAGACAACCTTATACTTACATGTTTTGGTGTCGTCGATAGCTTCTTTAGTGCCTGTAATAATATCACTTTCATTAGTTCATACAATTGCTATGAACATTTCGAATGTTTGGTTAATTTCCGATCCTACCTACCTGTAATTGTCAAGTGTTATAAGGATGTTATACTGATGAACTGAAGAAAGCAGTGGGCATCCGCTGGATTCAGAAGGCTCAGGACCGCTTGGAGTGGCGCAAGATAGGAGAGGCCTACGTCCAGCAGTGGACATCGAAAGACTGATGGATGGATGGATGGATAAGGATGTTACAAAGTTTATAGTTATTAAAGATTGTGTGAAATCTACAAAATCAGACTAAGCTAAGGTAAAAGACGGACCTATCCTATAACTCAAATTATAAGACATTAAGCACAGTAGTGGGATGATTATAAGCTGTGATGAAATAATGGGTTCTTCTTACATTTGGTTGAAACAAATTGTAATAGTCGTCCAACATGGTGTAGTATATTCCAATGAAATATGCTAGGTCACTGTAGTCGGTCTTGTTAGAACTGAACAGCTGCATTAGTTCGACAGGCAACGCAAACCAAGAGCCACCTTCTGTGAAAGTATGGAAACAACATGTTAATTTTTTGTTATAAAATCTGGCAATATGTAAATATTTTATCGATTCATAGGACAAGTTTTATTAATCTTCAATTTAGAGAAATCTTGCTGTATAGTTGAACAAATGGTGTCAAAATGTTAAATACAGTTACTTAGTAGATACAAAACTTTGTTATTCTGTTTTTTGGGATGACAAACAGGGTTGAACACACACTAGGCGGAAAAGAAAGTTGAAAAGTATAAAGAGATGTCCGCCTAAACAAAATCATTGTTTCCTTTCTGTCATACGTACTCTTTCTTATCATTTCAAATTGTGAGTCTTCAGTGGGAATTACAACGTTCTCTCTCCAATATATATCGAGTCCTTGGCCACTACAGAACTCATCTATATTCTTCCAAAATACGTCAACGGCCTGAAAAATTAAAAAATAGAAATCTACGACCCAAAAACAACGGTTAACTTAATGTTTATTTGAAATAAGAGCTATTTGATCTTATTTTTTGTAGCATATACTCCATAATCATTATTATCATAGCAATACTTACTGATGGATGTCCCAATTCAGTTACTTGTTTTAGAGAAAGGAGCACAGCTTTAAGAGCCGCGTTGAGAGTCAAACCCACGCCAAAGGTTTGATGGGCTGACGGCACTCCGAATCTATAATATGAGTCGTCTTCCATATCATCTACTCTGAAACACATAAATGAATAAATGTGAACAAGCCAAATGGGATGATTGTACGGTTCAAGTGGATGATACTACTTATACAATTACTGCTCTACTTAATTTTTATCACCTTGTAATTTACCTATTTTGTGACGATCTTAGTTTTGCTTTATGTTCGAAAGCAATGCTAAGGTAATGATAGTCATTCTAGAATCGGATTAGTAGTGAACATTAATTTATTCGAAACCTTGCCGATAATCATTCATTTAATAGGTCTTATTCCATAAAAGAATTGCACGTTTCCTAACTCGCAATCTGCATAATGTATAAATTACTTACAACATGCTCCAAGTCACACAAGTGTGCACAGCCTCTCGAATAGCATCTAATTTTTGTTCAGGTAGCTTCAACCAGTGATCAAAACACGGTACCATCAGTTCATGGTATTTAGTGTGCAGATTTTGAACGTATGCGAATGGTTCCATCAGTATCTGAAATCGAGTTTAATGTAATCTGCTTCTTGTCGTAAATCTAAATTATTCATAGCAATGAGTAAAACACAAATAAATATATTTCTAGCTGTAAAAAATCTCAATTTTTTTTTATTACAACCTTAATGTAGATGGCCAATCTATTACATAAGTCTGATTGATTAATTTGATATGATCGACATCTAGATTATGATCATTCACCATTTTTTTTTATTTACAAGATTTATTGCAATTACCATTTTTGCAATTAGCCTGATACGGCATTAAAAATAGTCTCGAGTCAATAAGCTTTAAATTTATTAAATAAATACCTTATCTTGTTTCACCCAATCCACTGCAGCTTCATGTTTTTTAGACAAAAATCTTCGAGAACAAACGTTTAATATAAAAAAAGATTTTTTAAACATGCTAATTTGTTACACGCTGGTTATGAGAAACAATTGAAATTAAAAAAAATACTGTGCGTTCCAGGTCTCGAAGACTATATTTATACTCAAGGTATAAAAAGTAAGGCTAAGTGCACACGATTAAAACATTATTTTTTACAAGTTTAACCAGAAATGTTCATAAATATTGTTATGGCCAGACTATGATTTTTTATTTCAGTAAAAACATGACACCACAGTTTCCCTACATCATTTTCTTACTAGAAATTTGTAATGGATGTGTTTTTAAAACGAAACTGTATCGAAATATTAAAATGGACTATACAGGGTGTCCAGTAGGTAGTGGTCCAAACGAAGCCTGTCGTTAGAAGATACATTCTTAGTCTACCGAACTAGGTCAATTTAGGTAACATATAAGTGTCACGGATTTCGAGTTATTTGGAATTTTATGAATTTTCGAAAAACACTACTACTTTTCATCAGATGGCATTTTCTAAAAACATACATGCTTGCCATTTTCTAAAAACATGTAGTTATATGTTTTTTTTTATAATTGACATACCTAATAAGATTTGCCACGGGATATAGTACCTAAAAAGATTTTCTTAAAATTTAATAGTTTTCTAGAAAAAAAGGTTTGAATGAGTAAATTCTTACCTCGTAAATTTTTTATTGAAACTATGAAGCTATGTTAATTAAAAAAAAATGTATCACAAGATGAGTGCCCGATAGCTTAAAAACTTCTTAATTTGATGCAGATTAAAACGTAGTAAAATAAAATTAGTCCTTTTATATTAATAAAAAAGTTATTGCTATTTTAATGCAGGACACGTGAATTTGTAATAAAATTTAAGTTATTTTATTCATCTCGTTTTTCGCTCTAAACTTGAAATATTGTAATAGTTTTGTAACTTCATCATTGTAAAATTTTATCGTGTGTATTTTTCACTAACTACCTACATATTTTTTGTAATTTTCCTGAGGGAAACTTTCAATAACGCTTTTAAATGTGTAGAAATGGCAGGGCAAATTTACGTTTTTAATAGATATTTTAAATATCCTCCACTTTTTTTATACTTTTCTGATTTTAATCGCTTCCTAATATGTACCATCTGCTTAAATAAAAACAAATCTTTTAGTTTTTTTCATCGTTAGTCGTAGTATTATTGTAATTGTCAATATTTTAATTTAAAAGTTAATTGCTTAGTTAAAGGCAATTACATTCTTAAATAACATTTTCCAGGATTTATGTCTTTATATTTTAATATATTTTAACAAAAGAAAGATAAGAAACACAATAATACCTACTAAATACTGCTGAACACAGAACAGTATTTTACTCACATAAAAATATTAAATCTTATGATTTGTCTATACTTATTAGTTCTTCAAGCTTGGTTTGAAATAATGTATCAAAAATAAATTGCAACACAAATGGCAGGTATTTTCTCATAAATAGCAACTTAAATGGCAGGTAGGTACATCTTCTCTCATTAAAAAATAAATACACATACCTATACCTATAATAAAAACACATACCTAATCTATTTAAATTTTTAATTGATATGTGACGAGATCGAGTTTCAGCAGTTTTTACGACATGCGAGTTTGAGATTTGATTTCAAGCACTTTAATTAGGTATAACATACCTACATCATTTTTAAACCAAATAATTTAACTATGTAATCTATAAAATAATTTTGAAAATATGTAATTCACAAAATATTATTAATTTATGATACATTTTGATTAATGTTCTTTTTAATTTAATTTATATTTAATGTTTCATTGTTACTTTTTGTTGTCTATACCCTGTTTTTTTTCACTGCGGACTAAATTGACATTAGCTGTGTTGCTAGTTTTTTATGAAACATTAATAGTGATGTGCCACCACCGTTACTTCTATATTCTACCGATTTTCAGTAATAATTACAAAAATGTGTCTTTCCAATATTTATGGCATTTGCTACAGTCCATCGACCAATCAGAGTGTAGTTCCTGTTAAAAACTTGTTATTGCGTATTATTCAACATCAAGTTTATAATTATAATTGTCATATTTACTTAGTGTAATAAGTAATTAAAATTAATAAATATATATTTTTTTATCTAATATCTTCACATTTACCATTATTTTTAAAAGATTCGTCTATTGTCAAATAATAATAAAATTAAGTGGTAACCGTAAAAAGTTACGATTCATAAAACCGGTATCGTAATACAACACTACTACTAAAAAGCTGGAAACATTATTTTGAAAATTGACATTTGCATGTGTCAATTTAGTCCGCAGTGAAAAAAAACAGGGTATAGTTGAAATATTGTGTGTGCCGCGGCGCTCTGTAATTATGGCTACACTACAGTAATTAACATACCGTGTAATGGTTAGCTAAATAATAGGACATGTAGCGATCATTTGCATACTGATCGCTGAGGACATGTTAATAAATAAATAGGTATAATCGCGACCCACTGACATAAGAAAATAAACATTGACAACAAGGTTTTACAACGATAAGAAAAAGGGGAGGGGCGTAAATATATTTACATATACGTCTTAACACATAAATTAAAATAAATAAATTGGGATTGGTATGTCATTTTGTGTATTCTTTGAAATGCCTACTGCATCTAGGGGCCTATGAAACAAGGTTCTCACACATGAATTATACACATATGACACGTTTCTCAGTCATGAATTATAAAACAATGAAATCATAAATTTCAGAGTTATATTTTATAAGTAAATTGGAAAACCGGGCAGAGGTTGTGTTGCTACATATTTTATCTCATAGACACTGATTGATCCCTCAGTTTTTCACATCAGGTAGGTAGGTACTCAAAAGTTTATGTATGTACTAACATAGGCTAAGAAAAATTGTTACTAATAAAAACTAATGTGTTATGGAACTTGTATTCTGAAATAAAATAATTATTATTATTATTACATCTTTTGTGGTTAATTATGCTAGAGCCGCAATTAAATTTGCGTTAGACAAACGCGTTTTCTATTGATGTTCACGCCAAACGTTACTAAACGATTTCAGGCTATGTCTAGAATTGTAACAGAATAAATTTCAATTTAACTTCATAATTATATCTTGATGGTGTGTCTGGATTGAAAAATTTAGGATTGTTCAATGTCGGCTGTTTGAATAGCATTCTGGCTCTTCCCATGTCTGAGAGGGTCAGAGTGCTAATCAAATTAGCTAATTTGTGTTTGAATTAGTTGTTTTTACGTATATTTATTTTTGTTGTATTTTATGTTGTCTAACGAGACGATGTGGTTGCGCAGCGACAAAGTCTCAAAATAATAAATAATTGGAAAAAAAACCACATAATTGTTTAACCTCCTTCTAATATGACTTTAAAATTCATTAATAATGTTTAGCTATAGTAGGTAGGTACCTACTTACTATTAAGTTATAGTCGCGGGTTCCAAAGAATAGATTAAAGTTTTCGTGAAAAATAATCGTTTAAAATTTCCAGCAAGCCCCCAAAAAACAATTATTAAGAAATGAAACACTACTTGTAAATAGTACTACCTCCTTATTTTAATAAATATCGATAGGTAAACATCGTAGGCTGATATTATTTAGACATTATGAAGTAGGTAACTACCTATTAAAACTTTTTACTTAATACTAATTTTCTATGGGACAATATAATGTCCTTATTAGCTATTCATCTTTGTGTTACCAAGTGAATAAAACCCTGAGAACAAAAGATATTGTATCACTCTGATAGTTTCTCTCAGCGCGTGCGTATATTTTAGTAACTACCATGTTTAAAAAATCTTTTTCGATATTCAACTTTTATTCTAAAAGGTGTCTTTCTTTAAAAAATAATTCTGGATTCGACTGGGCGCAACAAGAGAAGGTATTTACAAACAAAATATTATAATAAAGTAGGTACCTACGTAAAACGTCAAACGCAGGTTTAAAAGATAAATCTTCCTAAAATACAATTACGATAATTTGCTTTTCGATAGTTGGAAACTTAAGTAACTAGGGCTAAATTATTAATTACCGAGAGTTCACAATAATAAGAGATTAAATAACCACGAGTGGGAGGGGGACATAAAGTAAATAAGAGTTTAACTAAAATTCCTGATTAATCACTTGAATTGATTGAAGATGTGCGGGGGAGTTTCTTTCCCCTTTCTTCTCCTCCATATTAAAGCACCTTTACGAAACGGGGGTAGATTCAAAAAAAAAAAAAAATGTTTGACGTGCATAAGTGTATCATTGATACCTACATGAATAAATGATTTTGAATTTGAATTTGAATTTGAATATTATTGTTATCAATTAAATACAAATTATTATTCATAATTTTTCATTTCAAAATAAAGAAACAATCGACAGGTGGAAATTTCCTTTGAGAATTTTATATTTACGTTTAAAGCAGAAACGTGAATTGCAAAAAATAATTACTTCATTGACCTATGACATAGTAGGTTATTACAAAATACTGAATGTAGCGTGCGACGTCAACGAGAAAATAGGCAGTCGGAGGAAAAAACTATTGTCAACTAAAAATATATCTTATAACGATGGGTTATATAATAATTTTGTACATCTTGAAGCAGAAAATTTGAGAAGGGTTTGAGGTACCGTTTCTTGGAGTACCTAGTATTATTATAACCTTCCGATGCTATTTTATACTGATATTATGAAACGAATATAGGCCATTTAATCAACTTAAGACTTAAACTTAAGATGGATATATAAAATAGTGTAGTACCTACGGCCTAAAAAGGATTATTATATTGGAGGTGGAACTGACCCCCTTCAAGAGACCTGACCAACAAAATATAAATTGAAAAATTCTCCCACTTCCGAATAAATAAACCAGTGCAACAACCCAACTTTAATAATTCGCAAGAAGTCTCAGACATCGTGAAAACATCTCACAACTTGTAGGAAATCCTCTGTAATCTTTCTATTGCATTATTTGGGGCCCTAGTTTATTTCTTGCACCAGGGACCCTAGTTACCTAGCTACACCACTTATAAGCCCTTATTAATTTCAGCTAATCATGAAACCAATGGAATATATACAGAAAACGCCTAGTAAACATCAATCACTAATAGCCCCAGCTTTTAATTATTGGCTACAGATACCGAATGACAAACTTGATGCTATCCAAGATATTATGGAAATTTTAAGTGCGTGGGTTATCCTGTGAGTACCTAAATGAATTAATATTAATTATAGACTACTAGACGATGCCCGCGGCTCCGCCCGCGGAAAAGTCGATAAACAAAATAGTGATTTCGTCCCAAGGGAACCTATAATCGGGATAAAATGTATCCTATGTCCTATTCCTGGATGCAACCTATCTGTGTACCAAGTTTCAGCTTAATCCGTTCAACGGTTAGACCGTGAAGGAGGGACAAACATCCAAACATCCAAATATCCAAATATCCAAACATCTTTACCAACTTTCACATTTATAATATTAGTAGGATGTAGAGCATAGAAGGGTACGTGCCATTAGGGTTGTCAACTATACTGTAGAAAGCAGTATTATACTGTTTTTCAATACGTTATCTATATTTTTTATTGTTGTACAAAATTAAAGTGGGCATAAGTAGGTACGTTTTTAGCATTAAAATGTTAAATACTATAAAAGTTAGATTTTGGGCCAGTTAAAAAAAATTAAAGAAATAAAAAACTTTTAATTTTCAACAAACTTAGGTACTTATGTTTAATGTTCTTCCCAGAACTAAAAAATATCTTTTTTTTGTAAAAAAAAACGGGCAACCCTAGTTACCACAGACTAAAATGTAAATATTGATATCCGGCTAAACTGCGCCAGAAGCAGCGTATGCAGATCCATTTATTTAACACGCTCTACAGTTCAGACAGCTGACATAATTTTAAAATGTGAGGTGTCAATGGATCCGTCTCAATCGTGAAATTCACATAGGATGGACATAGGTCATTTTACTTTTATAATACAGCGCACTTAACCTGCAAAAATAATCAGTAGTGCGGGTTACGTGTCTATTAGATAGGTAATTATTATTTAATGCAATTTTCTATGTAGAGAACATAATAATAATCCGCGCGAATGATAAAGGCTTCAAGGTGCAAATTTTTCCCTCCTATGGCGTAGGTACTAGGTACTAAGGCTCCTTTGCTTAAAAGGGAAACTTTCTTCTAGACTGAAGTTCTTATTTTCCAGGTTAGATGACATTCAAGATGATTCGGCAGTCAGATACGGAGTACCGGCCGCTCATCGTGTCTTTGGCGTAGGTTTAACTATTAACGCAGCTAATAGGGCTGTGTTCCAAGCACAGAAACAAATAGAGGAATTGGGACATCCATT
>LGAG01000369.1:74994-117841 GCA_001278395.1 Lerema accius
TAACGCAGCTAATAAGGCTGTGTTCCAAGCACAAAAGCAAGTAGAGGAATTGGGACATCCATTAGTAAGTTTAAAGATTTTGTACAATTATCTTACTGTTGTATGGGAATGTTTAAGTATTATGTAACGCAATTATTGACTATTTTTGACCCCCCATTCCCCCCATGTAACGCGCACCAGTACCTAAGGTTTTATGTACACCCCTCCCCTCCTCTCCTTCCTATACGTTACGCAATAAACGATTTCCAAGTTTTTCTAGTAAAAAAAACAATGTTAGATACGTAACGCGTTTTTCGAAACCCCACCCCCTTGTGTAACGCATCGTAACATTTTACATGATCCCCACCCAAATTTTGCTACGTACCTAATACTTGAATACTTGAATGGCCCCAAAGTTCAGCTGGATAAATACTCACGTAAACTACTTTTTCCGTGATTTTCAGGCAAAAGAAGTATTTTTGAAAGGAATCGACGATCATTTTCTAGCTCAAGGAGTAGATTTATACTGGCGGGACCAGTTTGAGTGTCCCAATGAAGAGGCGCTCTTGGAAATGATGAAGAAAAGTAATTATTATATTTAGGGTTTATTTGAAGGCTGGATGGTGCAACTATGTGTCCAGACTCAAAATACCAGATTAAAAATCTTTATAAAAAAATACAGTAGGTAGTAGATTAAGTGAGGATATTTTTCCCCTCATTCCCGGGTCTGTTCTGTTAAATCGCTCTTTCTACATATTACGAGCTGTTGCCCGCAGCTTTGCTTGCGGAAATTATAGTTTTGCGGTGATATTTACCCCATTAAGGGTTGATTTAAAAAAATTGTTGAATTAGGTTTTTTATCCCTTTCACCCATAAACCCAAATACGAATTTGCAAACTGTTTGCTTTAAAATTTGGTTAATTTTCATACAAACTTTCAACCCCTATTTCCCCCCCTTAAAGTGTGAATTTCCAAAAATCCGTTCTTAGTGCTCCCCTACACTCCGAAAGGAACCTCTGTGCCAAGTTTCATGCTTCCAGGTCTACTCGTTTAGGCTGTAGCGTGTCTGTCAGTCAATCAACATTTTTATTAAGTATGATAGTCCATTTAGAGATTTTAAATAGTAGTTACAGTAATACTTGTGTCTATAAACTGTATCATCCTCTGTTGGAAGGACCGTTTATTATAAAAATTAAATGTAAAATTAACCAAGGACTACATAATGCTATTATAGGAAGGAAAACTAGCAAACAGTGAGACTACACGGTAACAAGTAGGTAGGTAATTACGCAACTACGAAACAATGCAACGCCCTTGGCAATATTTATTTTTTCTCAATACATGACACGAAAAGTGCTTAAGTATAATGAAAATGAAGACATGCTATTTTAAATGCTTATCCATTTATTCACCAATTTAATTTAACTTTTACAGAAAGCCTGAGTTTCGTGTTTCCAGTGGAACTTTCACAACTGTTTAGCACTAACAAGAACGACCACAGAGAGTTGGCTTTCAAGCTTGGGTTGTTCTACTACACGTTAGATGATTATTACAACTTATTTGATCCTAAGGTAAGTCACCATCATTGCACCCCAACTGTTCCACGGCTGGGCTCAGACGAATCCGAGGGTCATTAAAAAAATTAAAATAAACGCTAACACACTCATACCCCCACACTAGGATTCCCTGTGTCGCGGGTGGCATGGACAACACAAATAACACATCACTAACACCCATGACCCGAGAACAAACATTTATCTGTCACATAAATATCTGCCCCGGCCGGGAATTAAACACGGGACCCCTCGCTTCGCAGGCAGGGTCACTACCAACTAGGCTACGGGGTCATTTATGAATGACTTTTCAAATCCTAAAATATTAACGTGTTGAGCGATTGTTACAGGGCTTAGAGAAGCTGGCAGTTAAAAAACAAGTAAGTGTAGAAAGCCGTTTATTCAAGACGCTTTTACAGTTACCTACATTTTTTAAGCTTTAAACGGAATATAGTATTTAAAATTGTTACCTAATAAACAAGAAATTGTAAGTATTAGATATAAAATAACATTAATAGTAGCATATTATTACAGGAGAACCATACTTCGTGTAGCGATATCACGGAAGGCAAGCAAAGTTTGGCGGTAGTCCACGCGTCGCAGTTCCCAGATGTCGCCACTGAGCTGGCCGGTATCCTTTGAAATGTTCGCTATGAGAACCCTAACATAATCTCTACGAGATCATGATTTTTTTATGTATTTAAATACAAACTGCCATAGATATCATCACAATGAAGATTGTGACAGAATGACTGTCGCTACTAGTAGGTAGGTATAGCTTCCTTTTCGAACACTGGTAGTAGGTAGGTACCTAAGTTTAAACAGATTGTGAATAAATTACATTCAGTAGGGCAATTTAGCAACTGAAATACCTTTTTAATTTTAATATTTAATTTACCTACTTACAATCTATATTATTCTTAACGAAATAATACTAGAAATTTTAAAACAACGAACTACGGACCGTGAGTTGAAGAATCGCGCCGTCTCGCTCTTAAAAAAGCACGGCAGCGATGTATACGTGAGAGATGTGTTGAGGAAAATTGAAGCCGACATCCGCACTGAGGTAACATTGATAAAAATTACCTTTCCAACTTAGGTAGGTATTAATTATTTTCATAAAATGTTTTTATTTTTTTCCACTAGTTAGGTAGGTACCTACGAGTACTTTTGAATGTTTTATCTTCCGAAGTAAAAATTTTGGTATGCGCTAAGTGTTATTCAAAAGTAACTAAATGTAATTAGGTATGTAAAAATGTATTAGGTATTAGGGAAGAGGAACGACGGTACAGAAAAAAGTTACAGCGCCTTACATGGGGGAATGAGGGTCAAAAAACTTTAAAAATTGCGTTACGCAATACTAAAAGGCAACCTTAATGTTAATAAATTGACGATAAGTAGACGGAATGTAAAAAATCGCTTTGAATGAACTTGAATTTTTTTTTTCTACTTTCAGATTGTCCGACTAGGCGGAAATCCACATTTAACAAAATTCATGGACAGCCTTAGTTTCTAGTAAGAAATCCAGAGGTATAGAATAAAACAAGTTTAAAATCGACAAACTGACTTTATTGTGGTTAAAACCTTGAATTAGATAATATTTATAGGTAAGTGACACTTATAGTTAGGGGCATCGCTAAGAGGATAGGTAGCGAAAATTATGTAGATACTTAAGTATTTACTTAAATATAAATTAAACAAACTAAAAACTCTTCTTCACACACATGTCTATTATAACTTTCTGTTATTTTCAAAAATTCATTTTTAGTTTTCCACAAGTCTTTTATAATAATCCTACAGAGCAAGAAACGTATCTGTATTACATACCGTTACAGGCAACAACTTACGAATTTTCTATGAAACACAGTGTCGCCAAACTCGCGATGATTCGTCAAGAACAAAAATTTAAATTTACTAAATTATTAAACCTAACACAAAATAGCTTCTAACAAATTCAATTCTATTACCAAGGGTTAGGGTTAATTTTCCAAAGTTGATTGAATTATGGTCACTGGAAATTTGCTTGAAGATAAGTAGTGAACATTGTTCCTACTTAACAGCTTCGGGGACACGCCCACATGCGCCTTCCAGTTAATTCTTTCTTCCGTGGATAATCATACCTATAATTTTACTTTTTCCTAGTATCCTACCCTCAACTGAGGATCAGTTGTCGACGCCCATAGCTACGAAATCCACCAAAATTACTATAGGATCTACCAATTTGCACCTTAATTAATAGATTATAAAGAGGGATATGAGTATCCTGTGGCAGTGTTATCATAGTACCTGCACCTACAAACCATACATCGTTTTCCTGTTTTTCTGAAGCAACCTCATCACCAATTAGAATCAAATCAATAACCAATTTACCAATAAAGCTAAACTTGCTAAAATTATTGTCA
This sequence comes from Lerema accius, assembly GCA_001278395.1. Taxonomy (NCBI): domain Eukaryota; kingdom Metazoa; phylum Arthropoda; class Insecta; order Lepidoptera; family Hesperiidae; genus Lerema; species Lerema accius. The sequence continues at coordinate 78,929 of LGAG01000369.1, forward strand.
TTTACGGAAGACATGGAATTTTGTCACTTATTGTTATTAAAAAATAAAACAAAATAACACATAAAAATATTATTTTTAATAAAAATTAGTTAAAAAAATATAAGAAAACCCAACTAAAATAATCTTCTTAAACTTAAAAATAATAAAAGAAATTTCAAATAATGGGAATCTCAGCCATTATTTGAAATATCCAAAAAGAATTCTTTAAATTTTGCGCTCTAAGCCTCTAGTAATAACATCAAAAACATAAATAGATAATGTTTATACTGAATTTTCTTAATAATTAATAGTTAAGATAGACAATTGTGGCAATCACACACACATAAAAATAGTCAATCAAACAGAAAACTTCATACAAACAAATAGTCACTTAGTTATTATGGTAACAATAAATAATTAAGAATTTAAATTCCCAGTTGCCTTTTATACTTAACTAAGTACAATTAGGCCTACGAAAGTAATCTTTATCTCTATCTTTGAGTATAAGTATGTTACATGCCAAGTTATAAATTAAGGCATTATTTATAATGCCAAGTTAATATAAAATGAGCACTCTACGTATAATTCCTAATTCAAAATGACAGGCAAATAAATCGTATAATTTAAGCGTACTTATTAATTTTAGTCAATGCGATAAGTATCATTTTGCACCTAAAATTAACTAACTATTAGCAAAATTATTACAACACTATTAGTTATCTATTATTATAATAGAGAAAACTTTTTTCTAGCATATTGCAGTAAATTCGGATGTTGACTGTTTGTGTGAAAATATTTGAAACAATAATATAGATACCTAAATTAAGTTTAAAATATGTATATTTAATACAACAGATACTTAAAAAAATCATTTAGAATTCCTATCATCGCCACTAGGTGTTTTATACAACAAAATTATTTTTGTTTTATAATTCAGTCAACATCCTATAATATTATGATGGAATGTAAATTTAAATTACTTGTAAGTAAATCTGTATTCAAGAACCTTTATTGAATTAAAGTAAGCAGGTATTATAATTATACCCCGTTCAAGTTAGCTTGATTTTTTTGACAGATGGGCTAGTGATGGGAAACAGCAAAAATCTAGTAGACGACATATTGAAAATACTTTTTGCAGCTTCTCCCAAAGTTGTAAACACAGATGAGTACAGATGAACTTAAGTAAGACGCTATTATAATTTTTGCGAGAATTTACATGTAATTTTTATTCCCTCCTTCTTCTTAAATTTTCTCGCAACACTTGACTTGCAATAAGCAAAATAAAAACCCATCAATAAGCAAAATTAAATCACTTTCATTTGATACTTCTACTCATAACTCAAGAAATATCTTAAGTTTGATGAACTTAGCGAAATCAAAATGAGTACTGCTGTGGCTGTTTTCATTTAGAATAATTACTTAAAATACGACTAGGACACCAATATTTTTTAATTATTAACCTACACGCGCAATTTTTTAATTTTAATGAAAAAGTAGGTAAGACCTTTGATTATATTACTTATACATAACCCAAATTATCTAAACTAATAATAAAATAATAACGAGGTCAATTCTGTATATTAGATAGTTACCATGACGTAACCACTTTATTGAATCTATTGTTTATAATATATTCGGTTGTCACGCAAAATTCACTAGACCGATTTACATGAAACTGCATGTTTATATCTAATGTTAAGGGGAGTGAGTGCCCTTAGTTACTGTTTAATCCGGGTAACGTATATGTTACCCCGGGATAACATTTATAAATTGGTCTTAAAAGGGGCCCGAAATTTCACCCTTCACCCACACTACCGAAGTCTTACATACTTCTATACTATTAGGGATCGTTCAACTATTACGAAACGCAATTTTTACTCCTCCCATGTAACGCGCCGTAACATTTTGCTGTATCCCCCGTTACGTCCCTTAATATTACGTAACACAAAAATTATCATTTTTATCTATAATATATATTTTATTCCCTACTTCTTTTTTTTGTAATAAAAAAACAATGTTACGTAACGCGGTATTCGACCTTCTTCCCACGTATGTAACGCATCATAACATTTTAAAACACCCCCCCTTCATTTGCGTTACGTAATACTTGAAGGGCCCCTTATCAAGCGTAAATTAAAATTGTGTACTTTGGTATCAATTAAGCACCAATTCTCACGCAAAATAAGTACAATTGAATTAAGTAAAAATTTTGTTGTTTTAAAGCCAATTGAATTGCGCACGAACGTTTTTTGTTATAGTGTATAATCGCCCTAATAGTGAGTATTATTAAAGGACGTATATTTTAAAAGAAGCCTCCTTTTTTTAGCAAAATTTACGCATTTGAACGTTTAAAATTCTAACTGCTGAATGCGGTTTTCAATTTTTTTACCGAATTGGGTGTGATGCGGTTTTCAATTTATTAAATTATTTTACCTTTCTAGTACCCAAAACTATAATTATTATTTGGGTTAAAATTAGAACATTTTTTTTTGTCATAGCAGAAGTTCTCACGATAGTACCCACATTACATTAACAGTAGTCACGGCCATACTTGTGACGTTCTATCACTAGGGTACTCACGATTTATACGTTGAACTCCCATAATTCGGTAACACCGTGAACACAACGAAAATGTAAACATTTGAATTACAACTCATATTGCTAATAACAAACGTGAAACGTGTTTGTCAAAACTTGTTTGTCCAACGTTCTACATGATCAAACTTATTTATCAAACACGTAGTTTGCCAAGCGCAAATTTAATCTCCACACACTCCAAAATTTTACTTGACACCATATTACAATAATAATAATAAATAAACTATTGCACTATACGACTACCCTCAAAATGAACTCCAAATTCGTTATAGCAACTATTCCCGAGCTTGCAAATTTGTTGCTACCCTCAAAAGCGTGTTTTTTCAAACCTTTAATTTCTCAAGTCAAACACGACGATCAAATCAATGTTGTAACGCAATATTGTAGTAAAATGTTATGTTAACATTCATTGAAGGCATCGCAAATTGGTTGTTTCTCTCGTCGCCAACTAAGAAGATCGTCTAAGAGAGTCTCAAGGTGTGGATTGCCTCCCAAGCGACATACCTGAAATTACAAACAACTTACATTAAATTTTTACTTCAACCATTTAAATAATAATACATTTCAAAATTGAGTATGTAATAACATTCTCAGAAATTTAATTCTCTATGTATTGTATAACTAACAGAATTCAAGAAATCAATGATTCGTGACCACTAACCAGTCTTATACCCAAAATCTGTACTAATAATATAAAGTTAAAGAGTTTGTTTGTATGATTGTTTGTTTGAACGCGCTAATCTCAAGAATCTTGACCGATTTGAAAAATTATTTTAGTGTAAGATAGTCCATTTATCGAAGAAGGCTATATAACATCACGCTTAGATGAATATCAAAGGAGCAGCAATAAAAAATATTGCGAAAACGGCAAAATTACGCGGGCAGAGCCGCCGACGATTGCTAGTAATATTACAATAGACAACACAAACGCACGGGAACATACATGCACATAATGAAAAAAGATTAGCTAAACCGTCTTAACACAGTAAGGTTTTTTAAATATAATTATGCTAATGCCATACCGACACAAAAAGTAACGGATAGACAAAAACCTTGCGGGTAGTTTAGAAAAACAAATAAACCACGAACAGTACAAGGTTTTTAAAGCCTAAAAACCACATTAACTCAAAAAAATCGCGGGCATAGCAAAAAAAAATTTTGAGGGTAGTCCAAAAAAAAATTTGTGGGTAGTTTCTGATTTTTATTACCTCAGCCCTGGCCTCTTCGTCGAGCGCTTGCAGCGTGTCCCGCGTGTACTGGAAGCTGCCGAGCCGCTCCAATAGACTGATACAGTATCTCTTCACCTCCACATCGCGAGTGCGTTGACGAAGGATATCTTGTGACTATGTTAAAGAACATTCGAGAATATGTTATACTCTCTAATACTAAATTGGTAATGACCAATGTTACGCATATCATTATTTGCACTTTTAATAAGAGAAAAAGAAATTACTTTTCATTTAATTTGATCCAGTTTTTCAAATAGAAGTCATCAAAAAATGTGACTACATAAGCACATACTATTGTTACCAACATTCTAAAGAGTTTGTATATTTGTATGTTTATGTCTAAACCAAACATCAAAGGTTTATAACTTGGCATTTACACTAACTATTTTCTGAAAGATAAAATCATTCTGGAAATTATGATCTCTTGGATAAATAACAAAGCTTATTGAAGCTACTTTTCACTAGGCAAAGATAGGGGGCGGAGTCTATATAAAACTAAGTGTCGATGATTGTCAAAGGATACGAAGCACTTGCTTGTCTTCCTGATGGTTGTTGATGGCGTGGATGATGGGGAAACTGAACTTGCCCTCTGTTAGATCTTCGCAGTAACTCTTGTTTTCTGAATACTGAAACATTACACGAACAAATTCACAGGAACAGAATTCGAAATTTAAAGTAGAGTTAAAGCGTTATGATGCGTTACGTAGGTAGGAGAGCGATAACAAGGCGTTACGTAACATTACGTAACGTAATTCCTCAAGTCAGAAAAATGGTAACATTTTACAAGCTTTTATTTAGTTTCACCTGTCCCGGTGTTTGTGATGAAATCTTACAAGCTAAATTTCACCCACTTCCCGGTGTCCGATTGAGCTAAATTTTACACACTGGGCCAGTCCTGATGACAATGCATGTTTATAATGAGCATGATCTGATACTGCTACCAGGATTGGCTCTAGACGATTGAACTCCTCAACGGTTAACAGTAGGGACTCCAAAGATTGCGTTACTTAATATTTCCAAGTATTTCTTCCAACGAAGTAGCCTAGTTGGTAGTGACCCTGCCTGCGAAGCGAGGGGTTCCGGGTTTGATTCCTGCCCGGGGCAGATATTTATGTGACAGATAAATGTTTGATCTCGGGTCATGGGTGTTAGTGATGTGTTAGTGTTGTCCATGCCACCCGCGACACAGGGAATCCTACTGCGGGGGTATGAGTGTGTTAGCGTTTATTATTATTATCATCTTACCTCCTGCAAGCAAAGATTGCAGTAGTCGTCTCTGATCTGGAAGTATAGGCCAAGGATGGAAGACAGCTTGCTGAAGTCTGACTTGTTGTCACTGAACAGCTGCATCAGACGAATCGCCAACATAAACAAACCGCCCGTTTCTGGAAATATACAAAGGACTTCTGGATCATAGAAGAAGAAAATCATGAATATTCAAAGTTTTTTTTTTCAATTACATAAGCTAATGCTTGATCAGTCACATTTAATGGTAAGAAAATATGGTATGTAATGCAAAAACCTTTTTTCTATCTGTCATAAGATTTACCCATTTGGTTATTGTACCCGAAGCATTTTATTTTGAGACTCAAGGTTGTAGTCAGAATTTCCTTTTGTAGCAACATTAAAAAAAATATTAATTTGTGTGTTACGTAACGTTTAGGGATGGGGAGTAAGGCTACAGAAAAACGTTACGGCGTTACATAATACTTGCGTAACATAATCATCCGTTACGTAACAATGAACGCTCCCGAACAGCTACAAGATAGTTATTTCCCAACACGGGAGATTCTGCTACCTTAAAGCTTAAATACAAATAACAATTAAAACTGCCATTTTAATCATTTTACTACCGTTTATCTTGATTGACGTCTAGACCTGTTTCATTATGTCTTTGTTTTGCATGTCATAATTACGTTATCAGTTGATATCAGCCGAAGTAATATCACCTGTGTAACCTTCCATTGTATACCTTACATGTAATTAAAATATGTTTTTAAACAAATTTATTCTACACAGTATGTAGTTTGAGAATTATAGAAATGTATACTACAAATGTGAACCATTTCTGGCTATTTGGTGGAGAGATCTGTGGACTATTTTAGTGTTGGACATACTTTTAATGGTCATCGCCTTGTATTCGTCTTCTGTGGGGCACTGGAAGTTGTCGCGCCAATATATCTCGATCCCCTGACCTCGGTGGAGTTCCAACAATTGCTCAGTACAGACTGTTGTAGCCTGGAATACAAATGATTTGTAGGTAAAGAACATTATCCCTCCTGAATTCTATCAAATGCTCCTGCTCGTGGTGCGGGGGAGTTTCTTTTCCCTTTCTTTTCCTCCATACTAAAGCACCTGCATGATACACTATATCATTGATACCTACATGAATAAATGATTTTGAATTTTGCATACTTCTTAACAGCGAGACTTAAGCTGAGTTTTCACTATACGAAAAAGCGTAAACTGAATGCTGACGTAAGCAGTCAGGTCTGAACTGAAGCGTCAAACAAAAACTCGACTTAATACAAAGTTGCTGCCTTAAAAAAACGACGGTGACTTTACCACACATTTTAATGCTGACACTCACATAGTTCGTCCATAGTTCGACTTTCACGTCTTTTCCTACTCCGTATTTATGTGTATGTTAAAAGAGATAAAATACAATAAACTACTCTGAAATAAATAATACTAAACTAACGTAATAACTAACCTCAGGATGCCCAAGCTGTAGGGTCTTCTCAAGAGCAATAATCATGGCATAATTGGCTGCGTTGATGGTGCTGGCTATACCATAAATAGAGTGAGCCACTGGGATACCACGCCGGAGGATCGAGTTGTCTTGAATGTCGTCTATACTGCAAACAAACTTCAATTCAGAGCCACATTAGAGCATGTAGACGCCCTTGTACATTGGCCTGCGAAACTAAGAATCACACTTTAAAAATTGCAATAACTTTTTTAATAGACAAGATATACTATCGAAATTAAAAACACTTGAAAAACAGTTTAGTATATAAAACCTTCATAGTAGGTAATCTTCTTTTGAGAGATAGCTGAAAAAAGTCATAAACAGAAATAACTGTTTTTTCACTAAGGTTCAAAAGTGTGATACTTAGTTTTGCAGGTCTGCCTGGATCGGTTATTAACCAAAAGCTTCGTTAATTTTAACTCGAAATACTTATTCTAGCGCTATCTTCCGGTACATATAAAAATACATTTTGTCAGCTATTTGGGAGTCCTTGAGACCGGGAACCCTGGATTAGGGCTTCGAGTAAACTTATAATGAAGCCCTTAATTCAGTTGAATTGTATCATTTTACACGGGTTTTTAATTTAAACCAAACATTTGATATAAATTGCGAGGTTCAGAGATAATGCATAATTATGCCACGTCATAATTACAAGGTTATTATGTAAACGGAATAATAAATTGAACTTATATAGAGACATAATGATGATTAAGTTTTTTTTATTGGCCCGATTTGATATTGCACTATTTATACTTACAGGACAAAACATATAAATAATGCAACCTTCTATCATTTGACCATAACATAATAGGACCTACTATAAGTAGCAAAAATACACTTAAAATTAATAAAATCATCACTCAAAGTTGCAAGTGAACAATTATTTATTCGTAAAAAAAAGCAGTCTTCTTATCAGGTGATGATAACCTGTCGTAATTTTCTTCATACGTCAGTGTTTAAAACTGTAGGTACTTATTTGTTATAAAACGTATGTAAAATGTCGTAATTAAAATAAACACAAGGATCTGCTTAGCGACGTCATAGACAAAGAGTAACAATGAGCGTTAACGTGATGTTAATCTTGATGTATTAAATAATGCAAATGAGTATCGAAAAAGTTATAGGAAAAACTACTAGTAATTAAATTTATCTACCTTAGGTTAGCGATGGTATCATACCGTCGTAAGTTCTATTTAGCATTAAATAGAATAATAATTTATTTCTAATGGTTGGAACTTTGAACGTTGGTCTCTCGTGCTTGGGTTCAAATGCCATGGCCCGCACCTCAAATTAAAAAAGTTATGACCGTATTAGATACTAATTATCACCTGTTATGGTGAAGGAAAACATCGTGAGGAAACCTGCACACCTGAGAGTTTATCATAAACTTGACAAAAGTGTGCGAATTCTGCTAATCCGCACTTGGCCAGCGTGGTGGCCTGTACCAGTCGAACTTTGAGAGGAGACCCGAGCCCAGCAGTGGGACAGCTACGGGTTTAGATGTTGACGATTTCTGATAACTTACAGTCCTACTATTTTTTCACGAAAGAACAGTACGGCTAGTAATGTGTATTACCAATTTAATTCATTTGATTGTTGACAAACGCTGTTATTAAAAGATATGTGTAATTAAAACAATTCTTTCAATTGTCCTTTATAGATGCACTCCATCAATTCGTTAGGCGGCTACTAAATTGATTTATACTGTTGACTCATTGATAAAACTGACCGCTGGAATGATAGGATGACACATAGCTACCATGGACGATGAAAACAAAAGATTCCCGTATGTTTGATTCTAAAGTTTCGATTAGATGTGGGAGCTTTGTGCATATTTCGTTGTCAATATGTCAATCTAACTCTCGTTTGGAGATAATTGTTGATCAAAATCGCTGTTATTACAATCCTCATACGCTTAACAGGAAATTTATGAAATTAATTGAATAAAACAAACAATAATCTTCACAGAATACGGAAAATATTTCTGCACAAACACAGCCCAAAACATATAACTAAAATGTTTTACCAAATAAGAATAATCTATACTAATATATAAAGCTGAAGAGTTTGTTTGAACGCGCTAATCTCAGGGACTAAGAGACCGATTTGGATATTTTAGTGTAATAGTCCATTTATCGAGAAAGGCGATAGGCTACATAACATCAAGTTAAGGAATAGGAGAGGAAGAGCAATAGAAAACATTGCGGTAACGGCAAAATTACGCGGGCAGAATGGCGGGCGATTGCTAGTGTCCTATAAGAGTGGATTGAATAGGACCGCGGCGGTCTTTATTGAGGTCGTCATCGTAGACCGACATGAATGGACACAGGTACGTAATTGTATTGTATCATCGCATCAATTCAACGCTATTGTTGGGATAGAATGTCACACACATAATCATTCTCGGTAACTAGTATAGCCAGTAATGCAAATCGTTCCTACTTTAGCAGAATATTGTTTTTAGGGCGTATGTACGTATGTATGTATGTATGTATGTATGTATGTATGTATGTATGTATGTATGTACGTGTGTGTGTGTGTGTGTGTGTGTGTGTGTTTGTGTCCATTTCTTGGCACGCTTTACAACCCAAAACTGCTTTTTTTCACATCCTAAAACTAACAAATAATCTGTATAATTGTTACATTCTGTAGTCCTTTGAGCGGATTAACCATGATTGTTTTTGAAATTCTTAAATGCCAGATGAAACTACAAAATGGGAGTGGGAATATAAAGTGTAATGTGCAGTAACTTTTATTTTTCTATAAAGTAGATATTTGCATGATACATTGTATGGGATATAAAAGAGCAACAATTTACTCATTGTTAGGTTTTTGTAATAATTAATTTGTGTTCATTATATTATGATTAATTATATTCTTCTGAACTTCTGTACCTATTTTAAGTCAGACATTTATATCAATGCAGATAAAATTTATACAATTACTGAGGAGCATTTGCTTTATAAATATTAATAACATTAACACAAAAAATATTGCAGAATAATTAAATATTTACATTGTATAAATTTGTATGTTCAGTTACTATGCTGCTGTAAATTTTAACATAATTATATAACAAATTAACTAACTATGGAAACTTGCATAAATCAAAGAATTCTACATAAAGTTCTTAACAGATGTCCTAAATATATAATTTGACATACTTCCAACATAGTATTTTTAAAGAAACATCAGTGTCAGATTATTATCTGCCCTAAATCATGTCATTCATACTATTATGCATGCAAAAGTAACTGTGTTTTATCTTTTTATACCTACTCTTCTCGACTGATTTAGTTAACATTTTTGCCAAACAGATATTGTACCATGAAGTATGTAGCAAATATTATATTATATCCTGGTTATAATATTATTATGATCCAATAAGATAATCATGACAATTTTATGCCAAGCTTAATTTTTTTTTTTAAACCCTATGATACTTATGCTCGGTTTCAACAATTGTGTTAGTAAACAATCTTGGCACTACTTATATACATCTTATTTAATTAAAAAATAATTTAGAAGTAAACTGAAATTTGTTTTAACATTAAATTATCATTTATTCTTAATTTTTTTTTTATTTGTGTCTGTTTTATTTTTAAACTAAAAATTAGAATAAAAAGACACTAAGACTGTTTACTTTTTTTTATCAAGATCGTTTAAACAGCATATACAAACTTTGCCCTCAGCAAATCCTCTGAATCTGAAGAATCTCTGAAGTATTCACTTTGCTTTATTAGATGCAATCTTCTGGGATAAGTGTGCATTCACCTTTATAGTTATAATGGAATATAATTAACTACTCACAGCAAACTGGAATTATGCAGCATCTGCACAATCTCCCCGATAGCACGCAGTTTGGTGTCACTCACTTTCAGCCAGTAATTGAATGCCAATGTAAGCTTCCCTCGAATCTGTTTGCCTGGTACTTGTTGGATGTAAGTAAAGGGCATAAGAATTTTCTGGAAAAAAAAATGGAATACATAGTATGCAGCACACATAGGCACCAACTTTGTGGAATGTGTATGAATGAACGACGTAGCCCGTTACGTGATTACTTTGCTCGTTTGCCGGTTAAAACAAAAATAAGTAACCTAAATTATGATTTGAAATAAAATTACTTATCTAGCGTTAGAATTTAATCATTGTCAGCAATTAAGACTGTATAAATGAAAATCAATACTATAACGACTTAAAATAGACATAGATAAGTTCGAAATAAATAACAATACAGGTTGCGGCAAAATAATCAATAGTCGGTTGCAGTAATATTACCTCATCTTGTTCTCTGTCGCCAGTTTTAGTAATAATTTGAGACATTGTAAGTTATAGTTTTTACTACACTGAGTTTTAATTGAGTCAGCCAATTTAAATAATATTCAGGAAATCTTGTTTCTGCTTCAGACTAACTCACAATCGTGATACAGTACTATGCAGTCATGAGCAGAAAATAAAATAACCAACAAAGTTGAATTTCTTAATGACAACAATAATCTGACAGTGGTGGCAGTGGCATAAAGAAGACAGACGTACGTTGACATTATATTGACAAGCAGAAAACTTATTCACAGGTTAAGTAAAATTTTACTTGAAAATACGTTGATTAAAATATCGATATAAAATATCGATGTTTTGCTACCTAAAATTATTTGCAACAAAAAAAGAAGTAACATTAGACAATAAAATAAATCTCAGCCCTAAATCTTTTTGGAACAATGTAGAACAAACCGGAATAAGGCTCTAAATTTTTGTAAAACTCGAAAGTGTGGTGCCAAGTTCCTGGACATATTCATCTTCCTTGTCCAGCCAGTCTTAGTCTTATAAAATACATTTTTGTAAACCAATAAATATCGATTTTTAATTCTGAAATCGATATAATCATTCATAGTTACGATATTCGATACTCCAGGCAGTATGTGTAAAAAAAGTACGACCTACCTGACCTAGATAAACAAAGTCTATGGTCCAATTTTTAGTCCATATTAGTGTGTATTATCTATGTTTTAGTCTGTGAAAAGAGAATGACGTGCCTGTCGTATGTGAAAATAAATTGATAAATATTGTGATTGTTTTTAAAATTAACTTACCTGTTTTCAATTTTGTATTTCGTCTCAACTCATAAGTTAGTCAATGTAAATCAGCTGGTATGGGATACAAAAAATATAATATTGTGTTGTTTCTACTTTGATTATGTCGGCCCGTAATTATTTGTCCGCACGAGAGAAAAATATAAGTAAACTTATCGATTACTTGCCGCATATTAATCAACAGAAGTTCGGATATAGGACAGGGCAGGAGCTGCCTCCTTTATCCGCAAACGCTGGAAATATTGTTAACAGAAATATTTCCTATGAATATCAAATCAATCACGCTTTAGGATCATTTCCTTCGGATAGCTTCGAAAGAACCGGGACACCATTTTCAGATTTCTTATCCGAAAGTGAAACAGGTAAAAGAAATATTATTCACATTTATTTTTGATTTAATGGCGTTCATTTACATAAGATCTTGGTCTTTCATGCATTTAAGAGCATCAACAAATAGGCCTTTTTATCTCCATTCAAAATGCTCCAGTAGTTACATTTCACCATTTCCAGGCACTCCAGATTTCCACAGTGAAGAAAGTGACAGCAGTGCAGGCTCAACTCTTCGCAGGAACACTGCTGAGGCATCCAGGTCCTTGGCAGCCGAGTGGGAGCGGATAGAAAGGACCTTGTATGATGAGGATGGGGAAAAATGTACTCGTCCACTTATGGTTGAAGAGTGTAAACAATGGAGACAGTTACATCCCCAACTTAGGTAAATATGCTTATGTAACAACAATGCTACGTACCTTACAACTTAAGTATTGCTGTTAATTTAGTTTCATTAATATAAACCTAGAAATACTTTTTTTCTTTGTCGAAATGTAGTTTCAAAAATCCTAACTAAATTCGGTCTTACCTTTGACTTAAAATCCTTCATTTCTCCTACAGAATTATTGGCAAAGCTATACCTTTACCGGAGAAAAAATTGGGCTATCGACAAATTGAACATGAAGAGGTCATTGCCTTGCACTACAGTGATTATGAAGAATACAGTGAAAGTGAGGAACGATTGTCTCAGAGTAGTACAGATGTCACTCCTCAAAACTCACCGAGAGTTTCTACAGAAGATTTGCATGAACCAAGACTCTGTAGGGAGAAGGTATCATATCATCCAAAACACTCAGAAGACAATTCTTTGCCTGACACATTTTGCTCACTGCTTCAAATAACTCCTATACAGATAAGAAGTCCTTCACATCGAAAAAAACAAAATCCAAGTATACTAAGATCTGAGTTAGTATCGTCTAGGTGGATGAGAAGTTCCCGGCCAGAATCCTCAGTGCATTGTGATAGAAATAGTGCTAAGTCATTTGTTTCTCTGGACCCTAGAAATTACAATCACTTAGCTTTAAGCGCTGAAAATGCTAAAGTAAATGGAAGAGTTCTGACAGCTCGACATAGGGAACACACCAGATTAGAACCGTTGTACACACCTGAACTACCTCACAATGATGTACATAAAATATCTAGTAGTTTACTACCTCATTATAGTATTAGAAAGGTATCTTTGCCACCATTGCTTTTAGAAGAGGAAAAACGAAAAGTAGTTTCAGCTAAAAAGCATATAAAAAGTAAGAGGAATCCACCTAAAAGTTATTATTTAGACCGGATGAAGATCAATTAAAATATCCACATTTTAAAATTACCAGGTATTTCAATTAAATTTTATGTTATTATTTGGATTTAAATTACGAAATAATGTAGTTCTGAACTTCCAACATAGCAAAATTGTTTTACATCTTACTAAAAATTTTACAATTAGGACAGAATTTCTAAGCAGATATAATCTTTCTTTTTCTCTTGTGAAATAACAACTTATTAATGTCTTAATTTGAATTAACAAACAAAACATTCCATCTATTTTATTCTTTGTTCTGAATAATGCTTTTCACATAATCTAGTCTAATTTTTACTAGTCTGTTTAAATATTGTAATTTATTGAATTATGCATTGAATTGTTATTTTAAGATTTTTGTTAAAAGTAAATATAGTAGGCAAATGCTACGTTATTGGAATAAAATATATTTTATGTAAATTATGTTTTAATATTTAAATTCAGTACCAAAAGAAAGTACCATCATCAATTTTGGGAAAACCGTTTAAGGGCCCATAGATTTCAAGAAAGTGAATATTTTGCAGTGTACTCTAACCATATTAAAACTAGTAAACCGGAATTTTATAAATATTTGCTAATGCCTGAGACTACAATGGTCCAACTTTTAGAATTGATTCAAAATGACATACAATATTTAAACACTATTCCAGGGTTAATGATAAATTTAACGACCTATAATTTAAATAAATCAGTCCACTAGTTTTTGTTACACTAACCCATAACTAGTATTTCTATTATGCCATTCCTTTTAGATTTCGCGCGTCTGTCTGAAAATTTCATTCAGATTATCTTATACTGTAATAGGAGCAATTCTTGTGTATACCTATGTTATAAATCTTCAAAATAGTGCACCACCAATTTTGATGAAAATGTTAAGTTCAAAGCAGAAAATGCATTTTAGTAGTTCAGAAATTGTTAATGTCGATGTGACAAACTTTAGCTTTGATTTAGTTTCGTCAGTTACACGCTAGGTGGCTATATTATGTGGGGAATAGACTACCTACATCGAGCAAAACTTGGTCGCCAGGGGATTCACTCAAAAACGGTAGCAAATAGGGATTTAATCTAAGGACAAGGTGTATTAAGGGTTGCAGTAAAACATAATTTCAAATACAAATACAGAATTTATTTTGATATTTACATTATTTGCATTTTATTAACAATCAACATCAACAATATTAAATAATTTGTCATCGTGGTGTGATATATTTCGAACAGTCGGGTAATATTACATTTCCCGCGTTGTGCAGTCGTTTTGCTTAAACGTAAATAGCAACACTACCGCTTATAAAATGGCAGATTTCTAGCTTTTTAATTGAAAAATTTTATTACCCCGGTAATGTTGCTAGACACTGATTTCTAGGCTAATGTAATATTACATAAGTAACGGCTGCACTCGAATATCGATTATGAATCGATTCCGAGCGCGCTATAGAATCGATACAGGCGGATGAGTTTGTACGCGTCATTTATTTGGCATCTCGTTCATTGCGGTGTGTGTGAAAGAAATAGAAATATGAATTGCCGGTGCATCTTTGCGTGTTTAGTGTCGTACGTACAAACTCATTCGACCCTTCCTTCATAAGCGTTTCGTTTGTGGAGCCAACCGCAAATATGGTGGTTTGACTTTAAATGGTTATCTAGAAGCGGTGATATTTGGAGGAATATGAGAAATTTGAGCAATTGCGAAGAAAGCTGTGAGCTTGAACGTCTGGGTTGCCACTGTAACAAATTCTCCAGTTAGGTACTATTTACATAGGTAGGTAAATAATTATGCCATTAATTTAGATAGGTAATACTTAGCCGTGATAAGGAAGACATTTCAGTTTATCTTAGAATGTAAAAATAACACGAAATTAGGAGTAAGTGGAGTAACATGTATCTATTGTGTTGCCTATCTATATTATGTAGGTACATATCGCTACTATAGAGAAGCGACATCTCACAGTAATAATTAATCGAGTTTTGATCGAGAGTGGCAACCCGTGACTCGGTGGCGTAATCGGAGCCAAAAGGCTGGGTTCTTTGGCTTGGCACTGGCATCGTCTTACAAGATAATGATGTTATAGTCTTAAATGTAAAATTTATAAGTAGTCAAAAGGTAGGCATTAGAATGTGTTGATGTATGCGTGATGTCGGGCGGTCTAGAACTGCCCTGCCAGTGCCAATTGACAACGAAAATACGTAATTTCAACCAGTCGGTCGCAGAGTCGGAGTGACTCTCACTATTTGTAATATTTCATTTACACAATATAAATTTAAATTGTTAATAATAATCTCACAGCCATCAATATATTGATTCTACATTAATAAAGAGAGGACTATGTGTAACAACACGACAAGATGGCATTCGGCTTACAAAAAGGTTCTAGCGAATATTCGTATCATAGAGCGTTCAAGATATACGTATATAATACATAAAAAATCCACCATTCTGTTCTAAAAACGTCAACAACCTCAAGCTAGTAGCAATAGTCAACAATATTGTTAATACTAGGATTCAATGCACACAGAACATGGAATACTACCTAGTTGCGAATAGGCATTAGTGATGGCGAATTTCGATATAATAAGAACCTCGCAGCTCGATAAATATTGAACCGAAGAACAAATGAGAATTGAGGAACTAACACACCTCTGAATATCGGTGAACTTATATGTAAATGAATTAAAACTAAATTTGTGCGTGTGCACGTAATAACATAGTAGGTACAGTGTAATAAACTTGTAAAATGACAATTAAACCGCACTTAATATTTAATGATTAAATGAATCGCATTATGGGCTTGGCGTGGCATGGTCGCACGTGCCCTTAATATCTATTAGTTCGTTAAACGTAGTATGTCGCAAGATTATCGTATAGTAGAGAATAGAACAATCATACTAGTAATTAAGGTCTAATGTTGCTTTGTATTATTACATTTTGGAGTGGACATCTTATAAAAATAATTAAGAAATAAAATAAGCGAATCAGAAGTATAAAGAGATAATGATACATACTGAATTGATTTCGAAAGGGAAGAAGAGGTTACTAAACGTAAATGTAAAAGGTATGTTAATAAATAGATTTGCCTCGACTAATATTTCTAGATAAATGAATGACATAAAGAGAACTCGATGATAATTTAGAGGATCTTTGCGAAGTAAAAAAATACTAAAATCAGATCAAAGAAGAAATAAAATTTATTAAACTTTGTAGAAATGTTGCTTCGATAGTGAAACATCTGACACTATGGTTGGTGATATAAAAAATAATGCTGAATGCTACATTTCCTGGACTTTTAGAATCATAATTATAATGCCGAAGCTAGAGACACATTATCAGAACACAAGACAATAATACTAGTATGATTGTGATATTCCGTAAAGGATAACAGCGACAAAGTCCAGCTCCAGGGTCTGGCCGGCAAAACGTCCTCTAGTTGCTAGGGTTCATAAGTCAATAGATCGTGGTGACCCCCAGCTGGACCCTGTTAGCTTCAAATACACTCAATTATTTTCACGACTCGATCCATACAGCATAAACTTCGTCATAAACATTAAATCTCAAGCAAACACACTTAGAAGAACTCAGATATATTCTCTCTCGTTAAGGCGATTATACAAATTTAGACTATTAAATTGCATACTGACCCACCTCTATAAACTTTTAATTGCGATAAATACTTGTAATGCTGTATAAAAATATTAAAGGAAAAATCGTCATTTTAGTATTAATCTTAGATAATAACATTCATAATTAATCCGAAATCCGATACCTATTTGCGTGTATTTTACATTTTTACAATGAGTCGTCCCGCGCTATACCTAACTAGCATACAGTGACATAAAAGCCTAATTCACAACAAACTACACACGACAGTATTGAATAAATTTAAAGCCGTAGCCTTCTATTTTAAAGATGTTTTGAAAAATTTACGTAACATACAAAATACGTTCCACTATGTACAACTAGCGACAATTAAATCGTGGGTGGCGAGTTGTGGTACTAATTGTCGGGTACCCGTCGGCTATGACTCCAGTGGGCATGCATGGGATACTAAGTAAAGTTAAAACTAAATTAAACTTTAAATTAAGTGAAGTCCGAGACCGCGATGTGCTCAGACCGTTGTGTTTACCACGCCAATAGCTATGGCCAGCTTAATCAATTAAGTGCCTTTAGAAATACCTTTTAAATAGATTTAATTTGGACAGACCGATTACTTCAAATTTATATTATAATATATCGTGCACAACCATCTCAGTTTTTTGACTGTTAAAGAGATTTAATTTTGAGTTACACATGATAGAAACATGATATATTAACTGTAGAATAACATTTAAACTTTACATTATTCGCTTATTGCGAAGTCGAAAGTGTTTTTCGTTTAAGGTATTGTCAATGCTTCGTTTGTACATAAGGTCTGTTTAGAATCATATACGCCGTTCACATCTTAACTTGCTGCTCAAGAAATTTAAAATAACGCCGAGTGAATTTAAGTAACAGCGAGTCATTAGAAATATTTTTAAATTATGTATCTAATCAATATTGCAGTTCTAAAAAAGCCTTTTATTTTTCGATATGTATAGCACTCGTCGCTATATTCCTCGACCAGCAAGCTAGGCTCTGCACACGGCGTATCATTTCCTCGTCATGTCCACAGGGTGTGCCTAAGCCAATGTATTTTGTACATGTGGGTATATTTGTTTATGGACTATCGGTTATTACAAAAATATGGCAGTATGTTTGCATTCAATTCCGTTACGACCAAAACACAAACGCCAGTTACCACGCACACTTTTGACAACAATATACCCACATTGTCTTACTCATAAAAGGCCGGTTTTGCCTATTCTATTCGACGATGATCGACTAATGACATGAACTAGCTATGTACAGGATGTTTGACAAACGACGTAGCATTAAGTTACTCTATCAGTTAATTGAGGTATTTTTAATTAATTTTAATGGTGTAACGCGTGACAACGCCCTTAGCGACATGCGGAACTGTGAACTAGTATTACGTTAATTATTAATAAGGTTCATCAAACATCTTGTAGGTCGATGTGGTAATTAATTACTGCGTTACTTTTGAATCGCTAGATGGCGGCTCGTTAGAATGACACTAGATTATCTGTGAGGCGAATGTTAGACTAATAACTAGTAAATTCTAAAAAAGGAACCTTAATCAACTGCGCATAGCTCGTTGCGGCCGCGACCACGCTAGGTGGCGCGGTCGTATCACTCGCGGACAGTCAATTAAAGTTTCGCCTTATCTAATTACAATCAATAAACTATGAAGAATCCACAATCGTCAAAGCACCCGGAGTTATCTCTAATTACATCGCAGGCTTCAAAAGCCCTATTTTATAATAACAACGACGTTTTCAAAATAATATCACACATTTACAGCAAAAAACACTTTGCACTCAGCTCTTCTCGTAAACGTATATCCTTTGCCCATTGGTTCTCAAACATTCTCGCAATGGCATCTGTAGTAAGTACTTTAATAAGTAAATAATTAGTTTCAGTTCATTGTTTTTAATGTGCAGCGCCGTATGATCACGTCCACTTTGACAATCCCCCGCCCCGAAGGAAACATGACAAATGAAATAAAACGAAAGCAAAATAAAAATACGAAAATATAATAGAATAATTTATTAAGTGAACAAAAGTGTCTAATTGTGGGTAGACGATATTTCCTGTGCCAAAGAGATTCTAAATACAAAGGTGACAGCTTAGCAATTATAATATATTATCGTAGCACAGAAAATAAGCATCCAGTGTCTAATACATTACAATGACAAGTTTACAGCTAAATTAAAACAAAATGAGCAACAGACGTTCGCAACTACATTACCGTGCAACTGATAGCGGGTACAACTTAAACTAAATGAGTAGCGACATCTACGTGAATAAAACAAACTATAAAATAATGGTAATAAAATCACAAAGTAATCGATTCATCAACTAATATAAGTGTTATATATCAATCAGTCAATGAACTAGTAAATGCTTAAAATATATTTTTTATTTAAGCGACCATGACATCGATCATCCTAACCGTTAATGATACTACACAATAAGGAATGGACATTCTAAAACAACATTTCAATATGCAGTACCTTGTAACAGATCATTTTTAGTTAATCTGCGTGCAATTAAAAGTTTAAAAGGTCCTTTTATTATTGAGCATTTACTTACATAGTCCAAGTTTTGCAAGGGATCGAAACCTCATGCCTGCCCTTACGGTCGTGTTCGTTGCTAACGAACGTATACAGTTAGTTAGACCTTAGAACTTGAATCTAAACCGTCGACGCATTCTAAACTATTGAAACATCGAAAGCTAACTATTATATAATCGTCTATTATCAAGAGAAAACTGTATACGCCCGTTAAGCATTTCGTCGGGAATTTCGAGTGGTTCGGGCACGTAAATAAAGTATAATAATGAAGTAAATAAAGCCAACGGGACCTTCTAGAACTGTCTATGGAGGTGCGGGGAGCCCAGTGAGGTGCGCGGGGGAAACAATCAAACGCGAATCGAAACCAAAACTAAAAGGCCCAAAGGAGTTGGAGCGTGACGTCACCGTTTTATTACCTATGGACTTAGTTGTTAAGTAAAACTTATGAAAATTATAAATTGAAGTAAATTTAAACTTGAAAATAGAGAGTGATAATAGAGACAGTGAAAAAAGGTATAGATTTTATGAAAAAGAAGACTTGAAAAAAAGTTACAGCTTGAAAGAGAGAAAACGAAACACGAATTCTAATCAGTCTTATAGAAAAAAGAAACATACAAATTTTGTAGTCCCATCCCAAAAACAATGACGTCACATCCCACGTGAAAAAGGAATAAGGAAATATTCCGCGTTCAGTGCAGTTGCGAGATGGAAGAGGGTAGATTCAAGGAAGTTCGATCTACCGTCGAATTTAAAGAAAATAATAATGATAAAAGATTACCTCTATCTGTCCGAGTCTCCCTACATGCAGCGGATGGTTTTGCCCAAATTGTGGGTAAATGGATAGTCCCGTCCCACATACCCCGCAACCCTTAAAGATTAACTCGAAACCCAATTCGGATAACCCGGCACCTTTTATCATTATTGCGAAACGGCAAACCGTATTGGGGGTAGTTACAAAAGGATGAGTTTAAGGTATACCGGAGAGGATGGAGTAAGGGCGAGGTTCAGGGGTGTAGGGTGTAGGGTGGCAGGGGTTGTCGTGTCGTGTCGACCCTACGCCTAGATGTAGGAGTAGGGTCCGTCGGTGAGGGCGCTGCACAGCAATAGTCAGGACGCGTCGTCCTTGCCGCCCGCAGCGCCCGCGCGCCGCGACGCGCGGTACTCCACGCCCGGGTCGAACTGCATTAGGACGAATACCTGCAAACATATACAAAACTTTGTAACTACTATATTTGGTCGTCATGTAGCATAACGGCATTAAGCGTCATTTTTTACTTCAACTTTCCCTTACGGTCTTTAAAAGACTCACATTCGTACAACCGTACGTACGTACGTATACGTCCATTTGCAACCTTTTCATAAAATGAACTGTTTTTACATTTATGCCTAACTATAGCTTTAAAAAATATTTTTTATCTTCGCGTATAATTATGTTTTTCAATGCTCAAGATACGCTGATGTTTATAAAATTGTATCGCAAATCTTCAGAAAAAGCTGAGTCACCTGATCGGTGGGCAGCAAGGAGAAGTCATCGGGCGGGTTGGTGATGACGTATCGCTTGCTGCTGGCGTCGCACGAGCTGGAGGTGTCTCGGAAGCGGTAGAGGCCGATGCAGAGCATGCCGTAGGTCCGCAGCGCCGCCACGAACAGGTCGCCGTACTTGCCCGCCTCGCCGAACTGCGCCAACGGCCCGTCGTACAGCGAGATCTGGCCCACGCGACACCGGTCTCTGCGGATACGATTACAGTTTCTTTTCAGTGGCGTGAAGTCCGCCTGGGTAGCTACCTAGCGACCATTCTCTCGCTGTAGTAAGCCGCCAAACGACTACTAGAGGCGAGGTTCTATATCTATTTCTGTAGTCCCCCAACTAGGACACATGAAATACTGATGCGCTGTTATGATTGTATAGCGTCATCACTAGCACGACGTATTAACCTACTAACAATAGGGACTAAGTGCAAAATCTACACATTTTCTTCATTTAATGATGTTTTGTCATCAATTTTGGAATTCTGCAGTCAATGATGCTGACGGTGAGAGTAGCTGGAGTGTCTGACCTGTTGGCGAGGCTCTCGGGCGTGGAGTACCCGCCGCGCAGCCCGGCGCCCTCCGCCAGGATGAGCTCGAGCTCGGGCGTGGCGCCGCCCGTGATCAGCGACCGGATCAGCGTCAGCGCGTTTTGGTTGAAGTACGTCTGACGAACACACCAAGTCTCGTTATTAACGATTACGAACGACCACACATCTTTATATCAATACGTCCTTCACGTATTGATTACTATACTTATCATCATCATCATCATCATCCCAACGTATTAACGTTTTTTTTGATAATTCGTTTCTAATAGTCACAGAACCTTTGGAAAGTTGGGATGCATGCTCGGTTTAGACTGAGCAACTATCGTTCGAGAAACGTGCAAACCGCCAAGCTAGAATCGAGGGACTAATAAAAACAATTAATAATAAGGCCGAAAAGTTAGAAGACAGGTCGTGAATGACGCCGTCTTTAAACTGAGACATCGTGTGATAAAGTTTCGTCCCAAATTCCAAATTCGTGGTAAAATGCCGTCTCAAAGTTAATACACGACTTGCCTGTAGAATTATTCAAGAAGCGTGTAAAAGCTCAACGTTCTTAAATATATCATTGATACCTATATGGAAAAATGATTTAGAATTTTATTCTAACGAAGAACCAGCCGTTAGAGTCAGTATTGTCCAGCATGCGGTGTCAGTCGGTCAGTAATGTAGGTACTCACGGTGGACATCAGCGAGTCAAGCACGCTGACGGCGAACGCGGTCCCGCAGGCGAACGGCTGCGTGAGATACAACTCCGTGTCGGGGTCGTCGTCGTCGTCCTGGTCCAGGAACTGCACGTTGCTGTCGTTCACCAGCTCTGCACATCATCATCATCATCATCACCATCATCATCGCTCATTACCTATATTTTCTTATAGATACGAGTACTTTATAAAAAGCCAGATTGATGACTTGTCATCATCATCTTGAGATCATAACGTACTATTACTTCATTAATGAAAAATTCGGTCTATTATACTTAATAAGTATTCTTACGACTCTTTTAAACACAATCAATATCAGAGTAAGAAAGATACGTGATGGAATAGTAGACGATTAGAATATTATGTATAATTGTTTCCGCAATCAGGGCCGACGCGACGGCTTAACTTCCAATGAAGCGCGAAATTTTGCTACTAATGGTGTCATCCAATCTAGAAATTTTGGTACTAACGGTTTCACCCAACAAGCACGGCCAAATTGTTTAACTTTATCAATCGCTTAAGCTGTGCTACAAGGGCTCTATTTTCGTTTTACATACCAGTAATCATAGGAACATTGGCGCCGTAGACGGAGCCCCGTCGCTGCAGCAGCACGGGCGCCGGCGGCTGACCGGGCGGCGCGGGCGCAGCGTTCCCGTTGGTGACCCCGGCGCTCAGCACGCCGATCGTGTCGTCGAACGTCATCGCTTTGATGTTCAACGAAGCCAGAATAGCTTCCTTGTCAGCCAACGTCGGGTCGTCGTTGGACGGCACCTTCGCTGACAGGATGCAGCACATGTCACACAGGTTCACGTTCACTGCACGCAAGTCGGCCCGGCTTAGCGGTGAACCCTGGGGTAATAAAACATTTTTTTTTCTTCACTGCTTAGTGACTAGTTTCATAAAGTAGGCATACTTATGAATAGCTGTTTAAACCCTGCATTTTAAATCTGGTAAAGGTACATATTCCAAACAATTTTATTTATGCAATTTTGTTTTATAAGGAAAATAATTATGTCGATTTAATTTAGTTATAGTACATAAAAATTTCAAATCTTAATCTGTAGAACGTAACCTATCTTTAATTCTCCTCATCCTATCATCCTCAATGCAAATCGGTTGAAAACGCCCACACTAGCTCTAAGTCTTACTTACATTCAACACAGAAATCTTGGGTAGATTCTGAAGCATTTTCCATTCTCTCCGGATGTATTCGACGCTGCCCACGATGACGACGTGTTTGAGCTCGTGGTAGTGGAAGTTGGAGGCTCGGAGCGGCATCACGAGGTTCCTCAGGCCGATCAGAGGCGAGTCAGGGTCCGCGAACAGACACACCACCACGTGACCGTTTAAGACGGTCATAGCCGCTTGGTTACGGTCCTAAAATTAACATTTATTCGGTTCCTTATTCGGTGCGTAATGTATATGATGAGGATACGTGTGTAGTAATATCGTCTTTTGTGAATGTTGATAATTAGGTATCATCTTTTTTTATGGAGATACGGCTATTTCCATTAGCAATGAGAAAAAAGATGAGATATTAAAGGGATTTGTAATGCGTTTTGTGTCACGAAAAAAAAGAACTTAGGCAATATTTATGTACCTACCTACATACGAAAATACAATTTTTTTGCAGTCTACTTACTAATATACAATCTTCAAGATTCCTAGCGGGGCTCCAATGGAACATTCCCGTGGAATCATATTTCATTTCAGTCTTTTCGAAGTCGAAGTCTTTCGACTGGTCGTCCGCCAGTCCAGCTGGCAGACTAACGCCATTACTATTTTGGTTGCCCCCACTACTCCTGCTCGTTGGCCTGTGGAAATTAAAAAAAAATTACATTGACAGTTTATCAATTTTGCCGCGAAAACATTCTACGTTCTACAAGGTGAGTGAAACTTACAAGATAAAATTTATTTTAAAGTTTTATGGTTATGTCGTTAAAATGTAATTTATTGTGTTTAAAGAAAGGTATAGTTGTGGAAAAGATGGTGTGCATTTGAAGTAGGTAAGAGAACGTAATTTGTAATCTAGTAGGTACGTATTTTACCAAGAAATTAAGTTTTATTAAACCTGGGATTTTTAAGGAGAAAATTAAGGATTATATTTAGGTTATAACATCTAACTTTGCCACCAAAATAATTTCTTGGTAAAGTTGCTTAAAAACAGAATAAAGTCTAAAATATTTGACTCTAACAAATAGTCTATTTACATTATTGCACTGTTCCAAATTCATCAAACAAACTTGTTAAAATTTATGTGAAATAAATTAGAAATGCCTATATATTCCGTAAATACGTAAAATAAAATAACATGCCACTGTCTACGATATAACACACGTGTAGCGTGCACCTGATTGTGCGATTTATTTTAAAATATCACTCAATACTCTAAAACAAGCGCTGCTACTAACTACAACGATTTATATTACTACTTTTAGAGCTTTTTTATAAAATACTAGCCCCTAATCCTACTAACAACACTTTACTCGAAACATTGTCGTCGCAATCTATTACCATAGCATAATGACAAAAAAAGAAAATAGTCACCTGAGAGTAAGTTTTTTATATTACTTTTTATAAGAAATAATATTTAATTTTGTAAAGTTCATCGGCTTTTAAAAGAAACAAACGTTTTATATATTAAAGCCCTCTAAAGATAACAATTTTAATTAGAGTTTAAAATGCTTTCTAGAACCATAAGGTTTGAAAAAGAGAAAAAAAAATATAGTGAGATAGAATATAGATATTTTTAATCAATTAAGTCTCAAGATTTAACCATCAAAGTAATTTAAATGCTATGGTAATAGGATAATATTCCGTATCAATATTGACCTAAGCTTTTAGTAGGATAGGGATCTACGGAAAAAAATATAAAAAATGTCTAGGTGATGTAATTTTATAATTGTAGGGAATTACATGAGTTTTTTCACTTCGTAGGCAAGGTGATAGGCTTGGTAATTCGTATCCTGCTCTTGCGGATTCCTGTAAAGGCCAAAGAATCGTCTCTATTGGTTTTTAGAGATTATGCGACAAACATAAATAAGTGCATACATATTTAAATTAATAAATAATCACATTTAGGTCGTGTCGTGCATTGTGCGCAACGAAAACTAAAGGACGATCCATACTACACATCATATTGTATGATTAGACTTAAGTTTCATTATATATTTATCAAACAGATGTATAGGTAACAATGTTATATAGGTTGAATCGTCCTTCAAACAAGAAGACATCGAAGATTTGTATGAAGCTGCGATATACAGGTATAATATCAAACAGGAAACATCTAACAGTCATTATTTAGTATCTGGTTTATTTTTTAATTTATCATTTATTATGTAAGTATATCATACGAACTATGTAATGGTAGGTACCTATAGCACCTATATAAGAGGAAGAATAGTTGATAGAAGGTGCTACATGTTAAAAACAGGTTAGCTATTTAATACTTGCCTTATGAATAGTTCTAATATATAAATAGAAATACCTCTTCGTTATTATAAAATTAAATAGCAAGCTGTTTTATAATAGACAATAGGCAATAATATGATTCCTAAATAAACCTATGATTTGTGTTTAACATTTTTCAAGATGTGGAAAAGGATATTGAACTTATACTCTAACGGAAGTCCATACCATAAAGTTCCTATTTTTTAACTGGCAACCGTAACCTTTACCGTCTGATAATTATCTATGCATTTGTCAAAGTGACGTAATCAGTAACCATTGAGGTAAACGTAAATCAACCCAGAGCTAGTAAAAGTTTCATAATAAAATTAAAATCATAAAATTAGTAATCGTTTCCATACTCTTTTAAAAATTCTAAAACAATTTGACATTCAAAACAGAATGTTGCCATACCAAAGTCTATATTTGCGTTATTTTCCCAATCTTTTTTACTTGAAATTCCGTGATAAAACTTACTATTGTTAACGAGGGCGTATTTTTGTTGGTAACTAGAGTAATTCAAAGACTTACGTATCCGGAGGTGCTCTATTGACGTTCGGTTTCACTTTGTTGACCTGTCGCGTGGTGGTCGTGTTCATAAGCTGGTTGGCCATGGGAGACAACAGGGCCGTGGGCGCTGCACTTCGATGATTACGGTTTATTACTACAGTAAAGAAAGGGGTGCTTATTACTTTGTACTCCAGCGTTTACCTATCTATCCCCCACTTATATAAAACACAGGTGAACTATAATTGATGTCTTAGCTCTGGTTTAATAAGATTCAGTGTTAGCGTAGTCATAAACACACGAGTAAGCGGTAATAATTAAAGTTAATCGTAAGTTAGTTTCGGCGTACATTCAAATTCGTATTTTAAAATGTTTTTATAAACAGAACTGTTTGCATTTGTGCCTACTTGTTGGAACTAATCGTATCTGTCTTGCATTGCTACCAAACTACATTATTTTTTTTATTTTTATTTCCACTCCTATTTTGTGTTTTTTTTCTTCATTTCACCTCTGTCATGTTGCTTACAAAATACCTATAATGATAGTCTTATTTTCCTTGAAACTATGTTGTTTGTGGTTTAATAAAATTAATTGTAATAAAGTTATATTCAATAAATATCATACTGGCATGTTATGTTTATGTGGTAGAAGATACTTACAACTTATATCTTCCCCACGTTCGCGTGCTATCTCACCTAAACAGTAACATAATATATAAATAATACATAGATAATGTTCTACAAAATAAAATAAATGTATGATCATTAATAAAACTGGCAAATTTTTATATTCAAATAACTGATTTTATATGCAATTCAAATTAATATCAATAACTTTAATGTATGCAATTTGAACTTTAATTTACGTTCTGGACTCAAATTCAATTCTTAATGCTTAATAAATTTCAAATAAGTACTACAAAGAAAGCTTAACAACAATGCATTCAAATACATCGAAGATTTAAAAAGGTTTTATGCCATGATAGGTATTTGCAATGCTCGGCGCAGGCATCAGAACGAAAAGAACCTAACAAGTAGCGATATTGACCTAAAAGAATAGCTTTCCAATGAATTTACTACTATATTATCAAGCCTTAAAGATGAATTTACCAATACCACGTAAAATATCGCCACATGTTTTTTCTTCAATAATATCTATAGCAAAGGAGTACAAACCAGAAATAATGATGATAACATCCGCTTTAGAGTTTACCAAGAAGCAGAGGTCGATATGGAATCGTTACTTCAACAATCAGTTATTATGACAAAACAATGATGCACAGTCAAGGGCAAGTGTCGTGAGTAAGGAAATTTAGTTCGCCGAAAGTTCCAAGAACATTCCCTTGTGGGACAAACAAATCGCAGAAGCGACAGAACAGAACTAACTGAGCCAGGGGTCATGCTTGATGGAAGCCTTTGATTTACCGATGGCTCTTCCGCTGCCAATAATATCGGTGCTCTCTATGAAATGCGTGGTAAGCATCTAAGTGCACAGTTCCGGTAACCTATGGACAAGCGTATCGCTGGCTGCTTGATGTGTGGGCCGATGATAAAGTAAAGGAAATAAAAATAAAACACTCAGTCCTCAGTCTGAGATGTACCTCGAACATGGACCTTCTTGGGCAACTCTGGCGGCGTGAAGGTGGGGGGAGGATGGTGGTCATCTGCAAAACATCAGCACAATATCGCATTCCGATACACCACTCAATCGAATCACAACGCAAATATACAGCGTGTTGTTCACATAGTTGTCATATGTCATACTTTGTATGGAATACACAATAGTGCATTCGGTTTCACCTTTCAATCAGAGATGTCTAAACACTGCAATATAACGTTAAACTCGAATAACACACTGAAGCTTCAAAACTTAAGTAATTTGGTAGTAATAGCGATTTAACAGACGCTTATTTTATTATAGTTGATACTTAATAGAGGTGATACCAAATGCACTTCAACAGTAAACAATAAATATCGATTAAAACAATTTAGGAATAACACTTAATACACATTAAGCTATTAAATAACCGCATGCAGTTCAAAACATTTTAAACAAACAAACCACCCAAAAGCAACCATCAACCAAACAACTAAATACATCTAAACTAACTACGAGTACGAACCAAGCACAAACTAAATAGGTGTACTAAATCTAAACTAGAATTAATTAAGTTTTCATTACTTTGCAAACCCTGTTAGATAATGGCAATAAAACTAATGTATTAGATCATGGATAGGTACATGTATAATAATGTAATGATATTTGTGAAAGATATGTTCTACAAATCGCTACAGTATGGTGACGTGGACTAATAAAATGAATCTTAAGTTTACTTATTAGCGTGTGAATGTACCATTTTTTCGTCGTAACGCGAGGCAGTAGCCTTCACAGCAAATTCCTTATTTCTCTATCGAGGCGGGATACTATTCAAATTAAATGTTCCCTTTGCAGGGCGGCAGTCATTGGAAAAAATCTTAAATTCAAAGCATAATAAATACGTACGTATGAATCTATAACTTCACAACATCAATACCTGTGGGTCTATTGATGCATACATTAGGGATCAAAATACTCCTATAAAGATATTTCGAATTGATAATATAATTAGTAATAATAAGAACAAGACCAAAATAAAATTACATCACAACGTTTCTCATGATGTTTACATCGGCTAATAGAAAGGCAAACGGCTAACTGCTGTATAAATGCACATAGATAAACGTAAACATAGGTGAAATATTAACCAATCATTTCACTAATTCCCCATTCAATACGCAACCAACTTTGATTGAGTTATTTTCAGAAATTCTTAGAATATCTGAATAATACAAAATAGATAACCAAAGTTTATTGCGTGCTCAATCACCGACTAAGAATTTTTGATTAAGATTTCAACCCGTACCAACAAGACAATGATAACAAGACACGATTTTGCTAACCGCATGGTGGGTGGTACACCACTTTCACCGCTTGCATCGCGAAAGAACATCACATCGACATTAACATTTAATTGTATGCACAATAGTTACGTACTTGCCCTGCCAACCATCTGGACGGCTCGTACGCCTTTCCTGAATGTAGCCACTGAACCGAGAAACAATAGGTTTTAAAGCTTACTTGTTAAAGATTACTGATTTTAAAAACCTGTTGGACAAATTGCATACGTATAGTAAATGTAGGTACATCATTGATTAGGTACACATTGCTGAAGATGCGAAGCTCAGGAATGTTCTTGCTGCTCTTATTAACAGTGTTTAAATTTCTGGTTACTAATGCCCTTTTATTTAATTAATATCAAACACCAAATGATTGAAAATAGCAAAGACCGTTACGGAAGGTTAGTTACAGCAAGTTATCTGGGTTCCTTAGTAACCAAAATCGGTGTCTATCACTACCGTCGAATATACAGCCGTGTCCGTGAACCCTACGATTTCCGTAATAAGCGCTGTAAAGTTAATATACTCGTGAAGTAGCCTTGCTAATCTAGCGTGTATCTTATACTGTGAATTAGCATATACTGTAGCCCAATTTATAACTCATGAGCGATGGTTAGTCGATGCAAACAAACTAAACGTGTTGTGAGGTACGGTAATAGATCATGTTCCGCTCCGTACCGTCGGGGCACGCACGATACGTATTAACACTTTGTTTCACCATCCCAGTCTGCATCATCATCATTCCGACATCTGTAAAAATCCAAACACTGACACATGCGAAGGTACGCTCGCGTTCGAACTCGATGTTTGAACTTGGTAGAATAATGCGGCTGATCGTGGCCTCAAATGCGAATACGACTCGAGTGATGATGGCAATAGGAATGAATCTACCAAATTCGTCGATGATGTAATGATTGGCGACCGTATCTCTTTTGACCTTGCGTTAGTCATTTTCAATAGCTCAGACAAGCCGCAACTGTTCTATAAAGCCTTTGTGTAATCTCCAAAGCTCACTCTTAAATTTTTAGCGTTTTGCAATTATCTTCACTCTGATTTTTTCTGAGACATGCTTTCGTGGATTTGCAATTGCAAAGAAACTTCGTTTAGCTAGGTGTTCTGGGAATAATGAAGGTGCAATTTCGCAGTTTGCATATTCAATTCTACTATTTAATAGGATCATGCAATATTGCCTGGACTGGGCTCTGAAGTGCATCATATCAATTTATATCTACTTCGTGGTAGTATTCTAATAACTGCCGTGATCAAACTGTGTATTCAAAGCTAGTATTATAACTACACACACTGAAAATCATGTCCAATTTCGTGACGTCCGTATAATATTGTATGATGCACTAAACGCTCTCAGATATGTCGGAGAAGAGCGAGAAATATTTCAAAAGGCGTATGGTGAAGTGTCAGAGTGCTTTATCGTGGCAATATCCATTCACGAGCCAGCGGACATACACAATGAATGCTAAATATAGGGTGTGAACGAGCGCGCATTAGGAATGCCTTGCACCCGATCCAGTCTGTGAGGTACGGACGCAATACCACTAAAGCAACTCAAAAATCATATAGACATGAAAATAAATATTGTAAAACGTCAATCTGTATGGTTAGGTGTGGTGCAAGTTACCTATGTCGGCTCCAACCTTCCGCTGGTGCGCGGTCACTAAAAGTTTAGCCGAATATTCCATTAATGTCTCACAGTTATAAGGCAACATTGGTGATATCGATATCAAGTTTGCTGTGTTAAAGGTCCTACTGTGTGTTTTACAGGTTCGTGACACAAATTGGCAGTTCTTACGACGTGATCTGTTCTTGATAATGAAAACACAGCTCGTGAATTTACAAGATCAGAACAAGAATATTCCAGAAAGAATGTCACAGAATTACTGTTACCAAGTTATTGGTGTACGGGTAAAATTTATACTGTCTATTTATATCCTGCATGGTAAGTAAAATATTTCATTAATAACTTATGTATTTGATTAAAAAATAGGAAATGATCTTACAGTTTTTGCATTTGCATTTCTTGATGAGCGTTTCGTCTTTGATGTCCTCGTGGCAAGCCTTACAGTAATACCAGGCTCTGAAATTAAAACAAATAACTGCTAAATAACTGTTTCTTTATATCTATTGTTACTATTTTATCATGTATTTTATCTAATACAAATGTATTCGTTTAGTTTGAGTTGTTGTAGTTCGTTTAAATTGCGATAACAAATTTCATTTCATAACAATACCACATTAGAATACACGAATACGCTGTGGGCATATGTTAATCTAACGCAGTTTCAATGCCAACTTAATATTTTTTGTGCTTGTCTAATAAAAAATCATTCGCTTTAAGATCTAACCTCGACAAAAAACTTCACATGTTTCCGTTCAAATATTAGGTTGGCAACTAAGTGATTATTATTTTACATTTGAATATGAATTAAAAGACTGCAACTTAGTTGTACTACTAATAGCCCCACACTAGAAATCCCTATGTCGTGAATGCAACAACACCCAGACTGAGAAGTGAAACTTCAATTCATCATTCAAACCTCTGCCTCGCACGGTAACCATTGCGCCATATGGATTGTCAAAGTATGTGAGGATTTGTTTATTTAAATTTCCGAACCTCTTAACTTCATCCGCAGACTGCGCGATAAAGAATCCTTGGGTATTAGCGTGGATCTTCACGTTGCGAGGGTTGATCGAGATCTTGCTATCCGCACCTTCTTCGCCCTTTATTTCGATGGCGAGAAGAAGCAATTTCAACTTGGTGAAGCACAACCTGTGAGGAATAGATACAATGATGTAGAAGCAACTGCTGTTGTAACTGACAATATTTTAATTGTAAAATCAGAAAGGAAAACATGAATGGGAAACATCTACGTCATATCAATCAATGTTACTGTCCTTTGGTTGCGACATTGATAGAACAGAATAGCCACCTGGTTCAGCTAAGGATCATTTTGATTATAATTCAGAAGAGTAATAAATTAACCTCGTAAATTAAATAAAGCTATGGCTAGATAAAAACTGTAACGTGCATGCTATGTATTTGTTTTATTATTAAAAATGGCAGAAAAAAGAAATCAAACAAAGAATTTGAATTCGTTTTAATACCGATATTTCTAAATTTAAAAGTGCAAAGTGCAAACTAAGAACTAAGTAATTTATGTCGTTAAAAATCAGACAATAAGGCATTAACCTTAACTCTTATAAATAAACAAGTTAACCACAAAAGCAAATAGGTAAGTAAACTACAAAACATATAAAGCGTGGAATGTGATGGTAGTTAAGTTTGAACTTGGAATGCATTAAAATTACTTCAAGCAAGAATAGGAGAGAAGAGAAACAACTAAATCTAATCAAAGCACAAAGCAGTTTAGTAACACCCCAAAAAATACCCTGCAACATAAATCTCATAAAATATCCCAAAATCTGAATTCAAAATTATCTTTAACTAAAATACTAACATAATGGCGATTTAATTTTCCACAGAAATTGAATATAAAACAAAAAAAATACTAATCTAAAATAGTAATCAGCACTTAAGCAGCATTACTTTAAGTTGAGTTGATTTAATTCTGGAGTGAACATCGTGCTTTAACATCTATAACTGTTTACCCATCCAACATGCACAATCTAATCTGTGAAACAGAACATAGTAAACTGTATTAACATCCTACAACACTAGGGTTTAGGTTAGTGCACACAAGGATTAGCACGGCGTAAGGTGCGGGATGGGTGGCCTAATTTTGTGAGTCTTACTCGCTCGCTTGGGGGAAGCTCATTCCTGTGAACGATGTCGATAGCGTCTCCGTGTACATCTCGCAGCCCGTACCCTGCAGGTAATCGTTCTGCCAAGCTTGTGTGTCGGGGGACTGTAATCAACCAATGGGAGACGCTCAAGCACGTGCTGTGTTAGTCTGTCACAGCCATGGAAATTTCCACCGAAGATTATGGTTCTTTTACATCCGCTATGCCGTTCCCTCGTTCCTAAAGTTAGGTGGTGACTTGTGAAAAGTATTAGTTCACTCTCAGGACAACTTATGCGCTTGTATGCTACAATATCATAAAACATCGCAGCTATGTTATTCTGTGCCTAACCTACGCAATTGGCGAGGAGTTGAAAAACATTGCCTCAATCGATGGTACGGAAGCATAGGCAAAAAAGTGATAAATTCTAATGGGGAAAGCTATGCGATTCGTTTCGGTTAGTGTCGTTCGTTCGTTGACCATGGTAGTATGAGTATGTGGAGCTAGATCACAATGTAAAGAATCGAAAAGTTTAGTGTATGCCGCCGTTTCACGCCGCGGTTTGCAAGCATCTCTTTCTGCCGACTTACTCAGCTGCTTGGTGGAAGGGCATTCCAATAAATGTTGAACTCAGTGTCAGCGTATACATCTCCATGCCGGTACCGCGCAGGTAGTCATTAGTCCATATAGCCATGTCTTGGGACTGGAAATGTCGCATAAGAAACGTTAAACCAAGAACATTCGAAGGTTTTTGTTCTCTTTGCAGCGTGGCCACTTCGAATGCTCTTTTGGAAGAACTAAGAGACTGACATTGAAAAGAAAAAAAAGAATTAAAAAGAAGCTGACCGTCTTGAAACTCCTCATGGCGAAGAGATTGGCCATCATGGTGGAGAACCCAGGCGCGAGGCAGCTCTGTGCGATGAAGCCCAACTTCAGTTCCGCTAAGCAAATGACGTCATCACCCTGCTTCCAGTCCCAAGATGGAATGTTGAGAAGGTAGGCCTGTGAATTGTTAAGCGTATAGAACACTTTCGAGTACTTCAAAAAAAATAAATCTAATGATTAATTTAGCTTAAAAGGTTCATTAGTAAATCAGTGTCTCTTGTAGAATGAGCAACAATTTTAATTTAATTTTATACGTTATCTTTCTTTACTAAATCAAAGATTTAATTGCCAGGTGATGTAGATGAATTGTTAGACTTTTGAACACAAACGCAGGAGTTCAATAAAGGTAGTTTAGAAAATGTTCAGTCTCTTTTAGCACAGTACCTTGTTGTGATACTGCATCAACTGAATGATAACCCTGATGTCATCGGAGTAGTTCTTGATGGAGATGACCCTCATGATGTTGGCAGCGTCTTCCGCATCAGGATCCTGGCAGTACTTGTTGGCCAGCACAAGACAAGCATCCGCTTCGTGTACCTGAATAGTTTTGAAGTTAGGAAATTTATATAAGGCTATTAAGTGTTTCTATTTTGCATTTTAATTCATTTTGGAATTTGATCAAATCTTTTCTTATTTATATCCAAATTACAGAAATCTACATTAAATTCATAATTTTATTTTATATTTTCTTGATGAAAATATTAATAGAAAATCTAAAAAAAATTTTTTTCAAATGTTTGCAATCGTGTAAATGTTTTTCTAACTTGTAATTGGAGGTATTGGTTGTTGAATTTTTTTATAATTCAATTTATCTACTTACCATTTCAGATTTTCAATACAGTAAAACAAATAAAGCTTATACAATATTTAACAGGAAATATCGAGTAATACATTCTTCAAACAAAAAGCATGAAGGGGCATGCAAGAAGGTAGTAACAACGATGTTATTGAAAGATGCAATTAAGTGTGAAGTGATCACTGTGAATCATTGAATAAAACGAATGAAGAAGTATCCAGTGTAATTATTAAAAAAAAAAGTTGCTAAACACACCAATTGATAGTAATCACTTCCCACATAAGAAAGCAGGTGCAGCACACGAGAAAATCACAGAAGGTTTGCAGGAAGACAAACAGTATTTAGACGTCAAGCCATGCAACAACATGTAAAACTTACCGTAAACACTCGACAAAATCGAAAATCGACAACTGTACTTCAATCTACCAAGCAAATTTTGAAAAGGAAACTCTTTCGCCGGCAACCATGAATGCCAATTAGTTAATTTAGCACTGTTTTAACAGCTGTACAGTACAAGTCAATATCGATTGTTTAGAGTATCGGTTAGTGGGCAGCATCGCATACAACACCGGTTAGTAGGAACATATAGACACATAGGTGACCGGCCGAAGTCGGCGCGGTCGAGTACACACATGGGCGTATATAAGAGGGGTGCAGATGATAGCCACACTCTGTCTTCCCTGGAACGTAGGATGGCCTTTTATTTAGTTTGTTGTTAGTCATTGGACATATTAAATATATGTAAATGATACGAAAAGTACGCCTATGGCAGTTGAAAATTAAGTACAAAATTGCATAATTCAAAAACCATACTTCAATCCAATTGATATCAAAGAAATGTAAATCAAGTTGGTGAATCTTCTTCAAGTTATATTTAGCTTTAACCCCTCTTATCCAAAAGCTGAATACGCCCATGAGAACACACGCCACTGTGACCAGTCCAGTATCGTGCGGGACGACGCACAAACAGATCAGATACATTAGCGCGAGGCACACACAAACAGCCCAAAAGTATTGTTTTAGAAGGGAACTGTACACCACTCCAACGACAGAACGTCTCCTCGATAGGTGAGACCGAGCATCGCTCTACGGCTATAGGAAGGACAGACTGCACAGCTTCAAACCGACACCACGCCCAAAGACCACGTCGTGTGTGCAGTGCTACTTACTTTTACCCTCTGCAGATCGATAGGGTTCATTATGGTGCCTTGAAAGAATTCCACAGTAGTAAAGTGTCTCTTGAACAGGCCTTCAAGCTCCAGGTCGGGCGGTTTCCTGCCATCAATACTCAGTTAACACTACGGTCCGCATTGTGGCTAGTCCGCCGCCTGTCGCAGGCCGACGTTACCATGCAACTCTATGTAGTATCAAAATACGCGGTGCAGTGGGGCGGTGGCGCGAGCGAACTCTCAACGGCACCGACCCACCGAGAAAGCAATGATCGCATTAAAAGAACCATAAGATAAATTTACCAAGTGATAAAATCCTACTGTGACTATGAAACAGCATTTACAGAAGAAAGGGTCTCTGTTATGCATCATGAATTACTGGTTCACTTAGACGTGAATCAATGATAAGTAGGGCCGTGCGATAAACTAATGCCTGCGCTAGTCGGTCTTACTCTAACCTTGACTCTCTCAAGGTCGACGGCATTCATCATTGTACCCTGAAAAAACTCGACGGTGGTGTAGTGACGCTTCAGTAGACCTTCCAGCTCAAGGTCAGGCTCTTTTCTGAAAGCGTCGCGGGATCATACATGACTCACCACCATAACACTGTTGCCGGCGTATGGTGCACAATTTGTGTATTGTATATTGTTACCATACTCCACAGAATAATAATTATAGGTATCATATTATTTCTTATTTACCTACTTATACACACAATTTATTTCTTGGTTTCTTAAAAACTATTCTAAAAAATTGTTACTCTATCCTACTCGTACTAACCTGTGTAAAAAAACAACCTCAACGTCCACATCTTCTCTGTCTTCGTGTAGGAAGTCTTTTAAAAAATGGCTCACTGATTCATACGTTATATGTCCACATACAACAATGTGCCTGAAAATGTACAAATGTATTATAGTATCTGCACATCGTCGCTACATTTCGCACTACGATAAATTAACTGCAGAATATCTAAAAAGCAAAGCTAGAGTTTATTGAAAATATGATCTTTGAAACTGAGGTAAAGAAAAGGCCAAAGTTAAAGACAAATTATTTACAAGAAAGACTTATTTTTGCAGCTGTTGAAGTAGCTTTCAGTAGAAATAAAACTTAGAAAGCAATACTTAGAGAAGCAGAATCTTATGACTATGAGACAATACACAATGTAGCAATTTGAAGTTTTGTTCAACACTTGGGACCAGAATTAAATTTAGTATTTAATAGGACTTTTTAGTAAATAACAACAGATCAACAATGACGGTCGCAACAAGGTTAAACAAAACAAAATATGACAAAAGCGTGACGAAACCACTACAGGACTAACAATGTCTTTATATAAATTCCAGAAATATTTAACACTTTTCTACAGAAAAACCACACAATCGTAAAATTTCTAATTTGGTACAATAAAGACATTGTATGAAACCTCCATAATTCACAACAATCAGTATTAGATTCATTTCTTTGCGACTTATTCATTAGAACATGTAAATAATCATTAGTAACTAGAATCAGCAAAGCAATGTTGTACAGTCGCAAAGAAATAAAGGTTCTCAGTATCGGTCAGGATTTGTGTAACTATCTACCACACTAAAACTTTTCGACGAATATACTTGAGCCGCTTGGGCGTATAGCTATGTTTAACGATAAAGAAAATATCATAAACATAGAATAAGAAAAATCTAATATGAGTTTAAAATTAAATAAACTGACGTATTCAAAGTCGATTTACAATGACTTCAAGGTGAATGTCGAAAGGGAAACGATATCTATAGACAGTAATGATACGGCTGCAGCCAAAATCTACAAGATATGAAATGATACTGTTAATATAACTACTGACTATTTACTAATACGTGATTCTGTTACTGTCTTTAGATTTTCTAACATTTGAAGAAAAACTAATCTCGCGACGAAATATTAAAAGCTTGCCTCTCAGTATAGTTCATTTATATGTTATAAAAATAGTATGTCCCTGATTTTCGAAAGCATTGTCGGTATTTATGATCAAGCCTCAATTCTTTATAAGTTCAACTTAAAAGGGTTAGACACAGCACGATGTAGAAAGGTGTGGGCGTGGACAGACAGTCAACAGTGTCGGCACAATGATGGAGGTTGATGAGGAATAATCTAAATCAAAACACAGAAGAACATTAGTTAGAGTACAAACGTCAAGGAAAATTAAATAGATAGAAAATAGGTCAAATGCACATTGCGAATGACTAAATACAAATACACATGCAGTCTAAGAGTTTATTCTCTAAGGTGTGGCAAAGGATCTGATCCATTTGTATAGTAAATCGCAATAAAACTCTACCTTTTAATTACGATCGCAAACACCGCAAACAATCTTTAAATTAATAAATCCAAACTTTAATATGAATGATAGTGTATCGCCGCTAATGATGTCAATATGTCGAATGGCATGTCGAGAACTAAGCTAATTTTGCGTTAAAATGTCCTCAATGCACACAGCCTTGCCACGCTCTATGAATTTTTAACGTAAATACATTACACTAAATTTACCGAGGGGGTCGATTGAAAATTACATTACAGATTGCAAAACAGTAAAGAGGGTCAACATTAAGAGCAAGAGTACAGTACAGTTACAGACGTGCAGGCAGGGAGGAACAGAAGGCGATCGAATGACACTCACTAGGTCCCGGTTCGCACCAACAGTTCCCCCCGTGTCCGTCCGGCCACAGGAAGGAGCTGTCGACGACTCGCGAGAACTCCAACAACACACTACGGTACCACTCAACATTTATCTCACCGTTACTAAGCTTTACGATTACCATTAACATTCCTTAAATACAAACGGTTGGTACTAACAGAAAATAATATGAAACCTATATGACGAGCGATAGCACTAGCCACTATCTGCTGGTTTCTATTCAACTGAACTCAAACCAATCCAAAGATAATAATTTACAATCAATACCGACTCAAAAACAAAGACATTGCGGGACTCGCGTCCCGCCAAAGATAAAGTGAGAACACAGAAGCGTGCTAAGAGAGGAAAAGGAAGATATAGATATCACAACACGGATACATTCAACGGAACGGAGTGAAGACAGCGGCTCACCTGCGTCCCCGCTCATTCTTGAGGGTGCCGCCATACTTGGGTCTAGTGCCGATTAAGTCAATTATCTCTGGGATACAACTGGCAAATATCGCCTAAACGCCGACAGACAAAACAAGACATTCACA
>LGAG01000369.1:117995-128206 GCA_001278395.1 Lerema accius
GTAGATAACACAATACATCTGACGGCACTGAGCAAGCTTTCGTAAAGTGATGATTTCACATCGTCTTCGAGAGATCGGGCGATTCACACCGAGGACGGCAGGCGCGATCGGCGACCCGCGTCTCGCGCGTGCCGTGGAATGAGTCGCCTTCACTTTCGTTTCAATTTATACATTAAACTGATACCTTTTTCCATGTTCACGCTTCAGCTCGCCACTGTACTTGGACCTACTTCCTACCAGCTCTATAATTTCGGGAATGCTACTAGCGAACATTGCCTGCAACAGACCATGGTGTCGATCGTACATCGAGTCTGCGCGCGGACACCATCGTGTGGTGCACGACAACGTCCACCTCGAGTCTCGGTATATCTATGGTGACGTACAGTAAAGTGTAGCCGGTAGCGGAGCGAAATAAAAATAAAAGGAAGGTGTGTGTCTACCGGTGATGTGAGCAACTGAACACAGCCAGGCACAGGTGCGCATGCAGATCGCGAGGTGGGAGGGGAGGGACGCGGCGCGGGAAGCCGGCGCGCGGCGGGGCGCCAGCGACGGCACTCGGCACTCTCGGCAGGCCTCCACTCCGACAATCTACGTGGCGAGACGACCCACCACTGTCCCCATACACGTCTCCAATTTTAAGCTTAGAGATAGTCCGGCAGCACATTCGTGGTAATCACATAACAAAGCAAAAGAAAAAGAAAACATCCATGCGATCGAAAATATTGGTCGAAGTGAAGCTCGTCTCGAGTTAGGATGCTCCGACGAAAGCGGTCGACAAGTTAGAAGTTTAGACAGTGAGGCGACTGCGTCGGCTGGCTCGCAGGCCGGGGCGCGTCCGGCGTGCTCGAACCGAAGTAACTTGCATGCTCTAGTAGGTGCACTAGTTCAGGCTTACAATCATTCAACGAGCTGTGCGTTAGATCAGTACAGTCCTCTACCAAGTCCCATGTGAGCTATGGTAATCTTATTACAATCTCTTATATTTATTTCCTTTTGCTTTGTTATCGGTACAGCTTTGTATGCAAGGAATCGCAAGCGTAGCGCGGTTCGACGGGCTAGTCGCAGTGTTGCGGGAGGCAAGAAACAACGATGTCGATAGACTACGTCCTCTGTATTTTATGTTAGTAGGTCAATTGGAATAACTTGCCTCTCCTTGCAAATAAGTACAAGTAGTCTCAGATATTATTTAAGGGAGTTACGAGTACATTTAACTTAACATTTCATTTATTCGATATAATTAGGACAGAAAATAAATGAAATGAAACTTACCAAGCCGACGAGGAGAAAAAAAACCAAAAATGTTCTGCCAAGAACAGTGTGACAGAAAACATCACCGTAACCTACAGTGGACATGGTGACTATGAGAAAGTACACACACGTCCAATAAGACAGCGATTGGGAGTTGCTAAAGTCCATTGGATCTCCAGAATTTTCCAACTGAAATAGAGGTGAGAAAATATTTTGGTTTATTGTATCTTTTTTTGCTATTTTAAACATTTGGATTTTATTTTGTACGGTTTAAAGCATTGTTTTGTTTTCTATTATTATTCTTATGCGTTCCGTGCTTCATTT
Organism: Lerema accius; assembly: GCA_001278395.1. Taxonomy (NCBI): domain Eukaryota; kingdom Metazoa; phylum Arthropoda; class Insecta; order Lepidoptera; family Hesperiidae; genus Lerema; species Lerema accius. The sequence goes on from LGAG01000369.1 coordinate 119,568, forward strand.
CATCAGAGCCCGATTTATAAAGACCTACGTGTAGATGTCCAGCCCGGCGACTTTAATTATTTTGATAGTGTAAGTGTATAGTAAATTTTGTACGATGAAGTTGATTGAGAAGAAATGACACTGAACTAATCTACTGTCTCTACGAATGCAGTTACATACAGACTTACCAGATGAATAATGCCGGCTGCAGTCAGCCATACTGATATAAATATAGAAACTAATTGCGCCAACCGAATTGAGCTCGATGTCTTTAATATATTGAGGTACTGCAAAATATCAGGCACGGTCATTAAGCGTAGAGCTCGAAGAAACCTTAGCCCTGAAAACAAATAGAAAGTCATTATTTATTGCTACGAACTGTATAGCAAAAATTGAAGCTTTTCATTAGCTGCAAACTTAACAAAGAATACATCAGTAGACATCGTATTAATTACGGAGAACCAAATCACTTTATTGTAGAAAAAATCTTAAAAAATTAAAATTTACAAAATCCACAAACAACAGAAGTAAAGCCATAAATAAAACGTAATCTAGATTAAAAAACCATGTATGAGTTAAATCTCATTCAAGTTATTTCTTTAATTATTGTATATTTGTGTAAAGAACTTCGTAATGAAGTAAGGGATCTTACCTATCCACGTTCTGTCCAGGTATATTGATACAAAGGATGGGGGTATCGTGAAATAATCTACAAATGAATACATCTCGAGCATGAACCATAGTTTGTCACTAGCTGCTATAAACTGAAACAAACAAATAAAAATTTATGTTTTTTTAATTTAACAGTAACAGAATAGGATTTAGAAATCGTTGAGATTTAAACGACGTGGAAGAACTATAATTCGAATCCTTCAAAGTTGAGTGTGTTATAAATTACCAATACAATTTGCTTTGGTGAAGGAAAACTTCATCAGCAAACTTGCTTTCATGATAAATCTCCAAAGATGTTACACCTATCCGCTCTTGAAAAAAGGTGCGTACTTTAGGACAGTGACTTTGAATCGTCGCATTGTGAGTTGCATTAATTATCACAAAATCAATAAACCTTATAGCTGCTATCCGGAGCTTTAAGATTTAACAAAGCGCATTTCTATTTTGCATTCTGTTTCAACCTCTAAGTTTTATTTTCGTAATGAAACCTTACTAATGTCCGTATCAAAGTTAACGTGATAATTGTATGGAATGATACTTACTCGTATAAAAAAGTAGACCATAAAAAATATGTTAAAGGCAAGGTCGATCTGCTGAGTAATATTGTCACTCCATTTTTGGCAACGCTCCACTTCCTCACTGGAATTAGAAATCCACGTACATAATGCGATCAAACTCAAACAGGTGCAACAAACAAGTATACAGACACAACATATCACGATAAAGCCACAGTCTAGGGTACAATTTTCAGCTGATAAAGAAAATATAAGCCAATTCTTGTACACGGTCAAATTTGATCGGAAGGGTCTGTCATAGTACCGTCTGTAATGCTATGACCAGACTTGATAGTGACGAAAAGCAAGCAGGGTTAGCGAATACATTTGGCATTTTTGCAAATAAAATTTCAACAACATAAGTTCACAACATCAATTTTACAACACTGTGCATTTAAGCTGATAGCGGAATTTTGTAATTTTTTATCAATGATTCTCTCCGAGTGAGGATTTTAAAGAATATCGGAAGAGATTCACAATTTGAGATCATATTTGACCACCTACAAGCTTCACAACAAACAACTATTACTCAGCAAACGGTCGAATCACATTTATTTATTTGGCTTTCACTCACGTATTCCTTATGATTTGATTTGAGCGGTATCATAAGATATTTGTAATTAATATTTCAGCTACATGAAAGAACGAATTCGGAAAATGGAAAGAGTTTTACCTGGACGCGTCTATAAAGTAGATGATGAGCGATGCAATACTCAGAATGAACACCAACACTACCTGTAATTAAAAAATATATTTGAGTAAACGAGTATATTTGAGTAAAATTAATCTGGCTTCAACCTAGGCCCTAGGGATCTCTGAGCTAGACCCAGGACTGATGGACAAACGGACGAAGACCATGGCAAAACTATAAGTACTCCGAATTTATTATGGATTTTTTTATAGGTATTAAATGGTCGACCTTAATAATTGTTGTAATTCAACTTGTTCATTAACAAGATGTTAGTTAAATCTTAGTTACATAATTAGAAGATATTAAATAACAGCATATAGACACGTATTACCTATCAGGCATCTGTAAACACAACATATTTCTTAAACCCATTCTCTCTAATGCAATACAGAATTTTTAAAATTAAAATATACCAAAGGCAAAATTTAATCGAAAAAGTCCCCATCCTAAGAGCAAATACGCTAGTAATATTTCTACGTAAAGTTGGCCACGTTTATGTAACTAAAAATGCGAAATGTAAATTCTATTCGAAGATTTCGAAATGCTACTGAATTTAATATTACAATGTTATATTTAAACATCATTTTCATAATGCGTTTGTTGTAATTTCGAATAAAAGTAAGAATTTAATGCAGGTAGGAAGTTTATTTTTATCATGTGGAAAAAACCGATATAAGAATAGGAGATAATAATTTCTAAATAACGTAAATTTTCTCCTCAAAATAACCAGCAGTTTCTTCATAATTATAAAGCTTTCAATTACAATCACATTTCTTGATTGTGTTTTCAATAATACCCTGAATTATATACCACATATTGACCGTGTTTTGATTACCACGCACTTCGTAAATTACAGTTCAAGGATTCATACTTTTAAGTACATAATTGGATGAACACTCGTTGTTCATACGAACTCCTGACATTCACACAGACTAGTTGATTAGTTTAGATTTATAATGATTGTCTAGAGTAAAGGTCATTCATAATACCTACTCATAACACTCGTCTACTGTTTCCACTTGATTCTCGTGTATCATGTTAATAAGAATTTGAAATTTGATCCCCATTTAATAACACTACATTAATCTTCATTTAAGTACCTGCTACTACTAATTATTAAACAGTTATGATACTAGTGTAGTGTTGTTTGTTTAGATACTAAGACAAGTTCTGTGGTCGAAAATCGACCATAACTAATTACGTCAAACTATAGACTATAAACGCTCGTAACCGCATCAAAAAGAATAATTAGAAATAATTTTTGCTTCTTCTTCTTGACGGTACGCGAACACTTGGACGTATCTATTTAAAAGGACATTAACTATAAGAAATAACACACGAATACACAAAGGACGTATATTTAGATTCATCACTCAAACACAAATTTAAATTTTTGAATCGCTGAGAATCGCACCCAGGACCAATTGAACGACGGTGATCCGGCATTGTAATCATTACGTCACATAGTCAGTCATCATATATGCTTACTTTATTTGACGTAATATCATCTATTACGAATGAGTTGTCCTTATTCGCGTGTCGGGCAAACTAGCACTCAGCAATTGAAGAACAGCGAACTTCTTTACTTATTCACGAGTCACGACGTAGTCTCCATCAGCGTTTCTACTCACGTAACTAATAAAACGGCTAGTATAGTCGGCATCCAATGCGAAGTGTTACTATGACCTCGGGAGATATTGAAGATTGTAAATAAACAATTAATATACATATAACATAGGGTAATACATCAGTTCATTAGTATGTAAATGTATATTTGAATCAATGAACTTCAGGGGCGCTACAAAATAATTGATAGGGGCAAGGTTCAATTTTAAGCTCGCAAAGCTTGATTTTAAATACTTTTATTTATATATTATCTACTTAGGTACCTATATAAAAAGTTGTTAAAAAAATTCTTAATAATCTCTTTTCAATATCGTGAAACTAGAAAAATAGTATACCTTGTGAACCGTGGTTGTCATATCAATTCAACACGCCTGGAAAAATATTCTTTATTTAAAAAATACTTAAACAACATAGCTTTACATTAAATCATTAATGCGAGGCCATATCGCATTAGATGACAAAATCATTGAGCCTGTCGGAAGCCACGGACGGCTCAAATTTTAGACACTCGTTCTGCATTATACCCTTAACAAATTGTAATTGAAGGTGCATGGTGAAGTATGTTCTAGGCCTCCTCAATTATGATGGCCCGAGCTCATTAGTTAGGCTTTAATGGATTAAGGCCAATGAGATACTAATTTCATATGAATCTAGAAGTAAACTAATGATAGCTAGTGTCGCTCTCTGCGCGTGTACAGTGAAAGCACACTGCAGTCACTTCACATTCAAAGCCTTTGAGCTTTTAACGCGCAGTTAAGAGTTCCAATGGAACTGCCGCTTAGAGCCAAGAGGATTGCCAACTGCGAGAAATACTATTTTTCAAGTCAAGATACTCGTAAGAGCGTGATGTAGAGCAAGTTACGCAGTAAAAATCTGAGAAAGTCATTTTCACTAGAACTAGGTATTGCTTATTTAAAATTGGCATTATCTCGTATATTTCTGTTTTAAATTAATACAGTTTTTTTTTACTGTCGGAAACGCTTCTCTTTGTTTTACCAGACAACATTAAAAAACCGCAGATTCGGAAAAATGTATCTGAGTAATATTTCTAATATAACATTTTTAATTTTGCTTATTTCAAACATGTACCTTAAAATTTTAATAGTTGTCATTTATAAATTTAGAAGAGACGGTACTAGTTAAATCCTATATAATCTTCCTATAACCATGTATAATTCTCTATTTAAACGAGTATTACACAAAGACCGAAATAGACGTGCAAGATAGACAGTTATATGTTCAAAGATACAGAGATTGGCAATAGGAATCGACACACGAGTGATAATAATTGACTCGGTGTTCGCTTCGATTGAATCCGCACTTCGCTGAAAGCCTTTGAGCTTAATATGCGGTGAACAGCTCAATCACTACGAGCTATGGAGCCGATTTGAATGACATGACGTGTTTATCCACCTACATAACTCATTCAAAGGGACGATTAATTTTCTAATAGCTCAGTTTGTCCGCTTTCAGCATCTCCTCATTTCGTGTTCAAAGATATTGAACAATATTAATTAAAATTTTCGTTTATTAGTTAAGTTTTTTCTACAATAGAGAGAAATGAAATGACACCTCATCTATACCCTATTATAAAGATGAAGAGTTTGTTTGTTTGAACGCGCAAATCTCAGAACCTACTGGACTGATTTGAAAAAATCGTTTATAGTAAGTCCATTTATCGACGAAGGCTATAGACTATATAAAATCACGTTAAGATGAATAGGAGAGGAGCAGCAATAAAAAATATTGCGAAAACGGGGGTATGTCATAATCTTTCAAGTCTTTAGAAACTGAAATGGACACACACATACGAAAAACATTATTCCTCTGACATACTCGGGAAAGCATGTAATATGCATTGCATGAGTAGCACATATTTATGATCTCATGAGAATTTAATCATCGTCAGCCGTCACGCATTTATCAATGCTTTGTTACGCGAAGGTCGGAATTACGGATGACGTCACCACATGTCCTTGGTTCTGACTATTCGACATTCCGTCGATATTCTATTCGTATGCAAAGAAGACGCCAAAACGTCTCCTTTCCTTTGCTCAAAAGCAAGGGCATATATCTGTTTGTTAATGAAGTTTCGCGTTGTATTGAAGGGTTTCGCGAGATTGCAAGCTTATCATAAAGTTTAATAGGAACCATTCAATGCTACTTAGTTTGTTTTAAGCCCTATTGGAAGCTAATTTTGTATCTGGTATTTGTCTGTAAATTCTTTGATACATTATATGGTAGCGTTTATTTAAACGTAAGCGCACGACGAAAAAAGCTAACTATAGAAAATTGATTGACACCCAATACTCGAGTAGGCACTCTACTCCTTTACTTTGCTCTATGGAAACTGTTAGATTTTTTCAAGTAGTCATTCTACTCCTGTACTTCGTAGTTTGCTCAATAGAGACTTTTAGTATTTTTCAAGTGGCCATTCTATCCCTATACTTTATACTTAGCTCTACGGAGATTGTTCGAATTTTTTATTCATTTTCAGTTTCACATGTTCTCAATTTTGTTTATAAATTGTTTCTAGTAAATCATGGCGTCATGTTCATACATTCTGTACATTGTTCAGCAGGATGAAAAAAAACGCTTAATACGTAATTCAATAAAAGATTATTACCGGCGTAAAATTACCGATGATTTAAAATATGTAGGTAGTCTATACCGTCTTTAAAATGTTATCAATAAAAACACTTAATTCTTCTAAGTCGGGGAAATGGCAACTTGTTAAAAATTCATGTAGGTATCAATGATACCTATACTTATGCAATAAAAGAGAGTAAAAATGGTAATTGTAATTTGGGTCAAAAATGGTTAAAAAATTGAGGCACGCAATACTTGAACACTCCCTTAGGTGATAGCAGCTCTAAATAAACCGTATCCCGTAAACTTATACGACTGTAAATATTGTATGTACCTATTATATTACATCTAACTGTATTGTATGACTCATGGGTACTCAAGTCGTTCCTATGGCGGCTGTGGCGCCTGGCGCCAACCTCATATTATAGCCCATTAAACGAGATAGGGAAATGGGTAAATATTGACTCTGGAAATTGCTTTTCTCCCTTAACACGCCTAGACGTGATTAATATTTTTACTTCATAGTTTTTGATTGGTTAGAGTTGAAAAAGTGAGATTTGGATTCCTATAGAAAGTAGTTGACTAAAATGGCAAACATAATGAAGTCACAATTTCAGAGTTTGTGAAAACTTGAAAAGTTAGGGTATCAAGCGTTAGAAACTTGACTCTACATGACATTTGATAACTTTTTGACCGTGCGACTCATACAGACTAGTTTTAGCAGCATTTCACGTGAAAATTGACATTTTCATTGTTGTTGTTATGATAACATTATACTCAGTCCTACATTTGCCACACAATTGAAAAAAGAAATATTACATTTGCATTTCCATAGAAATCAGTTGCAGGTGATTTGCTCCGCGTCTAAGAATTAGGGTCATACGGGTGAAGGCAATTCATCGCACTGGTTTCCTTAGGATATTATATTAGATTAGGGCGCGAATGCACGCACCTCGTAATCCGTTTACCGTGGTTCCGATCCAATTATGCAGGTCTGGTATGTGAGTACGGCATCGCAAGGTTCCAGCCTTGACTCCAAACCAGGGATTTGATGCCGTTTCTACGTCTGTCGTACAGCGTACTATGATCACATTAGAATAGATTAGATGTAACTGCAGCGGTAATATTACTATTGTCTTTTCTTGTGACTATACTGACAATAATGTCTGATTATTATCTGCATATCAAAACGAGAAGCATTCAATGTGAAGGGATATATATTTAAGGATAAGGCAGGCATGTACCAGACTGAATATTGGCACAGTTAAAGCACACGAATAAGTTATAGTTAGGAAGAATGGAAAGCTTTTTAATGTTATACACATAGGCAAAGTAGTTTCATGTTTCAATATAATTTTCCTTACTACAAAATTAACTGATTTATTCAGTTTATAAGCCCAAGCGATTGGAAGTTTAATAATTTAAGCAATAATTATGAGCAACCATTCGCAGTAAACTCGTCCATAAATAGCGCTGCCATCCACTAGTCTTTACGATCGTTTTATGAGTGAACTTGAATCAGGATGGATCGCATTCGTATCATTTCGATTTGTTAGTGTCCGGAACTAGGACACTCGTTTTAGTGTTTTAACACACGATAGAAAATTCGTGACGAGTGATTTGAGTTAGCAGACGAATGTCGAATATTTAGTCAAAAAAAACATAGTAGGTACGTGTTTGGAACATTATTTTCTTTTACCTCACTACGCGAAGAGGAAATTAATGTTTTACAATCGTATGTATGTGTGATTGAATGGATAGCTTATAAACGTTATTATCTTCTCTTATATATAAAAATCTAATGTTCTTAAGTCTCGCTAAAATTCGAGAACTACTGAATCGATTTGGTTAATTTTGGATTTAAATTATTTATGGAAGTCTAGGGAAGGTTTCAAAGACGAGTAATTAAAAAATAAAGTTTAGCTTTTATATTAATTCTGAGGCAGTACGAAGTTTGCCAGGACAGCTAATAGATTATACTCGTAAAATATGAGGTGCTATTGAATTTGTCTCCATTATAACATGGGATGCATAATTTTAAAACACAGCGCCCCTTATAAAACCAAATTATATTACTTATTATAGTTTGTACGCCTTGCAGGACACACAAACCGTTGGTAACATCTATAATCGTTGCATATCAGTTAACAAATCATGGCCTTCGAGCAGCTTAAGAAATTACGTTAAGTTAATTTGTAGACCATTATCACACGATTATAATTGATGGATCGTTAATAAGGATGACCTAATCGGATAATGAGTAGTACTGCGAATTATTACACGGCTGACTGTCTTATTCAGAATATTGATAGCGTCTGGATACCTGGACATCCGTTTGTTAGACCATCTCTTACTTAAAGGGAGGGGAGGGAGACGGAGGGGGAAGAAAGACGGAGGGGTAAGGAAGACAGAGGGGGAAGAACGATGTAGGAGGAAGGAAGACAGAGGGGGAAGAAAGACGGAGGGGGATGAAAGACGTAGGAGGAAGGAAGACAGAGGGGTAAGAAAGACGGAGGGGGAAGGAAGAC
>LGAG01000369.1:132827-147041 GCA_001278395.1 Lerema accius
TAACATATATACCTAGATATTTTCTTATAACGAGTACCTACTTCCGATTTATAATGTATACCTATATGTAAGTGTGAAATATAAAAAAAGCATTTATTTCCGTTGCAGTTTCTCTTTGTGAATATAAGGTTCATATTTCCTGAAACAGAGCGAGGCCCGGCTACGTATTTAATAAAGGTTTTTAGGAGAGAAAATATTTGAACTCTCCGAGTTTACTCAATTCAAGTAAAATTCCAAGTTGAAAATAAACTACGAAATTCCGCATTTCTCCCGGGAGTAGGTACGGCTATATGCTAATTCGAAATTTCCGCGAATTAGATAATACCCACGTACAGTTTTACTTTGTGGAATGTTTAATTCCTTTGCGTTAAGTTGACAGGCGGTATATGTAATTCCAACATCTAGAAATGCGCGTTTTAAGCTAGCCATAGACGCGTAACAGTGATGGTTCAAACCAGTATTTCCACTTTGGTCCCCAGAATAGGAATTTTTAAGCATGAACCCTACAGGCACCCCTAATTTTAGAAATTATAGTAGCAGCTACCATACCTACTAGTCCATAAATTCCGAGTTCGATTCTAAGCCGATCTAGAAGTTTATGTGAATTATAAATGGTTAGGTACTTTCTGGTTAAAGCTTCATACTTAGAATGTTAGAAAAAGTTAGAAGGTAAGTATCTATTTTAAAAATGTTTAAAAAATCTATTTCAAATACTATTTCATTTTCAATCTTTGATCAACAAAGATTTCACTCGAGTTATGTATTCAAAACGGTGATTAGGTACTTCTTACTATTATCTTATAAACTACTTATTTACCTATATCTAGGTATAAATGGACCAGGGTAGCATTGTTGTATTGTTATTACAATGAAAATATATTAACACTGGGTTTCAGGTGAAATATGCAATAGCCATTTGAATCCAATGGGCATAATATGCAAATCCATGCAGCATGCAAATTTATTTAATCCGGTCGCTAGTTACAGAGAAATCGTATCAAAGTTATAATTTCCGAAGCTCTGGTCATCAATTCCTTTCCCTACTGGACAATGTTACGTCGAGCTTTTTAAGCGCTCCGACATTTAGATGTACGATCGGTATTTTTTACGCTCTGGGAAATTTCGACCGAGATAGAAAATGGCTTTTTTATCCAATTTTGATAGTGATTGATAGTGGGATAGTGATCGAGTACCTCAAGGATGAGACTGGTAAGTGAGATAGACAGGAATGTGATAATTTAAAAGTTTTTTGAAGTGAAAACTTGTCTTGCATCGTTGCGATTTGAAAATGAATAAAAATAAGCGACAGTAAAAAGAGACAGATACATAAATTATCAAGTGTTTCTACTAGGATCCTAGATGGATGCCATCACGCGGGTTTTTCACTAACGACATCTATTATCATGTTACTGGTACTATTTTGTCAAGTGTTGAATACTGTTTGAGTACAGTGACATAATAAATTACGCCATAAGTTTTGAAAATGGTGACTTGGTGTTTTGTGTGTATTTACATTTGTCTCATTACCTTGAAGCCAAATTTTTTTCATACATACTTTTAATATTTAAAATTCTTATCAGTACCATCCAAAAAATAACGTCACATAATTTTTTTATCTTATGCTGGGAACTCTTAGTAAACGGAGGCCTGTCAGATTTATAAAAGAATTAGATACTATTGAGCTCTGCGATTTATATATTTGCGAGGTTTTCTTCATTTAAGTCATTTTCCTCTGTTACAATAGCTACAAAAACAAAGTCAAGCGACAATTGCTTTGTAAATCACTTTACAGGTTTTTAATAACAAACCCATTAAGCATATCTGTTTTGGACAAATAAATGCTTTATTTCCCGGGTATTTGGGCTCATAACCCTATTTGGACCGACTCCAGCAATACCACTTCTGTTTGGCGCATTCGATTAAGGTTGTATTTTCGGTCACACGACTTCTCAAAGCAAATTGGAATCGAATTTACAATATTGTACTTATTGAATGAAAAAATGTTTAATAAACGTAACGTTTTTTTGAACACAATTTTTCTTAATGAAACGAATTCGGTTTAGAAACTGATTCATGAGCCTCACCTAGATGGTTTGGTTGAGTAAGTAACCTTCCAAGAGCATAAATATGTCCTGTACTGCAGTCAAATGTAAATAAACCAAATGGGTAACTCCCTAAGGCATTAGCTGTTACTATGTTCCCATTTTTTTGCTTGCTGCTTAATTGGGTGCACGATCACCACCACGTCTCTCTAGAGTTTGGATTCCTAGCTGGGGGGTAAGTCTGCTATTTTACGGGGTAACAAAAAACCTAATTGTTGGGGTCGTAAAATAAACATCTAAGTACAGAAAAGAGCTACTTGTATTGTTTGTTTTGATAACGTTTTAAAGACGGGGTAAAATCAGTTTTCCTCATCGGACACAGGTGTAACAGTATTAAAAAGGTTAGGAACAACTGTTCTAGAAGATCTCTCAAACTTTAAATGAACAATTTTCGGTAAGCATCCGAACCTCGCATGTATCGAGCGCTTACTTCATAACAACGATCACGATAAATCGGCAGTTTGAGGTTAGCCATGTCGATTTAATACAAAACAAATTATGTAGCTTCAAAAATTTAATTAATTACGCGTTCACTGTGCAAGTGGCAGAACGGACCCGTGAAACTGGGTCAACCGTTGTTTAAATACTTTAAAAGCAAAGCTTCACTTTGTTGCCTGCGTTTGAAGTTTGACGAAGTTATTTCAGTCGGTTATTTTTTATAAGAAAGCGTGATTACGATCTTTACGTGCCATGACGTTGGAGTTTCAACGATTTGTTTAATAAGGCATTAGGGACGGGTTTCTTTACAAACTTAAAAAAGGCTTAGAGAAGACCACCACGCTGCTCCAGTGCGGATTGGCGGTTTAGTAGCCAACCTAAAACTTGAACTTGATTATACGAAATCAGACAAAGTTAAATTACCTACCATCAATCTCACAGTCACGACTTGAACTTGCATCATAAACATACTTTCATTCAAAATTTTGCATTCAAACCATTTGTCATACTGCTTGATCGAATGCGATCTATATTAGGCATACCTAACCTATCAAGGTAGCCAACAAGGGCACACTCTATTTAGTACCTACTGCAATCTACATAGATCTTAATAACATATACTAGGTATTGCTGTTGGGATTGAATCTCAAAAGTTGATGACCTTTACTATAAGAACGTTACAGGAAGCACTCAAATAATAGGTTGTGATTTCATAATTTATTCCTCCAACGAAGCAAGTAATATCTAAACTCGTATACCTAATAGGTAAACATTTGTTACTCATATTTACTGAAACAGAACATTTGATACAGATATACACAGAAAATTAAAAATTTTAATGCATAAAAACTACAATGTTAATGAATCTTATAAACCGCGTGAGGGTTGAGCAAACAACATCCGACACTATGAGATATGCAAATAGAAGCATCTTAGCAATAAACGTAAATATCAGAAAAGAGAAATGGAGTTATTTCCGTGCGAAAACGTCATATTTACGAGTGAATATGAAGGGACAAAGCGACGGGTTTAAAATACCGCCGTATTTTTACTAGGAAAACAGTAATACGCCGGCTCTAATAGTTTTGTGGCCTATTTACACACACAATCTCGTAATTCATGGCAGCAAGAATAATTCGTTGCTACTCAGGGCTGTCAGCGTTCAGAAAGAACTAATCTAGATAACTTGAGCTTGGACTTTTTGCAGACTTTTTATTTACACTGCGAATTAATATGAAAGTTTGAAACGTTTCACTCTTTCCATTTAATAGAATTAGCATGAGATAATAATTGTGAAGCGGCTATTATTATTAGATATTATTAATTCTTTCTATTGGTAGGTATTATTCGCTCGAACATTCTGCTGAAATTATACAGTCGACTTATTGGTCCTTGCAGACTACGAACAAACATTCTGTACACTGCTTCTTCTCTTGTCTAAGTGATGGACCTTTTCGTTATAGGTATTATTGTTTTTGCTTTATTCCCTGAATAAACTTTATTACTTCCTATCTTTCTGGAATAAAAAAATCAGTCTACTTTTACAGCACTTTGGACGTTAGACGTTGATGGCAAAATTCTTGATCACTGCCGTGCTTCGGAGGGCACAATACTCTTTCGATTCTAAATTTCATCTAGTGGCATAAAAGCTCCTCATTTATAAGATACCTGTCCTCTACAGTAGGCCATTAATGGTCAGAGCTATAAGACAAACCAAAAATCGTCGACAAGGCATAGATTCGCGTGTCACCAATTACCGGCGACGTGTGTCCTATGTCGCAGTGACACGGCTTGGTAAATATAGCGCGATATATTTAGCACTACCACGTGGGACCGCGCGGGGCGATGCACGCCCGATGCCTCGATCGAGTGGCTCACGAAATGTTTGTCGTAATTACACTGTGGACGTTATAAGGTAAATAAACGGCGGGAAATGTCCTAGTAGTTTGGAGGAACGAGCTTTCACTTAGAACTCCAAGATACTTGTAATACGAGTAAATTAAAAAATGGTTATATTTTTACACCTCGGTATATCAAGCTTAAAAACAGTCATGGGTCAAACAAACTTGTCATAAGTCTGCCCTAGCTAGAATCGAACCTGGGGCTCGTACTGATTGGTTAATAAGTCAAGACTTTCATTAAAATTAAATCTCTGAATAATTTGGTGTTAACAGAAATTTAATTCTGCTGCCACCACATGACTTATATTGATGTGAAGAACTGCCTTGAACATGGATTTACAATAATAAATGGGTGTCGTGGGATTTCGTTAGAAGTTACTATTTAGGACAGCTGAAGGAAATGAGAAGCAGCATTTTCCTGTAAATTAAAAACGTCTATTTCAATCGCTTCCGATAAGTGGCTGAAATTCGGTCACAGAACACACTTCGTGTGGTCCCGGAACCCGTTCCGGTCTTCGCGCACAGATATTGATGTCATGTTCTTAGTTTAAATTTTAAGAAAAATATTAAATTTAATATTAGTTACGTTTGAATTGACTCAAGTGGAACGCGGTTGTTTTTAAACGTTATTCTGCAACATACACATTCGAACACTAGAATCGAGCCACTCCGTTTTTTGACCTTATTTTATGACCTTTAGACAAATTATAATATACATATTTTCTTCTATTTCAGGCAATTGAATATAAGAATGCAGAGTGACTTGATTCAGATGTCTAGGAGTGTTCACGGATACACAACCTATAAGCCTGTAATAGGAAATAGTGTTAGTCTAAATGTAACAATAAGAGTAAGATAGTCCGATTATTTTGTCCTGAACTATATTTTAAATACTGCTTACGTATTTCAAAGGCCTTTAACAATATGTTTTAATATTACAATCATTATAACAAGTAAGTTATAAAGGGGTCTCCAATGCGGTGCCAAATTCGCCGAACTCATCATTGGAAACCGCGCAGTATTGATCGTTCTCATGAAATGTCAGTCACCCGGGCGAATTTCGTTACATACTCGTATCATGATCGTTTTACGTTATATTGGGAGGCTTTGGTTTCACAAACATCGATAAGGTAATAGGCGGGTTGCGTCCCTATAAATAACTAACTTATAAGGGATCCTCAAATGATTGAATATTGAATTTTGAAATTAAAATAACTGTATTGATTTTTTTTAAGATATGCGGGAAAGTTTCTTTCCTCTTACCTCTAGTCCATATTAAAGCAGCTTTTCGAAACGGGGATAGATTAAAAATGATACGTGCATAAGTGTATCATTGATACCTACATGAGTACCTAAATGATTTTGAATAATAATATATAATTAAAATCCGTCAAAGGGACGGGACATACGATTACTCAGAAAGCAAGTAATAAAATGAAATTTCAAAAGTACCTACCTAAGTAGGATAATGGTTGCCTTCGTTTCTCTCCGCATATGTATGCGAGCATAATGTTATGCTTCGTAATTCGTATTTAAAATGGGTCAAGCTTCCGATAGCTCTGTCCCTTCCTTCATAATGTCAGCTACTTTTTCAGTTACCTCGCCTATATTTTTTAATTTTATGAGCATTGTCTTGTGTGTCATTGTTCGTTATTCTAATGTGACTATAATTACAGGATTATTACAAGTTGAGGAACCGATTTACGGTCGAAATTCGAGTAATACTCATTGTGTCGAACAATAGATTTATAAACCTGTTCGATTTGCTTGGCTGGCAAATGATAACGTCAATTGACTGTCTGAGCCTATTCAGAAAATGTATTGCAGTTTTCCGCCCTGGGAACTTTTACCAAATCTCAAACACGTACATACGTTTCTGAAATATTCCTTAAAACGTACCGAAAAGTTAACCCTTCACGTATTCATTTATAGATATACACATAATAACGACCACATGTTTCTAACACACGAATGAAAAACCTTAAAAATCGCTTTAATTAACACGACAACGACACGACAAACAATTAAATAAATGTCTTCATGTATAAACGTCACGACGCTGCCGGAAGATATATTGGAAAATAAGCGTTTCAACCAAATATCACGATGGTTAATAAACGAATATATCACTTGGCAAAGATGCGTTTTGCGTGAAGCTTTTCACGTGTTCTTGCTGCTTATTATTAATCATGTAAACCTTCCCAGAACTGGATAAATATCGATTAAAAAAATATATTTTGTAGTACTTATACTATAAGTATATATCTTTATCTATCTATATTTTACTATAATAAAAAAAGGGCCGAGTACGGCTAAGGGCTGTGTAATCGTTACATAGAAGGACCTTATGAGTAATAGCTCGTTGATCTATCATGCAAAAACTATGGAATGGGTATTATTGAAACTTTACTAAGCATAACATAGCTCATAGAAACATTAAAATATGCATAGGCTATAATTTATAAAGTTGTTGAATCGATTACGAGTCGTGCGGCGTAATAATGCAGTTCATCATTTTACTATGCAATCAACAATCTGCGATTTGTATTTTGTATGCTAATCATCCGGAAATATTCCTAGAGACTTTATACCCAGCCTTTGAATCACGCTAGATGACATCAATGTTTACTAAGTTTTAAGACAAATCGCAACGTGCAATGAATATTAATTTTAAGGTTATAAGATTATTGTAGTTACGGAACCTGTTTTAAGTATTATAAAGCTGTTAGGTACGTTAATAGATTTGTACTTTAAACATTATGAATTAAATAATAAATCAAATAAATGAATAAACACTAACACATAATAATTAATGCAAGCTAGCTAATTAAGTAGGTACACAAGAAAACTATTTTATGTTACGCATACCTACCTGTTTTATGACTACGAGTTATTTTAAAAATCCTCATTTAAACTCCATAATAGATTTTTGTCAAACAATTTTTGGTAGACAATTACGAGGATTCTTTATTATTATGAGGATTCTTATATTTGTTAGATAGCTACAAGTAGCACAAAAAAATAAATGATAATTATGAAAATAAATACGTTTTGCAAGTCACGATGCATTTATCATGTTACCACGTTATCATTCAAGTATTACGTAAGCAGTTTTTTAATTAATTTTTTAATATTTTGCCAGCAAATGTAAGTTTTACAACACCTTTGATATAGGCAACTTTTGTATAAGAGTAACGAATTATTAAAAAAAAAGAAGAAACTAAATTAAAATGTTCTACAGCACGTCGAGTCGTTATAGTAAATCACTCCATTAAAATGTGGATGTTAAACTAATCCACGAAAACATAACACGAATAAGGAAGTGATGTTTCTTGTTAACTGCATATTGAAGTTCTTCCACCTATTTTTATAGAGATATTCGAGTATCATTGTTTTAGAATTCTAACGAATTTTTAATTTATTGGATTACAATGCTTAAACCTACATCGTGTTTCATTCACGTGTTAGTTGTTTTTCGGTATCAACGGACAGGCAATTAGTAATCATTTATAGGAAACAAAATACCGACTGTTAGTTGTGTTTGTTTGTAGAATAAAAAACAATTGCTAAAAGAAATGGACATGCATATAAAATATACGCTCGAAAAATATCACCCTCCTACTAACGCATTCGGGTAAAACGTAAATCGCAACTGCTAAAACAAGTATGTTTGACTGACTCTTTACACGAAAGGGGTCTGATACAAACATCTAAAATTCACGCTATTCTCACGCCGAAAATATATTACAGTAGGATCGCGTATTGCGACACTTTATTTATTGAAGATGCCCATTTTCTTAGTGGAAAAAGGTGCTATTTTTACCCATTAAAATACAATATCTAATATATAAACGTATTTACCCATATACGTCAAAGTTTTACAAGTAGGTAGTGGAGAATTGCTCAAGATTCTTTCGTTGAGAAAGAATCCACTCGTCAATATATTACAAAGGTTTGAATGACAATTTGATTCCGGATATTTTAAAAGAGAAAAGCGAATGCAATCGACATTGCAATAACTGTGAAACTGCAACGTTGTCGCAGCGACATGTGTGTGTGACGTCATGACGTGGGGAGGAATATATTAAAACTAGGTCTGGTCTGGTTTTAGAAAATAATAGCTTTATTCTATTTTTAAATGTTAAAAAAGCTGGGTTGCTTTGTGGTATTTTTTGTATGCCTTATGAAATTTTAAGATAAACGAGCTTGTCTAAGACTCGCGTTGTCGGTGCGTTAAAAACGGCTTAAAGAGTGGCAAAATATGAAAACTGTAAAATATATTATACCTATGCGTGTGCTTAAATAAGGCAAGAATTAAGTTTCCAAAACGAAGCAAGGACGACGAAGTACTTTCACATCATCTATTAGGTACCTACGTAATTAACAAAATTAATAATAATCTATGTATGGGTAAGTATTGTAAATAATGCGTACAGTTTAAGTACTAAAAGTAAATATGTCAGGGGTGAAATTTTATTTCGGTACTTCAGGCTTATTATTTCTCTCGAAATCTCTTCACAAATTACACTTTGACTTGTTTTTTATATAAAAGTATGAGTCAATTTACAAAGTAACATGTGTTACGATAAAATTTGTTGGATAGTACTGAAGCTTTATCCGCAACTTCGCATTGTATTCTCATACAATAGGACGGCTCTGGGCACAGATTACTAAATACTTGCTGACTTACACGCAATATTATGTAACTTTGTGTGGAACAAATGTTTTACAAACATCTATAATACTTAGCTTAAATACTATATTTCCTTTATGACCTTAAAACAAAATGCAAGCTACGACACTAGTTTTTAGGGTTCCGTACCTTAAAGGTCAAAACGGGACCCTATTACTAAGCCTCCATTGTTTGCCTATCTGTCTGACATCAGGCTGTATCTCATAAACCGCTGTCAGCTAGAAAACTGTTTTTTTTTTCACAAAATTTAAATTTAATGATGTATTTGTATGGAAGACACTGTAGACAGGTAATGGATATTAACATCTGATAGCCAGGCATATCGTTTAAATATAGGTAGCCCCTTGTTTGACTTTATTTGAGTTATTCGAATGTTGATCTGAGAGTACTGTAGATTCTTAATCTTGTTCTAGTAATTGGAACTCTGTAGAAATTTTGTAAAAGACGTTGAGAAAACTACTTAATTAATACAGCATAAATTAAATACATGAAATATTCATAAATTTTTGAACATAAAAAACAATCATATCATCCTTTTTTGGGGTTAGTACCTACGATAAAAACAACGCTCTAGAAAGACATCGGCTAACCCTAATCGATTGTTTCTTTCAAAAGTCGATGTGCAATTAACTAACGACAATTGTATCTATACAATGATGCTGCTACTATACCACATTATGTAGTCATTACCATGTAATTAACCGCTTGATTGCTACACCGCAAAACCGCTGCGCCCACGCGACATTAATGCCTTGTTAAAATGTATTTTGATGAATTATTCATACAATCATCATAAAATATATTTCTACTCATAGGATAATATGGGTCAATCTGCATTACGGATTGGAGGAAGCGGGGTAAAGAGGAGGGAAGGAAAATTAAAATTACAGGTAGTTTTAAATTCAAACTGTAAAAATTAGGTATAAACCATTAGTAAAAGACATATATATATATATTATGTGTGGGAAAATAAGTTTGGTTACTGGTTTGAGTGCTTATTTTTATGTAACTCAACAAAATACATTTAAATTAAGAACATTATTTTTTCATTGTTTTACTTCAACTAAATGCATGCCTACTTCACTCTATAAATTACACAGACCAATACTAGGCAAGTACCTACTGATTTAAATAAACGGAATTTACTTCACGATCACAAGCTGGGTACTCAATAGGATTATAAAATAAATACAGAATACCAACCCAAAACAAGAGCCCTCAGAACCTCTGTATTCTTTCTTATTTTAAACAATAAAAACATTTTTATATTGATTACAATAACCATGGAAAATGTCAATAGTTCTTTGCATTTTCAATCGCATTAATTGTATAAATTGAGGTTGGAGAGAATTCTCTGAAACGGAATCCATTATGAGGGTACTCGAAAGCTACTTGAAAGCCTTTTGAGACGGCTCTGGCGATGAATATGCACTACTTCTAGTTCTGTAGGCGATCTCTTCGAATGAAATCCGATATTTTATGACATCGCACAGAATTATTTAACCTATATTAAAAGAGAATTGTTGAAGCGGCGATTACTGAAGCGAGTGTTAAACATTTTTACCCGCGCTAAAGGAGGGTAATATTGCGAGAGTAATACTACAGGTGAAATATATAAACGCTAACACACTCATACTTCCGCAGGATTCACTGTATCGCGGGTGGCATGGACAACACAGATAACACATCACTAACACCCATTACCCAAGAACAAATATTTATGTCACAAAAATATCTGCCCCGGCCGGAAAGCGAACCCAGGATCCCTCGTTTCGCAGGCAGGGTCACTACCAATTAGGCTACGGGTTCGTAATATTACATAATTTATGGCCATTTCATTGGCACCAATTATAAGCAGTCCAGTTTTTTGGTTTCTATTAACTAGTCAAAGAGCTCATAAACTATAATTTTGTCAGCGATACATAGTTAATCATGTATGTATGTCTCTTTTCTACATACGTGTACCCAACCTTCTAATAACTCAATCAGAAGTCCTGTACAAAGGTTTTCTGGAACAGATCGCTACGGTAACACCGTCTTTTGTTTTACATAAATTAAACGTTAACATTGCCATTCTATCGAGACTAAGTACATAATGAAGAGTATAAGTATTTGTAAAAGACATGTGAACTTGCAGTAATAATAGACGTTACCTCGCCACAGTTCAATGTCTCGGTAACCTCTCAGTAATGCGATTACCTCAACAACGACCTTCGCAACCCCTAACAAGATTGTAAAGAGGAAGTTCGATCAAAAGAAATTCACTAAGACTTCTTTTCTAATTCCTTTGCTTGTATATTTTTAACAAACAAATACAGAATTGTTTTTATTTTTTAAACGACTTTAGAAAAGTGGTTCTCACTTCTCGGTTTTTCTATTGGAACTAAGAATGATTTACACACGATTATCTAGGACGGTGTTCAAGACACATACATAATTGTATACATCCACCATTTTTCATAATTACTTATAAAGTTTTATATATGTATAACCATCTTTGTTTTTGGGATCCTTGGGATAAGGTATGTTAACAATAATTACATCAATTTCTTTGAGTTGCCTAGTTCCTGTATGATATACTTAGAAATAGAATTTTATTGTTTAGAAAATAAATTAGATTCCCACGATTCTGTAATAATGGTGTCGTGCTCACCCCATAATAGGTTAATAAGGTATATAGGATCGGAGGAAAAATTAAAGAAAAAGCTAAATCGTAGACAATCAATAGAATAGTGTTGCTTACAAAAAATAAAGCTGCGATTAATATTCATTACTTAAAATTAAAAGATATCCCTGACATGCAGTAAATCATGTATAAAATGTATTGTTAAGTCATTATACCTAAATAATGCTATTTGCATTTCTTGTTTATATAAATTTTATCTATGCCATACAAACTTAAGAAGGAATTCAAAGAACCATTCACGTAGCAATAGTTGACACGAATTCCGGCATATGCAACCGCAGGCGACACTAATGCGCCAAGTCCAAAATTCTGTATACCTGATTAAATGCTCAGTATAAATAGAATTAACATTGAAATTTAAATTAGGAAGCAGGAAAGCATTATAAACGTCCTCTGGACACTGGAGAAGTCACGGGTTGGCAATCCGGCGATTATGATTAAAAACAAAACACGGTTTTATAAATAATACCGCGGTGATAGCGTGAGCATGGGGACAGCTGAAATGGCGAGCAGCCAAATGAAGAGTGTACTATGCCAACAGATAGACCGAACGTAGTAAGGTGTATCAACAACTTGTTGATGAAAGTTATTAGGAAAATATCAGTTTTATCTTGTACTATAACAAGTGGACCTGCCCTCGTTTCGCTTCGGTAAACCTATGCCGAAACAAAGGTAAAAAGTAGCCTAAGTTACTCCTCACTACATCAGCAATCCGCCAGTTAAAGTCTCGTTGAAATCGGCTCAGCCGTTTCAGAGATTAGTCGGATCAAACAGACGGACAAAAAAAATTAAAAAAAAAAAATTTGGTATGTGTTCCGTGTAAATGCATTCAGAAAAATGCATTTTGACCTAAGGTTTATTTTTCATATATTTCAGCCACTTTAGGAGTGTGAAGCTTCACTTGTTACTACCTTCGTGCCTAAGTTGAGCAACTAACTTCGGAGAATAAGTACGGTACTTGAACTCTCATCGATTCTCATTAGAAGCGACCTGGTACTGGTACTATGAAATGGACTGTTCGGATGTTCAGCATACTTCACAGAAAGTTTGTTTTTGTAAGGAAGGATGAACCATTAAACGCTTCAAATAATTCAGTTCTGAAATAAAATCGTTATTTTCTAGCAAAAGCAGGTTGAACCAACAAAACACTTTTTTACGTTTACTCTGAAACATCCGGTTCGGTGAAACCCTCTTTGAAAGGCAGCCAATATAGTTTTTCATTCAGCCCTTTCACCTATGGTCCAATAGGTCCAATAAACCGATTTTTAGCAGGCGACATACGAGTTGTTTTATTAGTTTTGAAGCGCGATAAAATATCTGCATTAATAACGTCGCTGACCAAAAAATGGGTATTTTACGTTGAAATTTAACGCACAATAGACGTAAAACCATCGTTAATCTTAGCTGAAACATCCGCAGTGGGCACACGGCAATGTTATGTCCCATTCGCACACCGCAACGTATGATGCCACGCCACAATCCATACCACACGAAATAGGCATGTGGGTAGAAGGAAATTTGCGATTAGATCGCATAGTGATTAGATTACACTATTATAAGACTATGTTTGAATTCCGCAATGTTGACACGGTAGTTTCCCTAGTATTTTTTGTCTTAAACCAAAACTTGTTTTTTTATGCTGGTGTAAAATGCCAAGTCACATTGGAAAGAAAATACAGAACATATTTTATGTAGGCATATTTCTTTAACTTGTTTATCATATTTTATTTAACCTTCTAGCTGACTCATCAAAAAATACCTAAATTTCAGCCAAAATGTTCTTCCTTCGTAGATGTTTCATAAACACTTCTCCGGCGAGTTCCGGGTTGATCGCGAAGGCAGTAATTTATCAGACGGGTTAAAGAATAGATTCTCTAAGACCGTGACTGGCGACCGTGAGACGTTCGATAGGACGTGGCAAGCTTGTCGTGACGTGGCTAGAGTGACCCCTATTGACGCGTGTAACCTTGTACCGGAGTCACATGATAATAATGTCATTACATTTTTTATCGATTGCTTATCAATGAGCTAAAGTTCAGAAGGGTTATCTGTCTTACAGGTAAAGCTATTTTGGAGAAATAAATTTTCGCATAATCAGTAATAAACAGTTTCGTACCGTTAAAAATAAGTGTTTTAGATGGTAGACGGATTTGTTAAGTTTTTCTTCTTGCTTGTTTAATTTTATCCTATTCTGTAAAAGGGAAAGTAAAATGATTTAATATGAACCAAAATTAAGTGACAGTAAAGTTGAACACATTAACAATTAAAGTAACATTAGGACTGTATAATAACAATTTACGTCATTATTTTGTAGCAAAAATTAATGTCTCCATAAATCTATCAATAATATAGACTACCGCTACCTTAAAAAGCACGCTCTATAAATCTTACAAG
>LGAG01000369.1:147273-158672 GCA_001278395.1 Lerema accius
AAAGCCAGTAAGGCCTTAAAAAGTTTTACTTAACAAATGGTAGTAGCCTAGGTTAGATAATTTAGATGAAGTCTAATATAAAATTTAAAATATAAAAGTAGTATAAAAACACAACTTTTATATTTGAGTGATATTTCGACCTATTTACACGGGTCATGGCCATTCTCGCCGTTACGGTTACTGGGTCAAAAAATCGTAAGTACTCGTTACATTTATTTTAGAAAAATAAAATTGTAAAATCATTAGTACTAGGGCACTCAGTCTGAGGCAAAACTTCGAGCATAACTCATTATTTTAAACAATAGATTATAATCTCGATTTTAATACATTTAATTTATAAAACAAATCGATACTTACATGGGCTCAGATTTCCTCTTAATAGTGTTGTTCTACAAGTTCCCTAGATGGCGTTACGAATGTGTTTCTTAAAAAAGCAATGTTAAGTAACGCATTGTTCGACCCCACCCCACATATATAACGCTTCATAACATTTTTCAAGACCTCCCTCTCCCCTAAATTGCGTTACCTAATACTTGAACGGCCCTTATAAATGACGGGGCAAATTCGTCCGTACGGGAGGTATAGTAACAAAAACGATGGATGAACTACGACGGCGGAAACGGGGTGGAGGAATGAAATTATGTAATCTCCGCGAATACCCTTTAAAATGTGTTTTGTAAACAAAAAATGGGAATTATTATCTTAATTGTCATAACACAACATATTTACTTACCTTAATTAATAAGACTATGTTCTAAGTTGTAAACAAATGTATCGAGGCAATTTCTTAGACTAAAGCAATAGTCACACATTATACGCGTATTTTAATGTGATTACTTGTATTCAAGAGTATCGTGTTTTCGGTACTAGTACTTTTTTACACCTTAGAATAAGGTGAAACAAGTAATAATCAATAAAAAAAAACTACTGTTTTTTTTGTTGTAATAAAAAAAAATAGTCAATGTCACTGCCATGGTAGACATGAATCCTATGATACCTTACATGTTGAAATCCGCCAAGCTCTTTGGACTCTAGAGCGTACTAAAATACTTGTCATAATTATACTCAAAAAACCTTCTTACTAGGGCAGCCGTATAAAAACGTATGAATCATCACATGTTATTAAATATTCCTTGTTTTGTTGCTCCAGTTCTGTAGTAATTATATTTCGTAAACATTCAGAGATAAAAAATTCCGCCCACAGACATTCAAGGGCTGTTTAGGAAGTCGGCCAAGGACGCACGTGTATGGAATTTCCTCACCAGGAAATACGAGGAAAAGTGAAACTGCCCGAAAAGGGAAAGGATAACTTCTGGAAGTATGACGTTGTATTACAGTAACAATTTCATTCGAACACCCAATTTTACGTTATTGGTTCACGCGACATATTGTATAGGAAATATCATTTTCTTTTACGTCAGAGTTCTGTAAGATAGATAGATAGATAAACACTTTGTGTACACAACACAGAATAGTGCAATTACTGTTATCGACTTACAATTTTACAAGAAGGCGGTTGCCAGGTACAAGGGACCAGAAAAAAGTAGGCAACCCTGGTGCTACATCTTGCTTAAGTTATAAACTTTCCATTAGATTTGGTTTTGTTCGGTTAACACGCCGGTGAAATTTTGAGAAAAAACACTTTTTAAAAGGCAACCCAGTCACAGTGTGTTCAGAAACTTATTTTATATCATAAAATATTATTTTCATCTGGTTAACACGCCGGTGCAAAACTTTTCTAGTTCGGATCCCCTACCATCTAGGCAACCCATAAAAGTAGTATGAAAACAAATGACAAAATACCAAATTAAGAAAAATGCATAATATATTTATCTTCTTCTGTTATGGTTGTAATCGTCAGATAGCTATGACAAAGTATTTTTCCATTACGGTTTGACAAGTAAGGTCACTAATACACAGACTATGGTTCGAAGAGTCCTGGGTTTGATTCGCAGCTAGGCAACAAATTTAAACGTAAACGCCTGTTTTTATTGAAATCCTGCGCCATACAAAAATATTTTGTATAGTGTGCTGCGTAGCCGTCGAAAAATATTGTGGCAGTTTTTCAAACGGTCGCGACCGCATCGTTCGAAGAGGCAAGAAAAATAGTTTATATTTTGTTCATTTTCAAAAATGGAAAAATAGTGGAACTAGAGGCCGCTATAAACATCGCGGTTTGTATCATATTTGGGGAAACAACTCGAGTTTCATAGTGCAGTGAAATTTAGATACCGCTTGAAATTTAGATACCGCTTGAAATTTAGATGCCGCTTGAAATTTAGATGCCGCTTGGGGTAGCCTGGAGCGGCGCACAAAATGTAGTGGGCCGCAGCTGTTAGGAACATCGACTATGAAAATAAGAGCCACAGACAGCAAATTGTACATAAAATAACTTTGCATACGAAATAATGTAAAAGATAAAGATAGTAAACAGTTATCATAATAAAACAAAGAAGGCGTTTAAGGTGTTATTACACTTTTTTTGTTTGTTTTTACGTCCAACTTATAAATGCAAGTTTACAGCCCACATAAATAGCGCACGCAACAATTCTGCGGCATTTTAATGAAAACACCTCGAAATGAGTTTAATTATTTCCCAAGTCCGTCGCACGATAGTAAACGGTTTCCGAGACATTACACCATAAATGCTTGACGCTATACTTCGTGGGGAAAAGGAAGTCCTTTCCTCATTCAACTCAAAACTACTCTCATATCTTTTTTGGATCAGGTTTTCGACAGCTTTAGACCTGAAAATATCTAATTAGTAATTGTCTGAAATACCGCGTCTTAAGGGACTTTCTTTTATAGGTTTATTGTATGGGGACACACCTAAATATTTTTTTACTTTTAGTATTTGCTGTTATAGTAGCAACGGAATTACTTAATTTGTGTAAATTTCAGCTTTCTAGCTATCACGGTTTATGAGATACAACCTGACGACAGACAGACAACGGAGGCTTAGTAATAGGGTCCCGTTTTGACCCTTTAATGTACGGAACCCTAAAAACCCAAAATAAATACCTACTGCCGTGTATCACAACATTATTCATTAACAAACGCACACAAAGCTGATAAATCCTTCAGATCCTAAACGTAATTGCATAATTTAAAATCCTATTCCGGGTAACACTTTCTAACTTGAACCTTAAGCCGCACAACAGAGGGGCTATAAAAATTATCGTACATCGGAAGCTGTTTACGGATCGGTGGTGTCGGAACTGCCATCTATCAGGGCGATATTATCCGGGCACTTGGAAATCACGACCCAAACTTCAAAGCCTGAACAAAGACTCGTTCAGCCCATCTCACGTATGGGATTTATAGAACACGCCTATTAAACATTCCGAAGCTCCTATTTATTTTGCTCGAGTTGCGTCATAATAAGTCGTTTTATTAAATTATTTGGCACTAGCAGTCGCTTTGGGTTTGTACAAGTGAAATTGTGATGTAAAATATGTTTTTAAAATAAAATACACCCTATATCACCTAGTGATAAGTTGATAACGTAGAAATTTGCTGGTAAAAGAATTTTTAAGTTGTAGTTAACTACCTTCAATAACTGGAAATAATAAACGACAATAACTAACAAACATAACTCTATAATATTAGTATAGATTAATTTCTTTCACATAACCAAAAATGTGAATTTATTGAACGTGAAATCGTTAATATTTAGGTAAATCCGTATTTACGAATCTATTTTGTCCAAGTTTCACGACAACCATTCGACTAGAAAGGCTATCAAACGTATCAGGCATTGGTAAAAGGATCAAGGGATGTTAATCGGATGACTGAGCAGAACCTATTTGAAGACTCAAAGGAGAAGAATATTTACGTCACTCGAGTGGAAGATCGAAATTTTAATCATATTGTTTACTACGTGTATAGTAATATGACGTTGCCTCCGTCCCTCAAATTCACGAAGATGATTCTAAACTGGGGAAGGGATTAGCAAACAACCACAGCCTTTGAACCGTTAAGGCTTTTGATGCATCTTAGCAACAGCCTCAGAACCAAAACCAAAACTTAAGCTGCCTTTGAAATTCTCCTTTGACATCGTCTCAGGTATACTAAGGATTCTAAGTAATATCTGCTTTCACTAAAGCCTAAAGGAGTTGCGAAATGACAGACTTAAGCATACTGAAGTAGTTTTCTTTGTTACAAAATACACATACTTTATCTCAAATTCTTAAACCATTTCAGCGATATCGTTACACCGATCAAAGGGGTACGTCGCGAAGTTTTGAGAGCGATCCTCGTATTTACGTCGTCTTCCTCGCCTTTGTGGCGACGACCCATTTTGTAATGCACCATAAAATAGTTCTCACCCAAGGTTTTGGCATGTAGAAACATTCTTGGCCGTGGGTGGTTCGTCGTGGAGGCGGCGCCCGACCGAGGTCTACGACCTAAAGTTTCGCGTTGAATAAAAGCAGTAACTACTATTTAATTAGTTAGTCCTTGTTGCCGCTAGGGAAACGACTGTGTGGTTTCCAAATTACATTGGCTTGCGAACAATGAGGAGTTTTAAATTTTAAATTCTTTTACCATTTTCAGTAGGAACCCGCTTTCGCTTCGTTTCTTGAATCCTACACATTATATCAACTATAACACCATAATACTCATCTCTTTACATTATCAAATATCATCCTTAATAACTGTGACATAATTCATGAAGCGTTCCTCAATTTTTGAAAATTCTTCCCAAACATCACTGCATTGGCAAAATAGACTTCAGCAATATTGAGATTGATTATCATCTCACACGTTGAAGCAGACTTTATTGATTGCGTAATGAAGAAGCTATGCAATATGGAATTTCGGCAGGTGCCGTGTTGCGTTACGGTTCAATTTCGAACGGAAAAATACAAGGCAATAAGGGACCGAAACTTGGGCACATGACTTATTTATGACGCTCCTCAAACGAAAAGTCTATAAATAAAAGAGTCCAACTTCGATACGTCCTTGTTCGGAACAACCTTGCCGAGCCGACCTACCCGGGGCGCGATCCCGGATATCAAACACCCACTTTCAAAAGGTCAGGCCAACAACTTGTATCAATAAATAACAGTTGTTTAAACTTTTATTCTGTTATAACTAATACTACATAGATAAACACTATTGTTTGACTAGTACTGTTTCATAGCGATTTATCCAAGCATCCCAAAAACGAGGGTAGGAAAACAAATGTACTAGAAGAAGGTAGTGGCGGACGGAAATTAAAAACAAACATAAATAACTGGCCTGATCGAAAATTCTTTGCAGTTGAGAACGTAAAAGATCGACAACAAACATGAAAATCAACATGCATCGAAGGTAAACATGAAATTCCATCAAGATATTTCAAATTAGTTTCAGTTTACACAGAGGCAGAGTTTCAGAAGGTTTCAGTTTGTAGGCGCAACCCAACATGGACTCAAAACGATTTATTTACAGAAACAACCTCCCAGAAAATACTCGAACTAAAAATATTCCTGGAAATTGAAAAGCAATTCAGAAAAGGTCAGGCCCGGAACATTGAATTTATACCTATTTATAGACTTTATTGAACTCGTACTGTAATGTAATATTAGAAGTCGTATATTTGTCGTGTGTTTTATGCAACGGCATTACTTGACGGATACATAATATTTTGAGTTTCCAAGAAATGGAAAAGCAAACCAATCAAGACTTATAATAAAGAACAACCTTTACGATCTACTTAAGCAATCTTCTTGACAAAAATGGTAATTCTGTTGTAGCTTCGCCTTGTTAAATATTCCACGTGATATCCTATGGGATAGAAACAATTTTCGAGGATAAAATGGAACTTAACCACCCCCATCTAGCTTAAGTTACCCATAAATCATTATAGTCGTAAGATACCCATAAATCATAATACATCTAAATCAGTCCAGTGATATTCGCGCAATGCCCGAACAGAAAGACAGAAAATAATTTTAAAAGTAAGCACTTTTAAACTTGGTAACTTATATCGATAATAAAGTCCTACACTAAAATTTCTGAGTTGAATATAGTTTTAATAATAGTAAAAAAAATAAGCAGAATATAAACTTAAATTAGAAATAAAGACTTCAGTCCAGTTATAGAAAACATTCCCAATCCATTTTATACGAACTCAGTCGCTTAGAATACTGCAGACAACCGCGCCTCCGCTGAATTCGCGGGAATAGCAGACCTACTTCTAAAAGGTCAGACTAAACTGGAATTAGCAACACAACCCCTGCAATAAATATCCTATTCCGTATCCGAGCCATTTTAAGTTGAGAATATTTGAAAAGGTCAGTTGATGTTTACCGTTATAGAACACCTAAATTTGTTAGGTGAGACTATATGTAATCTGGATCGGAATAGGACTGAATAAATACTTTATCTCGTGCACCGTTCCTGGAATACCCTCGAATCAAATATTTAAGCGGGTCACGTAGCCTTCGTACTGTGCTATTGTTGGGATTATCTAAGTCTTCTAGCAGTGATAAAGGTACATCTACTTCAATATGTTTAGTTTTTTGTGAAATAAACATCCACTTCTGAATAGAGGTTCTAAAAAAGAAACTATCATTTACTTAAAGTGTCTTGGAACACGACCCCAGACATTTGAAAAAAAAAATGTTTTTTTTTTAAATTAAACCAGAAACAAGTTTTTTTGCAATAAAATAAATTAAGAAATAATTTGGTGGCTTGCATAAGAAATAACAGGGTTGGACCACCAACCGAAATGTTAGTAGGAGAACTACATTATAATAGCTACATTTCTATAACGTGGGTACCGACGACATTGCATTGTGTACGGATATTTGTACAAAAACCTGCCTCGTCCATTGATCGAGAACATCAAAACATGCATCGTGAACTATTTCTATGCAGATCTGTATTATTCTGCACCAGTTCCCATTAACATTGGGTTCACAATTAGGTCATTGAATGGTTATGCTTTCTCTCGCTATAGTATTCATGAGTACCTACACTAGAAATTAATGAAACTTAATAAGTTTGATCGATTTCTGCGGATGGAAAATGTATGGGGAATACCATTATTGGGAATATTTATTACCGATGGTGTTTTGCGTAATTAATGACCTCAAAGGACGTAATAAACAAACAAAGACAACAGTAATACGTACTGTAAAAGGCGGAGAATTCGGCAAGGATAAGTGTAGGTACTATCTTGCCCTAAAATCATTAGTAGACTACTCCTAAGCACCTGTCTCTACTCATAACTAAAGAAGCCTAGAGCGTATTCCACCACGCTGTTATTAGTGGCCAACCCAATTGTAAGAAAATTTTAAGCTGTCCACAAGCGTTCGACATAGCTTAACGACTATCATCAAATGATAACAAGGGACAGACAACTAAAAGTTTACCCTGAAGCACGGAGATGCTTTACATATGTTTATCAGTACTCGCATAGTTTCAAACCGCGCAGTCGCTCAACTTCATCGACAACTTAGAAGCAACGCAAGCCGGCGGACGACGAACGCACTATCTTAGCAAGACCCATTTACTACTCTAGTTAGTCCCGCGAAACTAGGTCAAATTACTACTATGACTTGAACACATTCGTACAGGGCTTAAGGGAATTCAACGCAGTGAGTTACATAGTATTCACCATACGTTGGCGGTAGAAAAGAAAATAAATAGAAACTCGTTTCTTTTAAAAACGCGTAAGTCACGCGATTGTATACTCCTGAGACGACGGCCGTTAGATGTACGTTAATATGATAAAAATGTTTGCTCGTATACGTGTTTTTTTAACTCTTTATTATTTAAGACACGACAGTTTAAGTACGGCATTTTCTGTCAAATTATATCATGGCAGTAAACTAAATCATTGTTTCAAGGTTACTGTATTTAATTTGTATAAAGCAGATGACGTAATTGCATTTTTATCGAGACAATAAATTGTCATAACATCCAATACTGATAACTTAATAACTTATGCAATGATGTAGGTACATAAATGTATTTTTTGCTATTACATAACAAAGCAAGGTAATTAACAAAGACTTTCTTTATGTAAATTGGTAATTCATAAAAAGAAATAAAAACCTAATGTTACTGTGATTTTGAAAGAAAAGAAATACATTTTTCAAACTTTGTAATATCCCTATTTCCGAGCTCAATCTTTGTATAGAAGTGCATCAGCATCAGAACGGCTAATCTCACATCAAAGGCTAATTCAGAAACCCTGTATTAAGTGAATCATAATATTGATCCTCGGTATATCCCTGAGCTTACAAATCGGATTAGTGGCCGATAAGAACGACATTCAAAACAAACAGTGCGCATGCGTTGAACTCTTTACAAGGACGATTCTATTTTTAACCGTAGAAATACGGGTAACGAGATGGGGTAGTTTATTAAAAATTATGTTTTAATTATAAAATGTAACTTGTTTAACTCAAGTTGCGATTTTTAAGAACATAATGATTAAAATAAAATAATATTTATACTATAAATACATAACAACGAAAATGATAAATCAACCCATTATAAACTCATTAACTAATAATAATAGGGTATCTATTAGTAACGCCGTTAACAAATGGATTAAACTATTCTACCGAGATCCAATTGACACTCAAAGTATTATATTTCAATAAAGAAATTAACTGAAATTCATAATGTGTAACCCATTTGTGTTGCCTTGGTGACACTTTAGGTTCTATTTATGTATAAAAAATAGAAATTAAATCATTTTGTCTACCAAATAGTAGTTAATAAGTTTAGTATGTTACGAGTTTCAACACGAATATTAATAAACATTTTTACGATGTATAATTAACTGAAATCAGTAACCAAGTGATAAAGAAACTAGAATGTTTATTGTATACTCTTTAAGTGGCGATAAAAACTACTATGTAATTTAAAACGTGTTTTTCAAGTGCAACATTGCAAATTAAC
Organism: Lerema accius; assembly: GCA_001278395.1. Classification (NCBI taxonomy): domain Eukaryota; kingdom Metazoa; phylum Arthropoda; class Insecta; order Lepidoptera; family Hesperiidae; genus Lerema; species Lerema accius. The sequence continues at coordinate 156,175 of LGAG01000369.1, forward strand.
TGCTCTTGACTATTGTCAATAAATTGATGCAATTATGTAATGATACGAAGGCATTTGTCAAGGTAAGGAGGTAGTTTGTTATAGGTAAATGTACGAGGTACATACATACGCAAAGTACTTACGTATATAGAGGATTATATTAAATACAATATAGATAAAAAATATTTTATGGGTACCATCGCATAGTGCCTTTTTTATAAAATTCGCCTGTTTGTCCGTATGTTACTCTTGAAACGTATTTTCTTATTTTACGAATGTGAAAATTCACTTCCTATGACCACAATATTAACAAGTTTTTAAGTAAAGAGAATCACCGTATAATAAATGATTTGAGGTTAATATTCTGAAGTACGTACGGTACCCTTTGTGAGACCATATTTCTTAAAAGCTATAACAATCTAGTGCAATCAGTCTAAATAAAACCCACCTATTTAAACGCTGTTCATCAATCTAACAGGTGCATCTTTCCTACAAATTAGCCGTTTGGCGAAGGTTCTTTTCAAATTTTTTGCCCATTCACGAACAGTCTCCCTGCCGGTGACGAGAAACTCAATTTGGCAATAGCCCAAATTGGGCTATAAAGATTTTTATTCAATTTTTGAATACCCATTAGCCATTAAACACCACAGGCCCGTATCACCTGCAGCCACAAAATATAGTTATTTTATACAGACATTTTGTGGTGTCCATATTTCAACAAGTCGATTGAATAATAACACAGTCGATCTATCCTTTAAAATAGAAGTATATTTTTGCCCATATATTTGTTGTCGCAGTTTTATCCAAATACGGAGAGATAAAAGAGAAACTAAGGAGGTACTCTTAAATATCTAAGTATTAAATCGCCGGCAAATAGGACTGGGAACAGAGGCATCCAAGGAGAAAGATTAATTGAATATGCACATGAATACAAATTGAAGATTATTTATTCATCTTGTCAGAGGCGAAACAAAAAAAACATACTTTAAAAAATCCAGAACTGAACGACACTGACCAAAAAGTAATTGAACTCCGAAACAAAAAAAGGTAAAAATTTGAAGTTAAAAAAATCAAAGAACTAAAAAGACTAAACACCATACAGCCTCGGAAAATCTAGGTCAGTAAAAAAACGATGTAAAAAACTAAATAGATCAAAGGAATACCTAATCGTTTGTTTCGTTCACTTCAGCCCAGTTCTACCAAATGCCAGTCTCAGGTTCATAAACAAAGCTTTGAACTTGCTTTGTGAACAGTGGAGCTGTCGATCGAAGGACAAAGAGGTACTGTAAAGAGCCATGTAGTAGGGATGCAAAAAAATGCAAAAAAATTGGGTATAGCCGTGTCACGGACATTGCTGTGTGTTGTACCTGAATACGTTTATGTTACAGGTTATTTTTTTAATAAAATACTTCTTTATGTATTTACTTCATCTCGACGTGAATACGTCTTTAGCTATCATACAAGGGCAATCCTAAAAACCTAAAGAAAAATCGGGGATGCAGTTCGGTATCGTTTCGAATCTATCGTCTACATCCAAAATTAATTATACCACTGGATACCTGAAGGATCAAAGAATTACAATAAGCGAGAACTGTAAAAATCGAGCACGGTGTCCACCGTCCGGGTAGCGCCGCCATTTTAATAAATAAAAATATTTTATTAAAAAAAATAAAAACCTGTAACATAAACGTATTCATATACAACACACAGCCGTGTCTACGACACAGCTATACCCATTTTTTTGGTTAAAATCTTCGTCACCACTAAAGTAAATTATATTTTTAAATGCAAGGGTTAGTGCATCCAGTATCGCTCTACCGACAGATAGAATTGTAACAATTAATATTCTTTGGCTCATTAAAGCAACATACTTTTGGCAACAGTCAAAATTTTCATTGCACTTGCCAAGTAACCCGTCGAAAGTTAACGATTGTATTCGATACATAAAATATAATGCAATGGATTAAAAAGTGTGTTACCATTATTTTGTCTAGTAGTTTTAAATCGATTGTTTCCTTAGTTTTTTTTTTAGAAGCAACGTACTTAGATGATGATAAAATAATAATTCATCGCAATCTGAAGTTGTTTGTGATTTAAGTAAGATAAATCAAGGTATTTAATTTCTATGTTTCAGTGGCAAAATAAGCGACATCTATTTAATAAAATATAGTACCAAATTCCGACAACTATAGACGCTTCCAATGTCTAGGTCAATATTTGCGTGAGTTTAATATCGTCGTAGAATAATGATTACTACCGCTTTATTACTTCGCTATGGTTTAGTCTAGACTACACGAGACTAGGTATGCTATGACATGCCTATTTCAGGCAATAAACAAGGTACCTACTAACATCCTATAAATTCGTAGACAAACGCAAATTGATTTAACGAAAACTTCACAGTTATTTTAATTTAATAGATAAACGGTTTCGGTTCCGGTTTCCGCCGGACTTGTCACAGTTCAGAAGGCTTCCGTGGGCGATTGGGTGGGGCTTTAAAAAAACATTCGAAGAAAGTA
>LGAG01000369.1:179640-212079 GCA_001278395.1 Lerema accius
GTAATTATAATTTATGGAGTTATCGCTGGGTAATCGCTTTTATTAATTAAAATTATAATGTATCAACCTCCGATTTAATAATCCTGAAGTATTAATATTATCTTTGTATGAAAACTAACGTTATTTATTTAAAAAAGTCATTGCTCTCGATGAATAATATGCACGTGTACAGCTATTTATAATTCTCAATACTTAATAATATTATCATCTATATTAATACCTATTTATAATAATTACATTATAAGTGCCAATTAAAATATACGGTTCTCGGAACCGATCTGTTTTCGCGTTTGTTCCCGCAGACTGAGACATACAAGTTACTTGTATTGTAACACGGAGTTTATGTTTAAAGATTCGGAAATAACGTTTCAACTGACCTCAACCCACTAATGATCTGCTAATTTGTATGTTAAGTAGTTATAACTAGGTATATTTCTGTATCTAAACCGCAAGATTATAGCATACAAGACATTCGTCGTTTAAAAGGTGACGGAATATTCCATCGCACACAAGATACAATAAAACAACTGAAAATTAAATTAAAACAATTGAATTATACTTTTATTTGCTGTAGTAATACAGTAGGTAATTGGTCCGTTGAGTCAGGTGAAGGAAATCTTTTATTAAGAGTATCACACCACCCTGGCAACACAAGAGCAACAACTGGGCAATTGGAAGGGTTTTTCGACAACTTCATCCTGAGCGTTGAGAGCCACCATATAACGTAATGAATACTTCTGCACGCATTGACCTTGGTAGCCGTGTTGGAAGTAAGCTATTGATGAACACGGCCCGTTGTATTGGCCTCTGAAAAAAAAAAGAAATGTTCATGTGGTGACATCCATACCAGGTGGCGGAACACGAATAAAATACGTTTTGTCATATGGAATTCCATAAATGTTGACCGTTATTTTCACGTCTTTTTTCCCTGCTGCGTTTCAGCGATTCCCCAAAGTTCACCTTTTTTTGGGCTTTCAAATGTGTAATATACTTTTGGTGGAAGCCTGATACCACCGGGTTCCGTGGAACCCAGTTTGAAAATCCTTAATCTATATTATAAAGAACACTAGGTCTACCCATAGACAAGCAGGTTGAAGTAGACGACGTTGGAAAATGGAAGCAGTTGGTTCATACAATCGCACTCGTTTACTGGTTTAAACTCCCGGAAACGCCTGCTTAAAGTCATCCGTCTAATAACCAGTGTTATGGGAGCACATCTGTACATTCCTATTTTTTGGAAATATTGATCACTCTCTGTTTCCTCTCTCTCTTGGGGAATTATCTGGGGATACCCATGTGACAGAAATAGCTTATGGCTAATGTCTGTGATTACATCATGGGGTTATGTCATCGTTGGATTAAAGGCGTCATAAAATAAGACAATTGGATGCTGATGACGCCATGATCTATCTTCCTGCTTATATTTATAATCCTCAGTTGCCAATTAACTCTTAAAAAGTCACAACATGTTACTCAGATTAATCAGAAATTACGGGCAGGCCTATTGAAACTAAACATAAATGACTCTTAATTTATATACTTACTTGCAAATTTCTACGCGAAACCTTTGCTGCGGGCCCGTGTCACTATTTATTACTCTATGCCACTGTTTATCGGCGTCTTGTGCTAACTTTGGAACATAAAGCTGTAAAAAGAGGAAAAATTATGTTAGACTGGCAAAACTGTTGACATACTCGAGATCCCAGGATAGTCCCTGGGCTGTGGATAGCAAATGAAAAAACAAAAAAATATATATTGTAAACATCAAATCTTTACTTATATTTTCATTGACAGAAAGTAAATATCCCGAGGCTCGGGACCTGAGATCAAATTCTCTACTCAAAGTGCAGCGGTTACCAAACCGGAACGCCATTCAATGGGTGTAAATTTTTAAATTCGGTCTAGGTGACTGTTAGATGATTGTAATTATGGCGGTGATTTATCTTTGTAATGTCCATGGCACTCAAGATAAAGCATTCTAGTATGGGGTCCTGAGTATGTAAGAGTATTCATACCCTCTCCGATGAAGGGCAAAGCTCCACGTGATCCTCTTCTGGTCCAATTCTTTCAGCTATTTGAGGGGTCTCCAGCACGTCGCTGGTGAATGTCTTGTTACGTCTTTGATACTGTAATTGAAAACATATTGGGGTTAGGGGTTTTATAGAATTCACCAAAAATTACTAATTGCTTGTAATAATCTGAAGTACCTAACTTGCCACTTTGCCACCAATTTGCCACCAACGAACTTATGAGCCACCTGATAATAATAATCTTTTTCTGCATCTTGTCCCCGGAATGGCATTGGCCTCTTTATTCTAGACCCTCCCAATACCAAATTTTTTAGCAGAATGTAACCATGTACGTCATTCAACGCACTTCATATGTCGTCTATTCTAATAAAACAAAGTCCAAAAAGTTAAGGAGTGAGAGCGTAGGTAGCGGTTTAAACTTTGTTCTGGTGTTAAAAACTAATTGTCATTTGTTTCGATGAAGTAAAACATTGTGCCGAAACTGCAAACCTGATAAAGTTCTTAATAGTCTGTGGAGTCTGCCAATCAACACTTGACCAATGTAAACTGTGGATTGTACCCCACTCATCTTAGTGGGAAAGTTATAGGTTGCAATGATGAAAAATATTAAGAATAATACGTACATCTTTTATAATACTTTCGACCAGGTCATCCTTGTAGCCCAGACCTTGATCACAGATTCCAAGTTGTAAGCACTCTTCTGGTATCGGGAGCGGGAATTCCTCTCCAGACCTGGATGTCAGTCCTGGGAACACCACGCTTCCATCTGGAACTATTATAAATTACAAGGTGAACCAATAATAGTAATCCCAGGATTAGTCAGTAGGTAAGGTTAGTAATAACAAATAACACTCAAATGTTGGTGTTTAAGAACTTAAAACGTTGTATGATTCCATGTACAGATCTTCTAGCCAAATGCCCTTTCTTTCAAAAACTCATGCAAAGCGCTATCTAAAAATTTATGGGAAAGCCTAATGTCATTACTATCCATTTTTAGATAGCGCTTGTCGTGAGTGTTCGAAGGAAAGGCTATTTGGTTAGAGGGTCAGTACAGTGTAGGAAGCATTAAGAAAAAAGTAACTTTTGACAAATGGATGGATAAAGGATGAAAGTGAGAGAAGGAGGGAGATTAGATATGTAGAAACGCGGGTATTTTAGCTCTTAACAAACATTTGCACACGTAGATACACATACACACGGAACATTAAAGTAACACACATGTAAAACAAATATACATTCCTACATTGTAAGTGGCCTAGGCCCCGATTCTACTAAGTATACGAAAATATATCTTATTATGAATGAAACGAAGTACACTTAAGCTTTTTCCATAGCAATGGAGCGGGAGTAGAATCGTATTTCGGTAGAATATTACAGGTTTGTTGTAAAATTAATACTATTACTAGTATATTAAATGTATTAGAATATTCTGCCGAAATACAATTGAGTCTAGGCTCTGTAAACTATCAAATATTTATGTTTGCCAGGAATCGAACCTGGGAAGTTTCCCTCGAATGCCTGAGTTAGTACCAGCACAACAAACCCATCAGATCACTTTATGAGTGTTAAAAATGCAAGAGATACATAAGTGGTAGTGCGTACTTATTCAATGTTAATAGGTTAATATTTTCAAGCTATTAACTTAATGATCACTGCATGGATATCTGTGGTATGTTTCGAACTGTTTAGATTTAATGATATTAGTATGTACATGATTTTCCGTTCATAGCTCAAATACCGTCGTACATTTATCTTTGAATAATTTGTGCAATGAATATGCACTACGATCAGTGGTGACCATTTATTATCATACGGATCATCTTCCGTTTGTCCGTAACAAAAATTAATATCCGTGCAAATGACTCCCAATCAGTTTCCAATATAAAACTATTACAATTAGCATATTTTATTTGCACGTCCTCTACGGCTCGCACACAGAAAAGCGAATGGTAAACATGCGCAAAGCCGGTTCTTGTTAGTATTTCCTGACCGCCGTGAATCAGTGATATGAATACGAACCTCGTTTATTGACAAAAGGCTTCCCGTACCTATTGATGATTTTGTACGAACCATTCGTATTCTGACTCGCCGACCGCTCGCTCCTATGCGCGGGCGCAACTAGCGTGCCGAAACCGTCAACGGACATCTGAAACTGAGAGGGGATGAACTTTAGAATACAATACAATTATCTTCAAGGTACAAAATACAATTCAATTACAATTCAATGTTTATTGTGTACGTAGATGTATTAAAAATAGAAGTTGTGAAGTTAAAATACAATTACTGGATTTATTAGTAAGTCAAATATTAAACATTGCTTGAAATTAGTCTACAATTTATAATTTGAAAAGAACAGGGTTTTTAATTATAGTCATTTAGTTTGTTACTTGATAAACATAAGTGAGATAAATTAGCACCTTAATATATGTTTGGCAGTCGATAGGCACCCATTTTTATTTTTAAACTGTTATTCGTACCTAACTAACAGGGTTATAGTTTTATTGCTACAATTTTCGTACAGAGGAAATTCAAAATGTGTTATTAACATAATTATTGACCATTAAGTAGCGTGTTACACGTCTGTAACGGAGGATACAAAAACCAAGGTCTAATGTTATTTATTGACTCCAGGAAACAATTGTAGAACAATACTCTGACATTTATACATAGTAGTGTAGCTTACAATCTTCTAGCTTACAATTTTCTAGCTTTACGAATAAGTATATTTTGAGCTCAAGAATCTTTGTTACCTATTTTAGGAGCAGACCACTGAACACTTATCGATATAACATCCATCTATCTGCCAATAAATACAATAATGTTATTATGCACCTTTGTATCTATCAAAAATATCAAAAAGGTAGGTACAATAGATATTATCTAAATCCAAGTTCTTGTGATATGTGAACAAACCAAATAGTAGTCCCAAACAAAGTGTTTTTGTCCCTATTTCCATCGGAAAATCATGATAATACCTACATATAAATGTTGTATAAGTAATATTTATTTATTAAAAACAAAAAATACTAATGGGCAGATATCACATTGTATACTAGCTTACAGCTGATAATATTTTAACAGCACAATTAAGAAAATGAATTAAAATAACGTGTAAGTTTGAATATTTTAATTAAAATTATTTTAAACCTCAGTCGCAGCTAAGACCCGTTATGTTGCTTTAAAAAATTGTAAATTTCCACTGTTCTTACAAAATGACGTAGGTACTTAAATTAAGTAAATCGCTTTGACGCCAAAATTAAAATGGTCTGCGAATTTGAGGGGTCTAAACCTTAATATCTGATATAAGTAGTTCACGGAATCTACTCAATGTGTTTCTATTGGTTTCTAGAGTACCTACAAAATGTATGGCGACAATAGGTATTGCTCAGTTATTTAAAGAAGGGAACAATTTTAAGTTGGAAGTACCCAACCAATAATTTTTATAAGTTATGTCGGTATTTGAATGTTATTTTGAAGTATATCGCATCAAATACATTGTTTGCAAAGGAAAAAACCTGTTAAAAGAAAATAAAATACAAATAACAATAGGTGAGTCATTGTATGACTCTACAATGTGTACAGTCATTTACTGAAATGATATAAATGTTTTGAAATGTTTTAATATTTATTCGAAGCTATTTAGTAAAGTATGTAATTTACATTCACTCTGAATCATAACTGATTGTAGTTTTTTAATGCAGTATAACTAGGTCCTTTTAAGGTATCTTGATCGTTGAAAGCGAAAATTTCAATTTACTTTTATGTTAGTGCTTGCAAACTGGACAATCATTTTGTTTGTTTGTTAATTATTTTATAGTTTTTTTGTATATTTTATTATTTAATTATGTCAGATTCATCTTATGTATATAATATTTTTTTCACTAGTTTAATCTCATTTCTATACGAAACAGAAAATGAATACTATCACCGATCAATGTAGGTACTGTACGAATATGTCACGATTTATTTACATTACCTACAGATATAAAACATTTGTTACTCAAGTTACGGTAAGTGTCTAACAGATTTCTACGAGTATAATAGAAAAAAAGTTGCAATCACCGCAATACTTCACGAATTGATTTACATATTAATTAAAGATTAATGTCAAGAACTATGGGATCAATCAAACTTTAAGACATAACATAATGTCGCAGACAACTTCTGCCCGATCTTCTAGTAATTATGCAAAAACAACCGGCCATAGTTTGGGGTATTACAGTTTTGATTCACTGTTTTTTCTTCAAATAAGTAAGTTGTGTCTATAATTAACGTGTTTCTTAATGCTCTTAGTCATAATACTTGACGTAATTACATAATGACCATGTTTTTGGTGTCGGCTCTAACTCGATACTCCAAAGTGTATGTTGGTACTCAGTTTTCATAGAATTTTGCAATATTTAATGTTTAGTTTATAGCCCTCCCTAATGTTAAGTTGCCAATCTTAATATGTCGTAGGTATATTCATAGGAGTAAAGTTCAAATTTCGACCCCTTTTCGACTCCTTCGACGCGCGTGACAGTATTATAATAAATAATAATAATAAACGCTAACACACTCATACCCCCGCAGTAAGATTCCCTGTGTCGCAGGTGACATGGACACCACAAATAACACATCACTAACACCCATGACCCGAGAACAAACATTTGTCTGTCACATAAATATCTTCCCCGGCCGGGAATCGAACCCGAGACCTCTCGCTTCGCAGACAGGGTCGCTACCAACTAGGCTACGGAACGTCAAAACTATACTTGGCACAATTAATATAATATAAAGTTTACACACTTAATATAGGAAATTATGCAAGAATCGATTCTCTGCTGAGAGACTCCTGCTGCATGATCACTCTGCTAAGAGTGTACGACTAAGATGAAGAATATAGGAAATAACATAAAAATTGGTATTGCCTCATAAAATTAGTAACCTGCTAAAACGCGCTGATAACTCAAAGTAAACGTGCCAAGAATTATTTTATGTAATAACTTAAAAAATGCGGTATTAAACAAAGTATATTATCTAATAATATAAACGCATTCAAAGGCTGTTTTAGACTATAGTCGAACTGCTGTATTCGTCTATACTTCTATACTAATAATATACTCGTAAAGCTGAAGAGTTTGTTTGTTTGTTTTAACCCGCTAATCTCAGGAACTACTGGACCAATTTGAAAAATTATTTTAGTGTCAAATAGTCCATTTATCGGGGAAGGCTAGGCTATATAACATCTTGCTATAATAAGATGATAGGAGAGGAGCAGCAATAAAAAATATTGCGAAAACGGGAAAATGCCGTCGGCGATTGCTACTAAAATATATTCAAATTTAATATGAATGATATCGGTTACGACATAATATAGCTACTTGTAGAATTTATTAATAACTTGTCTACAACGCCACATATCCGAATAGTAATCATGACCTCGACGAAATAAATAATCTTATACCTCATTATTATAGGTTATGTGTGTCAGAAATGACAATTCCATTGAAGGTAAAACTTTGGTTTTTTTTTATGTATAATGCGGACACGTACGATTTTCTTTCCCCTTTTTTCTCCTCTATATCAAATCACCTTCACGAAAAGAAAGATTTAAAAAGAACTTGCTTATGTGTACCAATGATACCTATATATGAAATGAATAAATGATTTTAAATTTTATTTTTTTATTTTTTTAAATAAGCATATTTAAAGTTTTCACGGAGAAACGTTGAAAACCATATTTTAGGTTACAATGTGTGTGACTAATTAAAATTATTCTGGAAAAAAAACAAAATGCACACAGCTATACCCACTACCATATTACACACAAACGAAATCCATTGACAAACATTTAAAGTTGACATTGACATTTGCCAGCCCAATTAGGACGAGTGTCAATTGTTTGACATAATGAATATTGGTCGAAATTTGACCGTAGAGCAGGTGCTCTAGTATGAGGAAAATCTATAAAAAATGTCCTAAAACTCAATAGGCAGCACTGCAGAGTTGACCATGCGTGCAATACGCGAAGAAATTTATGAATGCACGCCGAAAGAAAGTGGCCGGCACTTTTACTTTTGGAACGATGTTAGTGATTATTGCGTGAGAAATAACGTTTAATTTGAATAATTTAACCTCAAAATAAGAACGAAATTCCATACAACACACTTATCTTGCTACGTTTGTTTTACTTTTTATGTCTCTTAAATTTAGGGTACGAAATACAACATTCGATGATAAATAACACTATATTCTTAAATATCGGAGAAAGGAGTACTAACATCGAGATTTAATAACTACTGTTAATGTAAGACTTAAGTGATTTTTGTTTTGTTTTATAATTGTATTTTAGTGTAAATTTTGACATTCTTTAAGTGAGCTCTTGTCAAGACGAAAAATACATAATTTGAACTTGAATTTAATAGACAATTAATAGGCCAGAGAATACGTCAATGCATCATTCGGTCTAAGGAGAGCTCTTTTTAGAAGTCATAGTTCTTCATATATTTGTAGTCTACGTCGTTGCGTCTACGTAATTTATATATTGACCTAAGCAAACTTTGTTTTTGCTGTCATTGTCCTGGTGTAGGGAAATACGTCGAATTACTACGATTAACTCACCAAAAAACATTAATAAAACAAACATGATTTTTGTATGCACACTCGTATAGGTGAACTTCACGCAAAAGTGAAGCTTAAAGTTGAAATACTAAAGTTCTTTTTTTAATGGTATGGCCACCATCCCCTGCCGCCCATGGATATCATGACAAACTTCAAGTAGGACTATATAGTGGGAACAGTCAGTTAGTTTTAAGAAAGAAAGAAAGAAAGAAACGTTTATTTCGCTGTGGTAGGTACAACAAATAAACAAAAAAACAAAAGAGCAATTCAAAATATAACTTAAAACTAAACAAAATTAACTTAACCAATTTTTTTTTTTACTAACATAAAATAAATCCCACGGCGAAAAAGGACTACGCTCAGCCTGTGCCATGGAGCGCTAGGACCCACGGCTGCTGGTTTTCAGCGTAGTCCCCCTTTACTGATAAGTGTTAAGGTGAATATTAGTTGTTAGTACTTTTAGTGCAGGTTAATGCTGATAGTAATTATTAACAGTTCAGTTAGTCCAGTTAGTTAGTTCTGTAAGTCCACTAGAATATCTTAAGTATTTGTTCCACTCTAAGTTAGTTGGTCAAATGATACGTGCAGTCCAATTAGTAACCTTTAGTATTTGTCCCACTTGAAGTTGGTAAAAATGTACATTGCTATCCTTGAGGATATTCTGTTCGTCTCTTGTATAAGTGTACCTATTATGGCATTCAAGCATACTCTGGTAAATGTGTTTCAACCTTTTCACGACGTGATGCGGTTTCATTTAAATTAATTAACGGTTAATGACCAGTATTTTCTAATTATATCCTGGGAAGTAATGGAAATTTGAAGATCTCATTAGCGCCATATCAAACGAACATTTTATCCAAACTGTTACATATAACTTTGCAGTAGAAATAAAAGTACTGACTTTGTAGTATTTTATCTATCTACCAATTAGTGATAATAGAGAATTCAAGTTATAAGTTTAATTACTTTTGTCGATAACTTCCTCGTTTAGTTGAATAGAAGAAAGTCACTTTAATATTTAGATATCGTAAAAATTAATTAAATACGTATTGAAGACGAATGTAAAGATAACTGCATTGAAACTATACACAGGAAACACTAATCGTCGTCGTAAATAATACCTACACTAGTCATAAAACGGATAAAATTATACATAGTTGTTTCTTTCGACGCGATGTATTTATATAGTTCTGTTCTACAAAACAAAATAAACAGCGTATTCATATGGAACGCATACCAAATTGTATTCAAACTACAGTTTAATAGCGTTAAAGTGGTAATTGAATCTGACCCTTACCAGCGTTATATAAAGGGCACACTGGTAAATCACAAACATTATAAATCTTGAATATTTTTGTAACTTCAAACCACCGATGTTATACTCGGTCGCGCACTTTCTTCCATATTTATCAATCGAATCGGAGCACAACGATTTATATACAGGTCGACACGTATATGCGACGACGTGGACAACTGACAACTGACCGGCGGATCACACTTCTCAGATAACGAACGTACATAACGTTGCCTTGCATTGCTAGCGACCATTTTATGTAGAGCTGCGTATTTAATTACTATTATCGCATTTGCTTTTTGTTTATGCTAACTGCGGGGTCACCAAGTCTCAGCAGGTCAGTCGGTGACACGATTAAGGAAAATATAACCTATTATCAAAAGCGTAACGTTTATAGTTCAATGCGGTAAAAGTTGTCTTCGTTAATGCACAATAATTGACATTGATTCCTGGAATGTTTTTAAAACTATCCAATTTGTTAATATAGTAATTAATATCTGTATATACTTAGTAGTTAATATAGTAATAATTAATAACTCAGTTAGCCTGTGATAGCTTTCAAATTTGTACTAAGTAGACTAGAAGTAGACTTTAATATTATTAAGCCTTAAAAATGCGTTAGGTATAGTCATTTTGTGTTGTTTTTTTACGTTTGGAAGTAAATTAACCCTTAACATTTATCGAAGGGTCCAATCGTGAAAATTTAGATAAGATTTTCGGACTTTAATACACTACCCAAATTAGTAATTATCGAATACATTAATATCACATATCTTTTAATCAATTATTACATCACAATCTCATTATTTTATAATCTTGTATATTTAGATATAGTAAATTGACCTTAAACTCTACATAACTTATATTATTATATGTCAAATAAAATTACACGCCTATTTAAAAAAAAAGTTCTCATTAGTCGATAATTTCACGGCTTTATGCACACATGTATATTATTTCTATTTCTATTATTTGCATGTTTTTATAATGTAGTACCTAATACTACCAAACAATAATAATTTTACGGTACAACTGTTTTGTGATTATTTTTCCTGAACTTCTAGATAGATCGTAGTAGCAATAGGCTAGTGGTTTGATTGTTGGTCTCCTGAACGGAAGTTCCTGGGTTCATATCCCATGACGCGTACCTATCATTAAAATAGTTGCATGCTTCTTAGATACTTTTTTCAATTACTACGGTGAAGGAAAAACGTGATGAAACCTGCACACCTGAGAGTTCTTCATAAAGTTCTCAAAGGTGTGTGAAGACTGCCAATACGCACTTGGCCAATGTAGTGGACTATATTCTGTACCCACTCACATTGTGTAAGAAGACTCGAGCCCAGCAGTGGGATAGTTATGGGTTGCAATTATGAATATAGATTACTAAATAATATTGGTTAACTTTTGCTGTCAGCATTTGAATAACTCTAATAGTTTGGTTGACCACTGAAGTATCTCGACAATAACACCATTTACCGGGTCCAATTGTGGTCCTAAACCATACTCGGACCTTCGTAAATACGCAAAAAAAAATTCAAATCATTGAAGCCGTTTAAGAGGACTTTATTAACAGAAAAAGGATGTATAGGCCGTATAACTCTATTCTTGTTTATTTATTACTGAAAGAGAATAAAAATAAAAAATAAAAAAATATGTATAAAATTTTATATTTAAATATTACAAAATATATTTAATAAGTACATTTTCCATTCATGTTCAATTTTGTTCGTATAATATAATAATAATCTTAATATACCTACACGCCGATCAGTTACGCTTCAAAACTTACATTAGAAAAGACCGATTGCACATTCTCATGAATTTAGATCAATCTATTGTACAAAAACGTGTAAACTGTGGAACAAACTTCCTGCATCGGTGTTCCCACAATGCTATGACCTGGGTCGGCAGCTCGTTGGTGACACCCCTGGTATCGCTAATGTCCATGGGCGGCGGTGACCACTTACCATTAGGTGACCCATTTGCTCGTCTGCCTGCATTTAAGGCATAAAAAAAAAACAAAACAATTGATTGCTAAAATCACCTATATCACACCCATAATTATGACGAATGCATAACACTTACTCGTTGAATTTTGTCAAGCCCTGTACGTTGTAAAGTTTGCCAAAGAAATGACGTATTCATAGTGACATACATACACTCAAATTACGCTCCTTATTGTACATAGTTTTAAATACCCTCCATTTGGTGCAGTTGGGTAACTCAAATATCATAACAACCATAGTGACACATCGTCTACCTCACAGTTCACGCGTTTAATCATCATTGCTGGTTATATAAAGGTCACGGCAAACGAGTTATGGTCATTAACTGCTGCCACAAATATTAGGCAAATTTAACGTTTACCCAAATAATTAGACGAATGGCTCTACCGATGGCTCGGCTCTATTGATAGGTAGAAAGATTATGTTAGAATAGTGGACACGCCGTTTTTTCAATATGGCTGACGACGTTTGTCAGTTATAGAAATCCCATACAAACTTTAAATTGTTATAACTTTTCCTAGTGTTGATTGTGTGGATTGATGTTAATAAAATAAAGCCTAAGTAATGACCTAAGTGAAGGATTATTAACGTATTTCATCCTTTGATGATGAAATTGTAATTTTAGTCATCTCTATGCGCCGCGAGAGATACCCTCGAAAGGGTCCTCAGAGACCCATGGGTTCCCGCGTCCCCTGCAGGGACGCATAGGAGACTCGAGATGAATCTTTATGATGGAGTAATATCTACGTATATGTAACATATTAATGCAGTGTTTAAGAGTGTTTGATAGTCACGCAATTCCGGTACATCGTCACGCGGCTACTAAGCTATTGTTCAGATAACATCTTAATTGCTGTAAGAAAACGTGTTTTGTATGAAGCTGGTACCTCAGACCAAAAAATATATAGACGCAGTCTTCGGAACAAAAAAGCGTGATAGGGAAAACATAATGTTATTAACGAAAGATACATTTCTCGGCAGATCGTGCTCGATATACGTCAGATGGTAAAAAAAACGGAAAAAAATTATCACACTTTTTTTGTTCTGAACACTGAGTCTATAATATTTTTTGGTCTGATGCCGGTATGTCAGACATCATACCCTCCGTTTATGATGTTATTTATATCACCATGTATGTTTTGTTACCATTTACCTGGTTCATTGTTGTCATTGTCGTAATTAGATGGATAATTTTCTTTAACTCTGTGGTATGGTATATCGCAATATTTTTTATTGCTGCTCCTCTCCTTTTCATCTTAGCGTGATGTTATTAAGCATGTTGTAGCCTTCCTCCATAAATGGTCTATCTTATACTAAAAGACTTTTTCAAATCGGTCCGGTAGTTCCTGAGATTAGCGCGTTCAAACAAACAAATTCTTCAGTTTTATATTATTAGTATAGATAATGTATTACAAATACAATTCATTTAGAAAAAAAACCAAAATCCACACTACCACACTCCATTTGCTATACAGCCACGACACTCACCTTAAAGGGAAGGCTTTTTGGCAGATAGATAACGTTTACAGTGACAATGACACCTATACCTTACCTTAAAATTAAAATGACCTGAGCCTATTTTATTTTCATGCATTTTGGCCTCTCCTATACCGGAGGAGGTTAAGGTGCTGTGTTAGGCTGTATTAGATCTCGCAAAACATTGATTACTCTGTTTTTTTATTATTTCATTATATGTGATTGTATGCTTGCGCGTTTCATTTACGGGACGATTGTGGTCGCTCGACGACAAAGTCTTGCAATAAATAAATAAAAAAACTGACCGTACATAAACTGGACTAATAACCTCATATTGTTAGTAATAAACGTTAGCAGAGGCTAAGGAGAGAGTGGAACAAGTTTGTATCTAGAAATAAATACGAGAATAATGAATTTCGCATACTTTCACTTTGACTGTTCATTCAAGGCCGGCAAAAAGACCCGCTAGGGTACGCTGCAATAAGAATATCGATTTAAACATTGTATATGATGATATTAACACCTTTGGCGTCATACAAGACCTTGTGTAGCTACTAGCTTTTACCCGCGACTTTATTTTTATAGAATCAGAGTACATTGTTCATGCGGTTTTAAAAAAACTATTATTAATTACCTACCTATTGTTCGTTTTTATATAAATAATGTTTGTAAGAGATAGAGCAAATATAAGTGTACCTGTTTTATCGGAAACAAAATTGGGTATAGCTGTATTATTCAAGTGGTTGTGTTGTTCGTGAGTAAGTTTATGTTACAGGTTTTTTTTCGATTTCACTGTTTGGGCTTATTGTAATTAATTCAGTTATTCTTTAGCTATCTAGTAGTATAATATAATTCTGAATGTGGACAATAGATTCGAAGCTACAACGGTATTACCTGATTTTGTTATAATTAGGTCTTGAGGATTTCCCTCGTATGGTAGCAAATTTAAAGGCGTATTCACGTCAAAAAAGTGCTTGTTCTTTCACAGGCTTTTAAATATCTCTCTATACATTTTTTCATAATCTCTACCAGTTCGGTGTTGAAAGCCGAACATACAGACATACTGACAGTTACTATACAATATATAATATTAATATGGATTCATTTGGACATTGCATATACAAACTTCAAATTAATTCTGCCCAGTTTACGATAGTTTGGTAAAACCAGTCCACAATCTTTAAATAAATCATAATTGAAGTCAACGTCCTATAGAATTAACTATAGCTCATAAATTTCTTGCACCTGTGTTTCCCAACCTGTAATTGGAACTGCCCTAAAGCTAGTAATTTATTATAAAGGTGTCGGAATGATTTTCCATCTGGATTTGTATTCATCATCTGTTTGTATTGTTTGCCATACAGCGTCGTGTTTTTTCCCGACTTTACGGTTTTTCCTCATAGCGAAATAAAGACAATTGTTTTAATCAACACCTTGGCTTATTGATAATCTTAAGGAAATTTTATTATCTTAATATTTCCTTTCACTTATTACCTTCTGTTAAATTAAATTAGGTATTTTGTAGAGATAAAAACAGTTTTCTTTCGTTTTTAAAAGGTAAGGTAGTAGCAGTTGGGAAAGTAATAAATAAATTAAAATTTTATAATTTCCAAAATTGTATCTGTAGGTACACAAATTGTTATTATACCTCGTTTTTTTCGTCGTGATTTAAAAAGTAAACAATTTGGCACTAATTTTATTTATTTCATTAATTGAAAAAAATATTGAAAAGTATACAAAAATTTATTTTAACATTAAAATATTGTTTATTCTTTTATTTTTTTTTAATTGTGTCTGTATTATTTTTAAATCGATAATTATAATAAAAAGACACTGTAAGATTGTTTACATTTTAAATCACGATGAAAAAAACCAGGTATACGAAACCATCTATAGTTTTCCTTATCCTATCTTCCTGAACTATCATAAGCTGTCGTTGAACCCTTTAGAAAGCTATTGAATGACTTATAAGTTCTCTAGTAAAAACACCGGGGAAATAAGGGGCCTTCTTCATTCACGGTAAATTAGCACCCTCTTTGGACTAATTGGGTTCAGGTCAAAAAAGACATAAATTGGTGACGATGCAGCAATAACGTCAGTCCACTTCAGCTCCCCTTTAACTAATATTATGTAGTTCTTTGACAACCACGTTTTGTTTAGCTGTATTGATAAGGCGTAGAATATCCCATGCTAGTAGATATAGATATCAGAATAGGTGATTACAGCCGGTCTGATGTTAGAGCTTTTATTAAGGGTTAATTACATTTTCAATATTTTCTTGCATCTCTCCATGAATTTCGCGTGGCTAGTAGGTAATCACTATTTTAGTTGAGTCAGCTACAAAATTGCTCATGTATTCTTTCTAGGGACTTAAGTAGGATCTTCTTCTTAAGTTAGTTAGTTTTATGCTTTCTTATCTCGTCATTAAAGCAGCATAGATGATGCCTTCGATGCTCATAGCCGATTTCAATGAATGTCAATGACTTTAACTTACCATTTCGTGGTTTGTCTGCTGTTTGCTTACTAAGCAAAGGACAAGTAAGAAGGGATTCTTTAAAAAGATTCATCACAGGTCTGTAGGGTTCATGACCCGCTGTAGACAAGCATCTAATAAATGAGCCTCCAATCAATTCATCGCGCTGAATTTTTTTAAGACTGCTTGAAGGATTAAGGGCGAATGAAAAGAGCAGGGATGCCTCCTAATTTATCGCAAAAAGTTTGCTGTGTTTACTTTATTTAATTTAAATATTCTTAAAAAGAAACAATTGATAGACTATGGTCGCATCTTCACTGTATTTACAATTACTTAGTGGATGTAAGTATCGACTCAAATAAAAGTGCATTAAGTAATTAGAATTTGAGGTCACAAAACGTTAAGGGATAATAAAAACACAATTATTATTTCTCTTAATTTTTTTATTAAATAATATCATTTTTGACTAGTATGCCTTGATAATGTTTAAGCTAACTCAGTAGAAAATAAGCCCAATATTCAAGAACAATACTGTAAATAACATCACAGAGCTAGAGAGCTATAGGGTCCTTCAAACAAATTTATAAACGACTTTTAGGCTTATCCAAGTCAAACGTAAAGTAGTATGTTTTAATAGAAGAAGAAAAAAACTGTATAAAATAATATAGTCGTCTTTCTCCTTTTTATTAATCTATCGTAGACCAATCACTATCACTTTGATACCATATAGTAAATTGATGCTCGAATGCCGTTTATAAATTAAATAGAAGCAAAGAAGAAAATTGTGTATTTTGCTTAGCGTTCCATCATAACTTAAGTAAGTGAGCATCTTGAACACGAAAATAATCCTGTTTGCTAAGCAGAACATAAAAGTTTAGTACACAGAGAGACCATTACAAGATCATAATAAGCCACGAATTTGACCATGGTATCCTTATAACATACAATATTACGAAAACAGTGAATACAGAGCAAATAGATTAAATGGCAACGATTGATTTTCAGAGAGGTCTAGCGTCAAAAATGTTATTGCTTCTTCACTGTATGAGCAAAGTCTAGGCTTGAACAACAATGAAAATAGAAAAATATAAAAGACTGCTGTCAGACCAAAAAAATCTATGCATGAAGATTATGTGAAGGCGGATTGGGTTACGAACAGATTTGACGAAGATTTAGTGCTCTACGAAGAATGCTAGTATAGATCTTATTAAGCCATCTGCCATTAGTTTATCCATATAATTACGATATAAGTTGTTTTCTTTACTCAGTCCATCAGCTGGGATTGAAAAACTCGACAGGTTTTATCACTAACTTACTAAAGTAGTATTCAGAAGATCTCAATTGTCGTTACAATAAATTAATTGAATCCCTTCAAAAAATTAAGCCTTAGTTTTATTAGCAGCAACATCAGCGAATCTGCTTTGGACTCTAATCCTCTTGTACTGGCAAGAGCAGCAGGTTGGAAGTTCAACATTCAACCTCTCAGTACCTTTGCCATCTTCAGTCTCCACCAATAACTCCCATGCAGTATAAACCTGGACACACGCTGTCTCGAATTCTGGGTTAGTTTCCAACAAGGGTTGGAAGCAACTGCCTTTGGTCCTGAAATAAAAAGAGATAATATGATATTGAGGAAATTCCCTCTTCATTTCATTTAGGTTGAGTGTGATTATTTTGTATTTTTATCAGTTGTTGAAAATGGCCCATTTTAATCCGCTAAGTTCATTCTTATAAAGTTTGCAGTACTTAGAAAAACTGAATACAATATTTGTTTTTTTTTTACGTTTGGTTAAGCGCTGCTGAAATTAGTGCAACAGTGGTAGGTTTTTTAAAAAGGTAATATCTTAGGGATGACCAATGAAGTGGAGTCTCATAAGTAGCAGTAAGTATACTTTTCGTTCTTAACTATACTGTAGGTGTAGGCAATAGATTAATCTCTTTGCTAAAAAATCTATGTGAGTTAAAGTAACAGATGAAAATGACAATAGAAAAAACTTACAAGCAAGTTTCTAGACGTATTCGTTGAATATAATCTTTTGAGGGTGCCTGAACGACGGTGCGCCATGCATCTTCGTCTCTTTTGGGCCGGACTTTGTACAGTGGTTCAAACTGAAATTGAAGAAGAATAAAAAATAAATCATCACATAATAGTCCATAGTTCTGGGCATTTAATTTTAAAAAGCCTAATCACGTAAAGTAGACAACTTTTGTTTGAAAAACAAATAAAAAATATTTCTAATTAAATGTATTGTTTTTAATACTTTTGTTAGTTATCTAGAGAACAAAAGATGATGGAAATGAAAGTAGTTCAGTAGAAGAAAACTATTTAAGTACGAGATTAGAACTTGGGAATGATAACACTTACTTTATTATTATACCTATAAATGTAGGTAATGTAAACTAAAGTGCATGATTATATAAGATAATTTTAATCTATGACGTCATTCAGTAAAGCTTACCGTAGGTATAGACTCGCAGCCATTTTCATAGGAGGGGTCGCCTTGCCGATTGCCGATTACATCAGTTGAAGGCATAGGCGGAATTTTCTGAAAATAAAATGATTCAAATTTTAAAGCATCAGTATCATCTTATCGTAAATTGATTTAAAGCCCAACTTTATAATTATGATGAAGCCAATATTTGGGACAGGGGAATTTAAAAGTGTTCTCATTAATTCCATTTGTTAACCCCGTTGTTTGTTACCGTAATTGATGGCATTGTGCAAGCAGACCCAAACCTTGTATTGGAAGAACATTAGGACATTATAGCGACAAACACAAAACAAATAAAGATGATGACGAACACAGATGATGTATCAATGGAAACATAACTTAACCCTTGCTTTAACACTTGCTGTACAAGTAAGAAAATACGTAATAGCTCATAGTTTCTAGTTTAGCTTAAAAAATATTTCACATACATTTCGTTGCAAGTCCGGGTTTAAGGTTATCGAATGGATGATGGTTTTGAACTCCTTATGAACTGATAAACTATGACCTTTCTATCTCTTGATTCCTTAGGAAGTTTTTAATACCTCTAAAAATTACATGAAAGACATTTCTTTTATTTAATTTAATTTTGGTAGCTTTTTAATTTTGAAACTGGAGTCGTATCCATTATAAGTACTTAGTATAGACAATGCATCGTGGTTTAATATTATCTTATTGATTCAAAATTTCTTTGAATTCTCCGCTTAGTATAGTATAAACTCCTCTCATAAAGAATGAATTCAATTCCAAGTAATGAGTGAATTTTAAAGAAACCCATGTTTTATTTTCAAACTTCCACCTACCGCTCCATTCTGTTCAGAGGTGGTTCCGTTTGAAATAGTTTTGTTGTTATTATCGGTGTCCTCTTTGGAAATTGTCTCTCACCTCTGTCTAATTGTCTCCTGGGTATTTTAACAACATTTTTATTACGGCATCATGTACCTAATACAGGGTCGCTTATATTGTACTCTAATTGATCTGATGTCTTTCTTAAACTGACTAAGCAGATTGGAAATCGTCAATATACAAAATGTCACTTTCAACATTATCAATACCATTACCGATGCTGTTTTGAATTATCATTATTAGTCTACTTACATAATCTTTGAAAATGTTTTCGAATTTCTTCTCAGGATAGTTGGGGGGCATTATGGTGCAGAATGTTTGTTTTTTGCAGGATTCGTGTACACCGTCATCTCTAAACCTGTTCTCAAGTGGAGCTTGCATCTTGATCGACCTTGAGACTAACTTTGTCGTATGGCTATCGACAGGGAATCTAATCATGTCCATGTTTATATCTGGAAATGAAAATAGTACAAATTTTCAAGATCTTTACCTACCTACACATTATTGCCTTGAGTAGAACGATTTCAAACAATTTATTTCTTCAGTATTAGGCTACGTTTTTATCTAAATGTGCAGTAGATATACTGATTTAATTCTGCATTTCATTTTAGCGATATTAAAGGAACATAGAAAGAACATCACTTTTTTGTTGCTTAAATTCAAAATTAAATAATAAATCATAGTAACATACTGTAGCCTAGCTTAGATTGGTATATTTCTATTAAAATTAATAATAGTCCCTTGCTGGGGTGAAGACAAACATCGTGAGGAAACTTCCCTAAGAGTTTTCCATAAAGTTCTCAAAGGTATGCGAAATCCGCCAATCAGCACTTGGCAAGCGTCTTGAACTACTCCTATTACGAGCCGACCCGATCCCAGCAGTGGGACAGATGGTGGACCTAAGCGTTTTCTTGTCAGTATACACGTCAGACTCGTATACAATTACAAGAATGATAAAAAAAACAGAACGAACAAACAAGACCCGCAAGAAACTAAAATAGATTGTACTTGTTAGCACTAGCTTAACAACATTAGTTTCTTTTACCTTTTTCTTTCGTTACAGTTGCTGAGTCCATGCTCCGTGCGGTGACCTGGGGCAAAGTAACTTTATCAGTAACATTACACTTAATCCTACATAACTTGTTCATCTATAGGTAGGGCCTACTACTTATCTATGCTGCAGTGAAATCTCGACCACAGTGACTTTCGCACTAGTTTTCAGTTGGAGAAAGCTCATGGGCTCAATTTGCATAGTACATAAATGTGTAGTAATAACTTTTATTTAAAAAGATTACCGCGAGTTATTTTTCTCCGGCATTTTTTCCTCTCGGCCGATACTAGCTTACTCAGGCTTAAGTATTTGTCTTTTATAAAGCCAATGATATTCATTGAGTGAGCTATTAGTCCTAAGACCAAATAAATGATTTGAATTTTAATTTACATAATACTTCACATTAATTAATTTGTGGATACTCAATATAATGTAATTACGACAATATTTAATACTACTAATATCATAACTATCAACGTTTGTAGAGCTGTTTGCATAATATTTAGATTCAGATGTCATATTGTTTTGTTTTTACATGTTTGGACATAGAACATTTTTTTATTCAAGCTAATCCCATATAAAAGCGATAAAAGGTGGGTCACTAACTCTTCAATCGTCATCATCTGCATCAATGTGATATGTTCTATCGTATTTATATGTGATATCTCCTCAATTATAAATAGAGACAAGTTCTTCGAAGCGCTCATTAATAAGTTGAGGCCGTTACGTCTATTTTTTAAATTATTTTGTCGACTCGTTCTTTGTCGTTATACTTTGCTTTACTTGGTTATTTTTAATTTTAACAAAGCTTACTAAATATTACTTTACTATAATGACGTGTACCTAATTTTTGTGTTATCATCACTATAATTTTCCATGCAAAATTGAAGCTGGGTTACTATACTAATAACAAAAACATATTTTTAGAGTTCACATAAAGACGTAAATGGAAGCTTTTGTATCACACATTACTTAAAGTTTACGTTGCAAAAGAACCGTAAAAAAAACGTTATACAAGCTAAGTCTATAAATGTTAATTAAGCAAATAAAAATAAACAAGACTCACGATTAATAAAACGGCGGTGAACAACATCGTGAACAGTCACACCGGTTTAGAAGTACAACGAAACACGTGTTACCGGCGAGCGATCGCGATTACAGTGAGACTAGAGACTTGATACAACCGCTTTAAGTATCCCCGGTGTAAGTACGCGTGCTCTGAAGATCAAGCAAGGAAAATATATCAGAAAAGATATTATGTTTGACGTATTTATTACCGCTAGGCTACTCAGTCGTTGAGGAAGGCAAATTAATACATATTTGTTTAGTTGTTACTGTGATTCTGTCTTAGCTTTTCTAATCAAATCAAGTAGTATTTATTGTAATTTCCTTATTATGTCTTGTCGGATGATGAAATGATAGAGGAAATATTTTGGTGGGACGAAATGTGTCTAACAATTAAGTTAAGGCACAATTTTAAGTCGATTGAAGCGTTTGTAAACTGTTACCATACTAAACACATTCTCAATCCTTCAAAGCTATCCGCAATGTCAGTAACCTCCGCATTTCCAAACCTCGCTCCATTTTATATAGTTAAGTGAAAATTATAACAGATGTCGCTACTTGTATTCTGAAACGCGCTATCATGTTCCTGTAAGAAATTGTATATACCCGTGCGCCCATAAATGCTTTTCAGATTGCCCCTCTGAATGAAATGTTTGGGTAACATTATGTTGTAAATGTTAACGTTATATTTTTGCAAAGCGATTCATTCGCTCGTAAATGACACACATCAAAAAATTTATTAGAGTACGTATAGGATTACCCAATATTGTATACAATAAGTTTCTAATATCTTTTTATGAAAAAAACTAGTTAATAACTGATGACTAGATGAGCTATGATAGGGATTCAGTAAAGAATTTGGTAAATGCTCATCATTGTTCATGCATATTAGCACCATTTACGACATTGTCTATATATATATATATATACATCGCCGCCGGAAAGAAAAAATAAAGAACGTACTAGCCAGTAACATGAGTCCTTAGCCAAAACAAGAAAAAGAGTAGGTATGTCGGCGCTAAATCAAGTTTATTTCACCCCTAAGTTACATGCAGTCAGCATGTTAAAGAAATGGACCTTGAACTACATCCATAATAATTATACCCCTGGGTAATGAAAGTAAAACCAATTTTTTTTTTGCTTTTATTTAATAAATATATTTTTGACTAGTTTATAACAACATTTACGCTTTAACTATTATTTTAGTAGTAAATAGAGAGACCGTCTAAGCGATGCAAAATCCAAGAATTGTATCGTCTTATTGCAATATGCAAAGTTTTACACAAGATTCGTAATGGAAGTTAATCTCAGTCGTAGATAATATTTGACCGATGTTTCTAAACTAACAAAATAACAAAGAGGTACTGGACTGACAAGCTTTAACATAATAGCCTAAATACCTTAATTAAAACAATACATATGTAGTTGTTACAATAAATTAGTCGAATGGCACGTAAATAAATAATTAATCTTTAGCATTAAAAAGCAAAAATAGTATTTACATCTAACAACGGTCGTCAGTCTGCAATTTGGTAGATTCCGTTAAATACCTAATGATTATAATAGAGACAAGGATACTTGGAACTTGCTCGTTATAACGATAGGAATCGACAACGATTCGGAATTCTACGAAGCACTTTATCGTTAAAAAACAGTCAATAGAAAACATCCATCAAAGTACAAATACTAGGCACTCTTCTTTCTTAACTTAGTCATATAAGTACGATTGACAAAACCCTGACCATTTCTGACTTGTTCGCTTTTGAATGCTGCACCTTAAACTAATTTCTCATCAACGCGTAAATGTATTCAGGCGATCCCTACAGTTGTAACAGTAACTCAATCTTTTTGAGGATATCATCAAGCCTTAGTTTTGTTAGCAGCAACATCAGCGAATCTGCTTTCGAATCTAATCTTCTTGTACTGGCAAGAGCAGCAGGTTGGAAGTTCAACATTCAACCTCTCAGTACCTTTTCCATCTTCAGTCTCCAGCAATACCTCCCATGCAGTATAGACCTGGACACAAGCTGTCTCGAATTCTGGGTTAGTTTCCAACAAGGGTCGGAAACAACTACTAGTAGTTCTGAAATCAAAAATATTGGCATTATAATGGATGTCTTTTTAATCAAAGATTTCCAAATATATATTACAAAAAGTAATCTTACTAGTTATGCTTTGCGAAACCTTTATTAACTAATCTAATGTAATCTTATCTTATTAATTAACTTATTATTACTTACCTATAATGATATTTGTATTTAACTGTTTACCAAGTAAATTCAAATGAATTGACTTAAAAAAATGTTAATCTTTAAAAAGGGTAAAAACTTACATGCAAGTTTCTAGACGAATTCGTTGAAGATATTCTCGTGAAGGTGCCTGAACGACAGTGCGCCATGCGTCTTCGTCTCTTTTTACACGGACTTTATACAGAGGTTCAAACTGAAATGGAAAACGAGCATAACATGTTAATAGTGCAAATCAGATATCAAAAAATATCAAATAGAACTATATTCAAATATATCACATTAATCGATTAAGGATAACTGGGTGAATAATGAAGAACTTAAAAACTTAATTCTCTTTGTTCGCATGATGTTATGATACAAGATTTATTACGGAAAACCTGTAATTATGTAACGCATATGCTATTATTACGTATAAATGTAAAACCTGTTCGCGACCTTGCAATATCGTCTTTGTCTATTAAACAATGTTCTCATTAAACATGACTCATTAGAATTTGAGAAGGAAAATCTATGATAGTTGTATGCAACGATTAGAAAATAATTAACAGCATTACTAATTTCGGCTCGTGGGAATTTTGATAATTGTAATTTAGAAATTTTCAACGTTATAACGAAACCTGCGTGCAATATTTTTGCATTTTACGATGTAGACTATGATTGATGATGAACTATGATATAATTATGATGTGAGTCAATAAAGCTTACCGTAGGTATAGACTCGCAGCCATTGTCGTAGGATGGGTCGCCTTGTCGATTGCCGATTACATCAGCTACAGGCATAGGTGGGATTTTCTGAAACGAAAAATATAGATTAAGATTTTAGAGATTAGGAAGGTGTTACTTTAACTATTAATAATCTAAAGCTTAACCGCTTTAAATAGTCTGCCGATATTTTGAAACAGTCGACGTGTGCAATTTATTCAAGTCTATAAATGAAGTTTGGGGGACATGCGTCACGTATCTACTTGAAGCTGTCGGTTTTACGAATAAGTAGATTGAAAACTCTGTAATCGTTAAACAAATGTAGTTACTTTCATCCTTATTGCTGACATTTGGCGTAATTTAAATAAATAGTTTTGTTGTTATTATCATTTTGGCATTTATCTCTCGTCGTTATATATTATTATGTCTCCTGAGTATCCTAACATGTTTCGCTAATATTTAACTAAGTATAATTTGATTGTGTCGCCTGATTAATTAAATAAAAAAATTATAAACAGTTGTAACCGGTATTTTACTTAAAAATATTATTTTAAAAAGTCACTGTCATCATTGTTTTTACCTTAATAAATATTTTTTTTAATAATGCTATTAATTTACTTACATAATCCTTGAACAATTCATCGAACTTCTCCTGAGGATAGTTGGGAGGCTTTATGGTGCAGAATGTTTGATTTTTACAGGATTCGTGGACACCATCGTCTCCAAATCTGTTGTCGAGTGAGGCTTGCAGCTTCGCCGGCTTCGAGTCGAACCTCGTTACTTCTTCCTCGACGGGAAATCTGATGATGTCCATGTTTGAAGCTGTAAATGATAATTACAATTTTTTTTATAATAATTATATTAGTAACACGGGAAGAAGGAGTATTAGAAAAGATCTGAGAAAGTATTGTGTAAAAATTTGTCATGGGTAAATGTTTATTGATAGTTTTTTATTAATTTTCAAATATTTTTCTGTATGCAAGGTATTTACAGAGAAAACTATCTTTAATTTTCCTCTTTTAATGATCCTCCAGCAGTATCATGGTTCATCATTGTCTTGGTAATGTTGCTTGGTTTATTCGAGTTTAAACGTTACAGAGGTACTTGATAATAAATGTAAATTATAGTCGTAAAGTATTAAAAAAAATCAAATAGTATGCTACCTTTTTCTTTTGCTACAGTTGCTGACTCCAAACTTCGCGCAGTCACCTGGAATAAAGTAAAAAAATAATTTATTATATGATGACCACTATCGTCAAAAATATCATAATTATTATCTATATACGAGTATGTACATTATATGTGCAGTGAAATCTCGACCGCGGCTGCTTTCGCGAGTTTACAGCTGGAGAAAGTTTATGAGTTCACTTTAGATAGCTATTCGATACTATTTTTAAAATTAATTACTGCTAAAGTAATTACTACTAAACCCCGCCACGCTTAAATCGGTTCAAAATTATACAAAATCAATATTTTGTTTTTAATCTTAGAAACAGCTAACTTAACGAAAGTAAAAATTTAATATTAACGATTTGAATTTCATTTTTAAGCTTTCGTCTGTTTAGTTCATAAGTACTTAAATATCTGCTAAAATGGCAAAATAAACACAAAAAATTAAATAAAATTTTAGGTATACACAGAATTTTATTCAATTAATTAAGCTTATTAAAATTCGGTAAGGGGATTCCTCAAAAACCTGATTTATCTAAACACAATGACTCAGGTAGTGCGGTAATTGTGCTATGTCATACAAGTTATTGTCTTTAAAGTTCATTCACAATAACAACAAGTGTTATTTACCTCGGTTCACATTACATAAACACAATACAAAATCATAAATTATGCTCTCATTATCAACAATATCCTGTTTGCAATTAAATAGATTTATTACTAGTAATTCATTCATGACTTTTGCTATATTAAGAAATGGTCAAAACTAATTCCAATTTATTCGTTTGATCTTGTTGGGGTAAGTAGGTACCTACTAACTAAAAATCAATTCTATTTCCATGGTACCTAAGTTAAAGATAACGATTCAGTTATAAAGGTTTAATCGATATTACAATTATTATCTTCACAGGGTTAGTATTCAACATCACTGCTGTTTTAATTTTTTAATAGTAGCTTAGTTAGGAACAGATAACGATTTAGCAATAAAGGTTAAAGTGTATCGGGTTAATAAAGCAATGAACCTCGTAAAAAGAAGATAACTTAATGTTTTAATAAGTAAAATGATCTCACTAGTATAAACAATACAAAATTATAAATTTAATTTAATTATATTCAAAAACTGAAGATAATAACTTTTATGTTCCACTTCTCATTTCAAATTGTCTAATGAATGCGGAAGATTAAAGCGTGGTATGTATAATGTATTTAAGTATTCAAATGTTAATTATGCAAATAAAAATAAACAAGACTTACAATTAATAAAATTGCGGTGAACAACATCGTAGCCGGACAGTTGACACTGGTATAATAGTACAGCGGAACACGTGCTACCGGCGAGCGACCGCGATTACAGTGAGACTGGGAGACTATGCGATCGTTTTTATGTGGACCCAATTCATACGTACGCATGCGCTGTAGACGCACTCCATAGATGGCTGATGTCGCAAATAAACCAGGTGAAGGAAGGAAAATACCTACGTCAAAAAGAGATAACTTTGACGTGTTACCACCATAATTCTCTAGTTGAGGAAGGCTGGTGTATTTTAATGGGGATGAAGACTGAAACAACGATCCGGGTTTCACTTGTTATTGCGGTGAACGGGATGCGAGATGATTCATTCAGATTTATTCGCTTTGAAAAATGGTATTATGATAGTATCGTATAATGCCATGCTCCGCAAACAACAAAACAGTAGACACATTAGATTTAAAACAATAACACTGGATTTATTTCTACGTGATATCCACATCGGTGTCATTCCAAACTTTCTGAACTGAAGTTAGCAGCGGTGTTATTCGCCCTCGCGTTTCCAACCCTCCCCCCCCTTTCACATAGTTCAATGAAAATCGTAACAGATGTCGTTACTTGTATTCTGAATCACGCTAACGAGTTCTCTTAGGAGATTCTATAAATCACGGGCTAGGTAAATGATTGACAACACGAGTCTGACAGCGGAGCTTCAAAACGAAGATGGACTAAGGAAGCAGTGTTTAATGGAAAATTTGACATATTTCACATGTATTTTTGAAAAGCGATTACGTCGCTTCTAATGCCCATATTCCGATACGAGCGGGGCGGACCCATGCTTGTATCTTCGCTAACAAAGCAAATGTTTTCAGAGACAGTAAAATAAGTGGAAATACGCTTTTTGTTAGTGGAAATGTAATTCCTTTAAATTTTATATAGAGTCCGTTCACGTAGCTGTTTTCCGCTTATGATCCTTTTTCGTTGGAAATTGAAAGAAAATAGCATACATAATATATGTATGTATGTACATAAACTCGGAGAATGTTACCCTTTCTGGGGCAGTCGATTAAAAATACTAAAATAATGCTTGTGTAATATGTTGTACATAACATCCTCTAAATATTTACAACACCTGTGACCCGGACTTTATATTGACTTTAAAATGATTCCGTTATGCATGAACACTTAGACAGAGGTATTCGTTTATGTAGTGAAATATTTAGGACATGTAAAAAACATAAATGACACAAACGGGTATCGCTGACTAATATGGTGACGCTAGGAAAAATGGTGCAAGTCACCATAATAACACTGTTATCGCCATATTTTTGTCCAGTTCGCTTACGAGACGACCATACGACGATCATACGACCGCAAAGCGCTGCCTTCTGTTTAATTTGAAAATCCTATTAGTATTACAAACGTGGAAGTTTGTAAAGATGTTTGGATGTTTGTAAGTCCTTCACGCTCTAACTGTTGAACGGATGAAGCTGAAACTTGGCACACAGATAGTTCGCATCCATGAATAGGACATAGGATAGATTGTATACCGATTATAGGTTCCCTTGGGATAAATCAAATAAAAATATTTTAACTAGTCTTCTGCGGCCGTAGCCGCAGGCATCGTCAAGTAACGTTATATTTATGACACTTAAAGGTTACTTATGATCTATGTGATATTAAAGGATGACGTAGGATTAAATAACATGTTTTATTGGAGTTATAAGAAACAATTTCGCAGTAAACTTAAGATGCGTTAGGTACATATTATTTACCAACTATGGATTCAGATTTATGACTAATACCTCTGACCGTATTTTTAATGATATATACTTGGTCTTCAATGAATCTGCGTCGGGTAAACTACATAATAGCATGGTGATGCGAAAATTTCATTAAAATGGTTATAATTATAGCGTCATCTAATTATCACAGTTTAAAGCAATTTACTCATTTCATTTCATATTTATTTTAGGTTTTATTATTAGATATCACTGTACTCAATACAGTATTAAACAGTAGATAAAATAGTACCACTAACATGATAATAGATGTCGCTAGTAGAGACGTTCCCTGCCATCTAGTAGCCAAGTAAAACACTGTATAATCTATCTCATTTTCCCCCACGTAATTAATGTGTCTGTCTCTTTTTACTGTCGCTTTTTCGTTTCATCGGTTTTCAAACCACATCGATACTGAAAAAACAATCACTTAAAAATATTATTATATGGTTGTACGAGTGAAATCAAACATTATTAGGAGAAGGAATAGGAATATTCTGGTGTTAAGATACAGGCACAAAATGACGTCATATAGAAATTAGGATAATATTATTAGAAGTAGATCTACGTGATAAAGTTTAGAACGAAGACAATGTGCGTTGTCGGTACTTTACTGGACCAACTCGCGTAAACCACGTTTACTTCGTGACTAGAATAACAAGGGTACTTAGAAATGTAATAACATTATAATCGTGTTGGGGTTATCCCTTGCAAGGATTTTGGTTTTAACAAGATCTTAGTTTCTTACGTCTCGGTAACTTATGTAATAAGTATTTAGATTGACTAAAATCTTCATGACTAATATTAATATTATGTAACTTCTGAAATAGATACTAAAATGAAAAAAAAAATTGATACATATTATAAGGGGAAAATCTCGTTCATTTGTTAATACATAAACTGTTGATTGCTAAAATTTTGAGAATATATAGTTTTGACTTTCACTAGGAGAGTTATTACTTTCTTAGAGGAAATAAAAAAATATTAGAATTTAATAATCTTACACTGAAAGTAGGAGAAAGAAGGAAATCCTCTCATTAGCCCAACAGTGGGATTGAGATGACTATGAGTTGCAACGATGACATCATAATGTAAACATTTCGCAACATCTTGCATGGGCAATGAAACTTTGCATTTGTTACTAAATGACGCAGAAGCTGTTTCCTTCCTCATGATCCTATAGGAATTGCAACAGTTCCAACGTAGGTACGATGGACATTGTCATTGGGATTTAATAACGCTGTGAAACTTAAGATGTTTTGCATAAGATTTTTGAACAATAGTGACTTGAAGTTTTCTGTCTATCTATATCTATCTTCTTCTATATAATATACATATTGTTATTGTTATCGCAATGTTTACCTATTTAATTAAATAGAGAATAGGAATTTCATTTTCTAAAACAGGTACTTTTTATGCTAAATTTCAAAGTGTTATAATGCTAGCATTTGTTTTAAAAAAGGAATCCAAAGTTAAATTATTCGCCTGTAAAATGTCAATATAGAGGTAGCTAAAATGTTCTATAGACTATAGACATAGAAGACTACACTGACTACACAGTAACTATAGTCTACAGTAACGATCATATTAGTATATGGAGTGTAGATTCATTCACAATGTGTAGACCGAATATGGATAAAATGTAATTTTGATGACGTTAATGCTGCTGTTGGCGACAATTCTGACGTCACTCTAGCACCGTAATCACTATTACCTTATGCTACGCTTTTCCTCCCGTCCTGAAAGTTATAGGTAAATAATAAAATAATTATTCCATATAATTTATTACATAGGTACATATTAGGTCACTAACTCATTAATTTTCACTGCCAATATTAGTCATTTACTTAGTACCATGGAACTAAAATGTATTATTGTACCTATTATCGAGAACTTTATAGACATGTAGATAGTTTTAGGCTAAAATCACCATAAAGAGCAAAATGTTAATGATCCAAATTGTTTTTAATACGAAATTCCTTTGTCACACTTTCCTTTCATTATGTTAGTTAAGCCTTGTTTGGTCAAACGTGTAGGAAATCTATTTATTTTAGTATTAGTAATGTATTACTTAGGCACTACATTAGCTTTATGACTAAAATTTTCGTGACTAATATTTAAGTGATTCCTAAAATAGACGATGAAATATTGTAGATAACTCCCTGCATGTATACCTATGAGTCGACTTGTTTAGGTAGAAATAATAAGATTAATATAAAATGTTGGTACAGTTTCTTTTTAGCTTTATCAAGCTTGTCCAATGCGAATTAAAAGTCAATTATCTCTTCATCTCACTTCACAAAAGATAAAACTTTGACAATTTAAAATACACCTACACAAAGACTAGACCATAAAAAAACCTTCCATTGACTCATTATTTTATTGAACTTTGATTCTTTTACGTTTTGCTATGAGTAAACGCGATGCTTGGAAAAAAAAACAATACGTCAAAGATAGATAGTATCGTGTACGCACTGACATATTTTTTCACTATACATTATACCACGTCATATTTATTGACGCAAAAGCGTAATTGGCACATAGGTTCTGAGTCAGTCATTCGTTATAAGTACTACGAAAAATACAGTGATAACCTATTGGTTTTAACATTGAACTCCCAAGCCCAGCAGTAAGACAGTTATGGGTTGCGATTAAGACGATGACTATGAAAAATGGAAGCTCAGAGATGGATGAAATTAAGCAACTGTTGGCGCGTTCGGAAGTGGATGGGTAACTGCTAATAGCAGCATTTATTGAACGCTTTCATGCTTCAGAGGATACGTTGAGGTGTAGGCCTCGGTTATTAACGGCTGGAGACAATCTTTACCCCATATCAGGGGTTCTTTTGTAAATAACCAACACTTGGATAATACACTAAACTCTTCACCAATCCCTACTAGAGCAGCATGACGGAGAATGCTTAAGGCCTCGGTTACGACGAGAGACCCGTGCTTAGTGACAAGACGTTGTAGGGTTGAGGCCACTGTGAAAAATATGTGTTAAAATTATGTCATGTCTTAAAGCATCTACTCAGAAGTAACGGCATCGTGTCTTCATCACATCTTAAGCCTTACTGCAGGACTGGTCTTCTTTTACAAGGCTAGAGGACAAACTCTTAAAGCCAAAAATAAATATAATACCTACGCCTCCCTTTTTCTATGTGCCCCCTTTTCTATATATTCACTAAACTCGATATATAGTAGTCCTATACTCGTAACGTAAGGCCTAGTAAGGACAGAGTACACCGCAAATGACATTTAGGCCCTAGTTAATTAATATTACAGCTTGTTTATAGGTTACCATGTGCGTAGCTACGCATTTCTCTTTTTATTTACTGTATGACGTCTATGGAACCTGAATAAGGAAATTTATTTATTGTCAATATTGATTCTCTGACCAAAAAAGATACAAGCTTTATTACATACAGATTCTTGATAGCTATTCTTAACTCTTCATATAGTTCAATGACCTGGATTTATCTCGTCTGGATATAAACTATCCTAGGTTATAAATTGGTTTGGATATTTGAATGTTTAGATGTTTGTGGGTCCTTCAAGCTCGAACCGTTGAACGGATTAAACTAAAACTTGGTACACAGAATAGTTTCAATCCAGGAATAGGATAAAGGCCTAGAAACAAATTCTAAAGTATAAACTATAATTAGCCAATTGTAAGACGATGTAATGATTAGGTAGGTAATATTAAAATTTTATAATTCTTACATAAGTTTAGTGATGACGTCATAAGTAGGTACCTACCTGGAGTTCAAGTTTTATTTATAACTAGAAACAAATTCTAAAGTAGGTATAAACTATCATAAACCAATTGTAAGACGATGTAGTGATTAGGTAGGTAATATTAAAATTTTATATTTCTTATATAAGTTTAGTGATGACGTCATAAGAAGGTACCTACCTTTTTTGCTGCTCCTCTCCTATTCATCATAGCGTGA
>LGAG01000369.1:212569-223716 GCA_001278395.1 Lerema accius
TAATTAGCCAATTGTAAGACGATGTAGTGATCAGGAAGGTAATAATAAAATTTTATATTTCTTACATAAGTTTAGTGATGACGTCATAAGTAGGTACCTACCTTTTTTGCTGCTCCTCTCCTATTCATCATAGCGTGATGTTATATAGCCTATAGGTTTCCTCGATAAATGGACTATCTTACACTAAAAGAATTTTTCAGATCGGTCCAGTAGTTCCTGAGATTAGCGCGTTCAAACAAACAAACACAGCTTTATTATTATTAGTATAGATTCAGTCTTCTTTGGACCCCTTTTGGAGACTAATTTTCAGTTTACATGAAAAATAGCAGAAAAGTAAACATTATGTCGGTGGTCATATTCTCGCTTCGCTTCGGGAAACGTATGCCGAAACGAAAGTAAAAAAAAGAGCCTATGATACTCCTTATCACATCAGCTATCTGCTCGTGAAAGTCCCGTCAAAATCGGTCCAGCCGTTTCAGAGATTAGCCGGAGCAAACAGACAGAAACTAAAATTTTAAAAATGTTATTTTGTTATAATGTACCGTGAATATGAAGGTAGATTATGCATTTAGTAGAAAGCGATTATTTTAATTGTATAGGTAACGATTTTACTCCTGCAACTGAAGCATTGCAATATAATATTAGTGTCAACTCTATACTACAGTTTCATCCAGGCGTTTGAAGTCATCTCAATTAACAATCAACGTTCAGTGTTGGTTTTATAATTAAAAAACATTAAAAAATTTGTTTTTCACGTGTTATATTAAATCTGGTAACATATCTATCTAATGTAATATAATCTATCGTTTGGGTTGTTAAGCATGTAAAATAATAGACGTGTAAGAAATACATTTTTCCTTCCTTGTCGCGATTGCTTACTTTTGTTAAACGGTTTTTTTTTATTTATCATTGCACTACGAGCGGTTGCCCGCAGCTTTGTTTGCGGAATTTTTGTTAAATTAGGTTTTTTATCTCTTTCAACCATCAACCCAAATACGAATTTGAAATTTTATTTCACCCTCTTAAATTGTGAATTTCCAAAAATCCGTTCTTAATGCTCCCTTACACTTTATAAGGAACCTTTGTGCCAAGTTTCATGCTTCCAGGTCTACCCGTTTAAGCTTTAGCGTGTCTGTCAGTCAGTTAACATTTTTATTAAGTACCTAGATTTACACTTGAAATGCGGAAGGTTAAATAAAACATATTATGCAGTAGTTATGTAGGTAAGTACCTATAACGGTTAGATTCTAAAAATATAAACGTTATTTAAATTATGCTCTACAAAATATAATGGATAATTTATTTAGGTATCTATATTATCTAATTATAATTATTTTTTATTATTAACCTACAAAATTTGTTACGTATGTTACAAAAAATGTTACAAAATATTTGCTGTTAACAAAATAAATTCAAAGAAAGTTTCTAATTTCTTTTTATTTTGGCCACAGAACGGGTATTCTGTATAATTATTTAATAAATTCAATCATGAAGGAAAAATGTTACTAGTAATAAAATTAATAGATAAACTAAAAACCGATTACTAAAGTTTTTTAGGCTTGGGAGTGTCGTAATAGAAAAATAATAACCGATGGATACGACTATCTCACAATGGATACGACTCAAATGACACCTCACTTAATAAAATCTGTAAAACTGTTTTGGCTTTAGAGCGTTGCAAGGAAATGGATATACATACATACATACAAACGAAAAACATTACCCACTTTCTGGTGAAGTCGGGTAAAACAGTAATTGGATGCCGAAATTTAATGTCGTAACTACCTTTCTTACAATTTTACCATTTGTAACACATATCATGACGTATCTGGCCTCTTTTCTCCGCTAGACGAATCTCAAACGACACCATATTAAGGTCACATGGTGCAAATACACCGACGACAATAAGTGGATGAACAAACTGCTTTACGTAAACCACTTGTAACTGCTTGTGTTATCCTGAATGCGACAAGGAAACGCAAATATTTAAGCTCAAGAATATGTTAGTGTTCCTATATAGCTTTTGGGACGTCTAGCCTGTTTCAAATGGTTAGAGAATGTAGGAACAATAAATCTTTCTTTTATTTTTTATATTTTCGTTTTATGTGCTTTCGATAAATACAAGTAGGTATATTGGAGTAATAAAAACCAGATTTTACCGTAAATTCGAAAACTCTTTGCAGGTTAATTTTGATGAAATTTTTGTATTGGCTTTAGTTAACAAAATTGAAAAGTTTCGCAATTAAAATTACAAAATTATAATAAATGTCCATTATTGAAATAAAATTTGGTATTATTCTAGTAGTTGTTCCTTTGGCCATTCTCCTTATACTATATCCATAACTCCTTATACTATACCCATCATAGCTTAGTATAAATATAAACACATTATAATGTTAAAAAGTATGAATAGAATTTCACAAATCGCGTGTGTAGAGGTGTCATAAATACTACCATTATAACAAGATAAAAGGTGTTCTCAAAATCCGTCGTCGCAAAACGGTTAAGCAATACCCCATACACATTTGAACACAAAAATGAATCTTAAAACCATAGATTAGAGTATATTTCACGTTGCAATTTCCTAAGAAAATTTTCCGCATTGGCCATGCACTGGTTCCGTAGAAAATTGTCACTATTACCGCAATTGGACGTATAATACATATTTTTCACATTCCCTAACTAGCTTCTGCTTCGAGTCAAGACATTGTTTCGTAAAACATTTAATAGCTATGTTTGTAATGTGCTTTTTATTACAATATGAATATTAAATTTTACCATCTTAAAAAGTGGCATGCTTGCTTTTACATTCACAAAAACTAATTCATTAACGAATTTATTCTGAGAATGGCAATAAAGTTACCGCATACAATAATAACAATTATGTAACGTCATACGTTTTCCGTATTCAAATAACAGCGTAAACAAGGAATAAACTCGCATAATGAAGAAGTCATAATAGCCTCAGTGTAGTTCCTGTGCATTATATTTTTGGTAGTTTACACTGGTTAACTCTTGTAATTGCACATGTCGTATTCAATTTTAATTTACACCATAAATTTTAAGCTTAAGAAACTACAATGCCATCTCCTTTTCTGTCTAGATTTAGAGTACTGAAGCTATAAGTTTAAATAGGTAATAACCTAGTAACTTTCCAGTAAACTCTCATGCCAAGTTAGTGACGCTTGCTTGAGTCAAACGACTTCATTCTCTAGCTAGGGAGTACGTTCTTTGTGCAGCTTGAAGTGCTCATAGCCCGGCGGCTTCCGTCGATTCTAAGTTTTTGACGAACTTAATCACATGCGGTCGGGAAGTGGATGGATGACGCGTTAGTAGGTTAGCGCCTAATTAAATTCCACATTGAGCTGTGTATCCAGTTGTTATCGTTGAATAACCGTCATTCTATCATGTCAGAAACCTTTAGGCCTCTCAAAAATTTCCGGTTGGTGACAACTCTGCCACTATTTGGAGGAGCATGCTTTCTCCACCGTTATGAGCCTCCGGCCTCCACAGTTATGAGGAGAGACCCGTGCTCAGTAGTAAGCTATTGCTGGGTTGAGGCTACTTCTTTCCTTCAACTCTCTTCTTTTCTATGAGATAGATACCTACTCCTATTTACTGTGATTCCCTGTAAATGAGTCAAATATTGATGCTTAATACACAAAAATCATGCAGGACATACAATCTCGGTTCTCTATTACGCAAGCTTTGTAATCAACGTAGCATTTCACTTTAGATCAATGTAGGTTAGTGTGGTGAACCTCCGTGTCAAGCAGAGCTCAATTTCTTCGCGGTTACCTCACTATTATTAATCGTTACCATAATAATATCATAATGTTAATGTCCTCTGCATATGACTGACAATTAGCGTTAAATGTTAACGAATATCGGTCAGAAAGCATAACATTATACATAGAAAGTAAGTCATTACAAAGCGTAGAAGTATATTATATACTTGAAAATTTAGTTGAACTTATAAAGTAAGGTAAAGTGAGCTTTTACGCTTACCATAGTAAAGCTCCAGAGAAGAAAGAAAGTATAAGTGTATCGTGAATAGTTCTTGACTTCTTGTGTTACATAGAACGGTTGCATTAACTAAAATCCGGGATTGTAAAACACGGGGTATCCCAAGTTGCAGTGGCTGCCGGACTTAATGAATTGTTACTTAATAAAATTTACATGATGACTCGTCAGGTAAAAGTCGTTGGTAACTCCCATGTGTTCTTAATATCGATCTGTGTTGCAGTTGGTATTGCAGAGGTCCGATGCGGATTTATACTAGGATGGCGGGTTAGATAACCTATCGAATATTAAATAGTGTACTTACGTGTTATAGTAAAACTTAAGTAAATAGTACCTACTCATTTTATTAGAAAAAAATCCGACTGCTAAAAATGGAGACGGTTATAATGGAAATCACAATTATATTTTTACGACAATAGCGAAAAATCTACTGATATCTTAAATATTGAAATCTATTTAGACTGTAGAGCGTGCGAAAGAAATAGACATACATGGTGTACATACATAGGCATTAAGCATATTACACAGTCGAGAAGATTTTTTTTTTAATTATGATTTTATACTGCTTAGAGAACCCGTTGTCTGAGCAAAATTCGACTTTTAGTCATTATGATAAATAGTAGACGAATTAATTTAGTCTTCTTATGTGGGTAACTCCAACTTAGGACTGTATTATATTAAGGATGGATTGTATTATTATGTGCTGATGCTAAGGCGTTTTACGCCAAACGAACTGTGTGCCTCTTGATTTTCACACTAATAAAGAGGAAATAGTTTAAGTGACTTTGTTAAGTAATATACGAGTCTAACCCGAACCCGATTTATTTGGGTTCCGTAGTATAAGTTAGGTAAATTATTTTTTCTTTGGAAACTTAGGAACTTGTGTCTCACATATAGGGATTTTTTTGTTCAATATTAAGCTCGGTTATTTTTAAAAATGGAAAATGCTGTCAGAATTTTTGTTGATGTCTATTTGTCCCAAAATATAATCAACTTAATGAGGAACGATAATAAACGTTCTTCTCTGGGTCGCAGCGACGTATAGAACATTTTATTTCACCTATACAAATGCAAAGCTTCATTCACACGTGCGTCAAATAATCGCAACAACTTTACTCAGACATTATCACTGCTTGCTCGAAAAAACGCAACGAGACACGCAACGGTTCAAATATTCTATCCAATTTAAGGATACATAGGGTACTTCCAGGTTATAATATTATTATGGAAGACTAGATATTATGATAGATCACTTCACACTATCAATTACATGCGTTACGGTTACTGGATTACCCACTGGATACGATTTCTTGGCGATTGCGTTAGGAAATTTCACATTTAAACCACACATGATCCATTTCCTCAATAATTTCATATTAAAATACGAGTATAAGTAACGGGTAATCAGGACGGATACTTTTGTGGCGATTTGTTTCAGAGGCGTGACCACGATCCAATCCAGCGATTCGAAATAATGACAAACTATCGTATGAAGAAACGTAGGTAATGTATAGAATTGAGTAGTTCATACCTATTAAAAGTCTATGTTATGAATTTTAAATCGTCAACGTTTCTGAAATACGCTTTAAAGCAGCATTGTATAAAAAAAATTAACTACACATTTTAATCCACAACATTTTTTAATCTACCTTTTCTAAAAAGAGTACCGGGAGTTTTTTTCCTCCCGGCCGACACTAGCTTACCTAGCCTTAAGTATATTGTCTAAACTAATAATTATAAAGAGGTAATATTTTTTAGTTTGTTTGTTTGTTTATTTGTTTGTATTGAATAGGCTCAATAACTACTGGACCGATTTCAAAAATTATTTCTCCTTCCAAAGTAACATAGGCTATATTTTATTTTGAAAAAAAAAATCCTTGCGAAAACTTCAATAACATAATAATATACCACCGTCGATAAAAATCACTATTGAAATTATTGATGATGGAGCAAAATAATGTACTACGATTTTGGAGACCACATTATTATCTACAGAAAAGTCCGCGGTAGGGTATATCTAAGTATTATAGTTGCGCCAATATAAAGACTTTTATAGTTTAAAAAACTATTTTAAATCGGCAACGAAAATAAGATGTCGATATTCATACCATGGTATTTATACTTATCTAAATGACTTACTTTTTATTTATTAGTAGTTCAATACCTTTACATTGCTATTTAAATGATTTTAATCGGACACTTCATTCAAAAGATATAGCGAGTTTAAAAATTTGGGGAACTTAAAAATAACTAAGCGCTTCGCCGCATCGCGTCGCGATGTTGATTTGATTGAGCGTAGCTGAAG
This sequence comes from Lerema accius, assembly GCA_001278395.1. NCBI lineage: Eukaryota > Metazoa > Arthropoda > Insecta > Lepidoptera > Hesperiidae > Lerema > Lerema accius. Next base: position 218,898 of record LGAG01000369.1, read on the forward strand.
AGCGCATGTGCATGCAATGTCTATGTAGGTACTATAACCAAAGGTACTAATAAATAGTTTGGAAATATATATGTGTAATTTAAGGTAGTAGGTACCTATTTCTTTAATTATTTGGAGAGATAGATTTACATCCTTAAATATCAGGATTTCCGCGGCAGTCGGGTGTTGGGTTAATTTTATGATCTTTATTTGACTGCTGGGTCACGACTGACTATTCTGCAACGAAAAAAATTATTTCCGTAAGCGAAGCTGCGGGAAATAGCTAGTCTTTTATAAAGCAGATGATATGACAGGTTTTGTCTATCGAGACTTTTATTGTTTTATTGTAACACGAGCTGTTGCCCGCAGCTTTGCTTGCGGAAATTATAGTTTTGCGGTGATATTTACCTCCTTAAGGGTTGATTTAAGAAAATCGTTGAATAAGGTTCTTCATCCTTTTCAACCATACACCCAAACACGAATTTGAAAACTGCTAGCTTTAAAATTTGGTTAATTTTCATACAAACTTTCATCCCTTATTTCACCCCCTCATGGGTTAATTTCCAAATTTTTTTTTAAATCCGCACATCTTAGCTTAGTATCGAAAACTTAAATACTAATTTGCAAACTGCTTGCTTTAATTTTTTTTTAATTTTCGTACAAACTTTTATCCCCTGTTTCCCCCCCTTAAAGTGGGAATTTCCAAAAATCCGTTCTTAGTGCTCCCCTACACTCTAGAAGGAACCTCTGTGCCAAGTTTCATGCTTCTAGGTCTATCCGTTTAGGCTGTAGCGTGTCTGTCAGTCAATCAACATTTTTATTAAGTATGATGATGTTTGTTTATATTTTTATTTTTAAAATTCATTCTGTGTTGTTTAGATTATTTTAATTTTTTTACGTTCTTTAAGTGAGCTTTCAGTTCCTAAGACGAAATAAACGATTTGAATGATTTGAATTTGAATAGTACCAACTTTATTTGGATAATAAATACCTACTTTATCTGTAGAAATTTTGAAGATATTGAAAAGTCTCAAGTGAGATTGAGGACAATGTTAAAAGTAGGCCTTACGTGATTCGATTTATCTTGACGAGTGTACAGATTTCTATGTGAAACTCTAGTAGGTTAGGAACTTCAACATACCTCTGTACGTATCATATCTACCTATACATATATATATATACCTGGTATAGTAAATACATAATATAGGTAAACAAAATATGTCGATATGAACGTATTAAATATACAAAAGGTATTCAATGTTTCTTCATTTGCAATTTATACACTTAAACTGTAAAAGTATTGATTAAGTAAATTTTGTTATCTCAAATAAAACCTATTATTAAATTAAAAAGTATTCTATTATTTTCACAGATAGCCTACATAGATAGAAAAAATAATCAACTCACTGGATTTCGAAAATTTTCAATTACTGAAATTAAAAAGAGGGTATGAAAAAATTAAGTATGTCTGTGAGGAAATTGTCTGTAAATAAATGTCAAGCTAAAACATGCTAAAGGTTCACAAGGGAAACTTTAACCTTTAGAAATTAAAGAAAGCTTATTATACCTTTAAAAGAACTTCTCAGTTACCGGCTTCGAGATCACGAGACCAGAGTAAACGGACTATAATAATAATTAGGTATGATGAAATCGCAACAAATTTCGACCGAAATTTTGAATTAAATAAAATGTTGCTTACAAAAATACAAATAAAACAGTATTTAGCAAATAAAATCAATATCAGACTAACAGATTACCCCACACGCGACAAACCAATTTCCTGTAGAAAAAGTGGAAGTAAACTGGGTCTGATATCGGATCGTCTATCCGATTGGCCCGAATAAGGTTTGATAACACCTGATGCTGTTATGCGATAATGCACAATCGGATGAAAAGAGCGGGGATTGCACTTTAATAAAAGGAAAAAACGCCGGCGCCAACTGGTGAGAGTGACGCGGACTTCCAGAACGCACGCGCGACGCCACGCGAGAAAGTTAAAAACACTTTTGGCGCGAAACACAACTGTCAAAAATTAGACAGGACTCTTTTGACATATCACAGATTAAATAAATATCGTGAATTATAGTGCTTTAAACTCCGTGTTTTGAGTGATTAAGTGTGTGCAAATAAGAACAGGGTCTTAGGTGCTAAGTGACTTTCGCCAGTAAATAGTAGACGCAGGATGACTACTCTACGTAACATTAAGGTACGTAACAATTACTTACACAGTATATTATTTTAATTACCAAGATTACTCATTACAAACGTACATAATATAATAAACAATATTGTGCTAAAGAAAAGGTAGTAACTATCTTATTAGGTATCGGTCGATGGTAATTTGTAAAAAGTTTTTTTTTTTTGGTAGAAAGCTCGATGTTTTTTTTACATCATAAAAGTACTTTTTTTAATTTTATTAAACAATAAAGCGCAGTTAAAACCATGTAGGTATCTACAATAATTATGATTTTTACTTTAAATAGATAGGTAGTAATTTTTAGGATTATCCACTCAGGAAAAATAGGAAGTAGGCAAAATGTTCTACAACAACAAAAAAATATGGAAATATATAAAAACCTATTTCGATTACTGATTAGTTGTTATCAAGTGTTCATTTACTATTAAGGTTGTCTTTAAAACCAATGTCCTAAAAGACAAAGAAAGAATCAATATTCTTTAGAAAGAGCGAGAGTTTTTTTGCCATGATTATATTTTTAGATAATTATTTCTTTCTGTTCTACAAATAAAATATATAACAATTGTAGTGCATTAATAGAAACGGATATCTATTTGTATTAAAAGTATAAAAACTGTTACTATTTGTGTCTGTTTGTGATGCTATTTTGTTTAAACTGTGAAACATTTTACCTTTTATGTTAAGAATATTATAAAAAACCTAGCTTAGGGTTTTTATTTAAGGTAATTATAGATTAAACCTTTGTCTGATATAAACATACCATTGATTAACTTCTGAGCAGTACTTTTTATTTAAAGTTTTTACTAGTAATTCAAAGTAAAAATAGTTATACCTACGGCAAAGAAGTACCGATAAGAGTTACAAAGATGCAAAGTATTGGTCAAAAAATTTAATACGCTTAGATTAACAATTAACCTAAATGTATAGGTATTATTTTTTAACAGTTTTACGATAGAACCACTTAAAAAATAGTGCAAGAAAATTATCTTAATTCATCAGTTCTAATCAGATAATATCTATTATCTACCCAAAATAGCTGATTTTGCTGGACGGAAATAATGTAAGTTTATTTTAAAAAAACCTTACACACAAAATCAATAAATTCCAAGTGCAATATTCTAACCCAATCAAAACAAGTTTTTTTAATTTAGAATGGATTTGGGCTCAGAATATATTGGACTTTCTAAGTCTAATCTAACGACTTCGATTAACTTTTACCGTCACATTAGCTCATATGAATTAATCAGTACTTTATAGCTAACAAAAAAATGGGAATAAGATATCCATCCATCTTTGGGTCAAAGCTTAATATTTTTTGAGAGGTCCCTAAAGCAGAAATAAGAAAAAACCATGAAGACTTTAAGTCACTTTCACAAGACGAAAACCTTGAAACTTCCTATTTTGAAATCCGCCAAAGGTTTTGGCTCTAGATGATGCCAAAGAAATTGACATACATACACACATACATACATACATACATCCATAAAACATTAGTCTCCTTCTGACTCAGTCGGGAATTATTAGTTTGGCAACTAACTGTGGTTTTCTTAATACTTATTTATTACTTATTCGACAACCACATAAAATGTTAATCTCGGATTTGGAAGTGACTAAAAAAAACAAATATAATCACAGTTATCTGCGTACAATGAACTTGTTTCGTTGACTAGCGTAAATAGTATGACAGAGTCGTTACGTAAATATACGTCGTTTTATAATGCTGAAGTAGTTCCGCTAGCACTAATAAGGTCGTTAACGTAGATTCACCAATTTCACGTCAGTTCGACTTTAAATTTGCTCTTTCATATTAATGTAGTAATATTCATTATAGATAACTTAATAATAAATAAGGAAATATATTTTTAATGTAAATACTGCTTTGTCGCGTGCTAAATTGCAAATTAATAATTCAGTTTTAGACGTAAAAAACTAAAGACAAAGTTTGTGATATCAAATGAAAATGGTTAATAAATAATACGTTATGATTCATATTCTGCTAATTCTAAATTTAAAGCATTTTAAACTGTACAAAAATTACCCACATACGTAAAACAAAACATACCTACTTAATGAAGGTGTCATAATTCAAAACAAAACGTTAAACCTTAATGAATAACAACTTTCATTCATAAGTGGGTAATAGAAATTCATCATCAAAATTCATACTTTCATAAACCTAATATCACTTTGTTTGTGATAACGGATGTAAAGTAACTAAAGTATTAAAAAATATTACATACCTACAATTTTGGAATTTTTCGAATTAAAAAGCGGTTTGGAAAATGGATTCACAAAAACTGCAATTTTTGCTTCCTTAATAGAATTTTCAGTTAAATACCTTTGTCCAGTCATACTAAACCTAAACTCGTGTCTGAATTATGCATAAAATGTGGTTCAAAGTTGAACTACTTACGTCAGAGTTAAGTTTATTTTGAGTAGAGCAAATAAATTTTCCATAGCGCAATTTCTATTAATGTTTATGTAGGCATCACTGCGGAAGTGATTGATGAAACACTCCTAGTTTCTTAAACAGCCACTAAACAGCGTTCACATTTGACCGATATTTTTTGTTTAGTGTTGCGTCACAGAGAATGTATCGCAAAAACGATGTTTTAAACACTTATCGATAATTTCATAATCCGA
>LGAG01000369.1:223830-260049 GCA_001278395.1 Lerema accius
TCTTTTGTTATTGTTATTAATCAAAACATCGCTGTAAGTAATTATTATTTCTTACGATCAGATAAAAGATATCATCGAGCTGATGATTTACTGAATTATTTGTGTAATAGATATGAAATTTAATATTAAAATGATGATATCAATTTGATGAGTGTAAAAGTGTGTTAACACTAATTTTGCTATCTGATTGAAATGTAATATTGCTAAAGATTTAATTACTTACTAAGGACTTAGCTAACACTTTATTTATGTCCAGTTCGTTGATTATAAAACCAAAAAAAAATTGGTCCTACATAGGTTAATTGGCTATTGTTAAGATATGACTTAAGTTTACCATAAGAAGTCTTTTTGCACAAGTAATTTCAACCTCCGATGTTTCTGTACTATACTTTACTCAAGGATGGCCATTTGGCGATTCTCGGATACTTCTTTACCGTCTATATTTCGTTTCTATAAAATTAATAAATTTTGATTTAAAAAGCATACAGAAAGTCATCTAATTAGTCAACTGCCAACTAAAGTAGGAAAATGCCTTTAAAGCCCAATCAATACTGGCAATTCTTGTCCGCAATGTGTGATGTCTCACTCAATCGTTTAAGATCCACGTTAGTAGTAAGTGTATAATGTTTGTCTACTAACAGTTCAACACTCAGAGATCGTTTACTGACTTCCTAGTGTGAAGTCGGCTAATGCTCTTAAGATAACATCTTACTTGTTTATGAGATTTAATGCGTGTGAACGGTGTTTAGTTTTTGTAGCATTATGTAAAACTGTCATCGGTCGAAAAAGTTCAGGTTTTTTTTTAAATTACATAATTTGAGACTGTTTCAGGTGCTTTTTTATTCTTATGAAGCAATGAAAGGTACTTCATCTATTGGGTGTTTTTTACGAGATTTATAAATAAGAATTTTCCTGTCTCCTAAATAAGAAATTATTATTATTATGTTTGCCACTAGTTTAAAAGTTTGTGTGGATAGGTAACAACCGGATAAAGTTTATAAAATGAGTTAAGATATATATATATACACATTTTGCTATTTATATATATATATATATATATATATAAACAGCTTATCCCCATACTTCGATAACGGCTAACGGCTAACGACACTTTTGAGACAATGAATATAATATAACCGAAATTTAATTAACAAATGAATTGAACCTGGGACCTCTCATTCTACAGAATCACTACCAACCATTTAAAAGTACAAAACAGTTGCACAGTGCACACAGTAAATATATCCTCAAACTGCAGCCAAGAAAGATTTATATCTTTCTTTGTGAATGTTGTTGATTATGCTACCTGGTTACGTACATACTTACACTGCCTTTTACTTTTAACATCAATTTAATCATCATCATAACATGAACATTGAGATTGCTTAACTGCAGCTTAAATGTAGGAAAGACAAAATAATTATATACCTACCTAGAACTTTTCTTCGTAATATTATAACAATGCCGTACTGTAGGTAATACAATGTTTAACTGCGTGCCTATTTCGCTTCAGGACACATATTCTTTTTATTTATTAAGTATACATTTTTGACTAAACTAAACTAAAATTGTATGTTTTTATGAATATTTTTTGGTCACCTTCATTTTTCTATATGCATTTATTAGGAAATATACTTTTATACTAGCAATCGCCCGCGGCTCCATCTGCGTAATTTTCCCGTTTTCGCAATATTTTTTATTGCTGCTCCTCTCTTATTCATCTTAGCGTGATGTTACATCGCCTATGGCCTTCTTCGATAAATAGACTATCTTACACTAAAAGAATTATTCAAATCGGTCCAATAGTTCCTGAGATTAGCGCATTCAAACAAACTCTTCAGATTAATATTATTAGTATAGATTCGTATAGTATTTCAAGCCATCGATAACCTAAGCGTGCATTGCGCCAATGAACTGGTTTGTTGAAAGAAAGTGAACATCTGGTCTCGTTCGCGTTAGGTTCGATATCGTTGCGTTAATGACTCGCTTCGCGTTCGTCCACTTTGAAGGTGCAGTTTTTTTCCTTGAAGCTATTAACTTTCTATAGATTTCACAAAATTCTCAACTCACCTCTTTCCGGCAAAAGAACTGGGCTCCTGTATTGATCGTTAAAAGATTCGTAGCATCGATAAAAGTTAGAAGAAATTGTAAACAAATTTTTAAGGTCAAATTTTCAAAAAGCACCAATATTCCCTAGATTTGAACTCTTAATTCTTGAGAACAGTATAATATGAAGATTTTTTATACAAAAATTTTACGTTAAAAATTTATAGAAAATACTGCCATCTGTTAAGAAACGCTCTACTTACGAATATTACAACAAAATGCATATTGCAAACTAATTAAGAGAGCAGAGAAATGAAACATTTTTTTACAAATTTTTCAACTAACTTTGAAGTCAGTACCTCTGTAATGTGTGTATACTTTGTACTGCACTTTATGTAACTCAACCAAGACATAATAAGTTACGGAAAGCGTTACATTCATTACTCATCCTGTCTCGCCTTTAGCGTGTTGAAATGAGTCGCAAGTAACGACCATCGGATATCCGATAGCTTGAATTGACCAACGAGAAACTGAACACAGTTTTAAATTTTTTAAATGAAAGCAAAGACATTCAGTTAATGTTAATCTGCATATTGTAGATACTGAACAAGAGATACAATCTTTCGACATATAATTGGAACAAACTTAAAATTATACTCATAAGTAATAAACATTTAAGGAGGTCAATTTTGCACAACATTTTTTTTTTGGAAATTTTAATGCAGGTAAGTGGATTTTGATATAGAGATCAAATTTTGAAATTATTATCTGTCTGTCTGTACTAGAATCACGTGGAACCACTATACGAATTTAAATGAAACTTGGAATATATTTAGCTTAATGAAGAGGCCGGTTCTACAATATTTTTTATGATGGGAAACGAACTAGTTCCTGTACAATAATAGGTAAAAGAATAACCAAAAGAACGCGAGGGCGGAACACTACTTAACATAACAATAAGTATAGGTTGCTTCAGAAACCACTCCGTAAGGAAACCATCAACCAAAAGTACTTATAAAACTGTCACACGGTGCGATTACTGTGTATAAGTGAGCGTGACTGTCTAACGAATGTCATCAGTACCTGTTTCCTTTGCAATATTTTGTCGGTCTTTCTATGCCTTTGTTATATTGTTAAGACGAACATTGCAGAAATGTTGAAATTTTTTTTTGCAACGTAACGGAAGAATGAATCTGTTGATTATAGACTAGAACTATATTAAGTCGTTATAGAATATTTGTAATACTTGTTGAGTATTCAGTATAGTAGGCATCCGATTGCGCCAGAAAGAGGGTAATACTTTTTTAGAGTATGTATGTATGTACCTATGTATGTCCGTTTTCTTGGCATTTTCTATAAAACAAACAGCTTGACGGATCATAACATAGGACTTGTTATGACTTGTCTCCATTGTAGAAGTGACAAAGGTTAAATAATTCGGTATAACTACTGTTATATTTTAACATGTAGTTTGGCTTCCTTTCTTGATGTAAGTATTAAATAATTTTGCTATTATTATTTGTAATTTAATTGGTCGTCGCGGAAAAAATTGCGTGAATTAAATATCAAACAGATGTTACTACGGATGACAATTTAATTGATTAAATCAAAGTATAGTTAATGTTTCAATAGTAATTCATTTATTATAACTTTTATTTTAATCGTGGGCCGTTAATTAAATCAGCTTATTGTGAAAGAGTCGTATAATACGAGTATCAACAGGTCTCAAAGAATACGTTACCACTTTTAATTACTCTAAAGAATCATACTTGTCAATTGGTTTATAATTATTTTAACTATATACGAGTAGGTTTTATGACTAAAGGATATTATTCGAGATAAGAAACAAATTTTATGACGCTTTCAAACATTCAGTAACGTTATGACGAGCCTCAACTGTGCGGAACGAACACGAATAAACAATTAAAGTAATGTACCTAGTAAGTGATTCTTCTATTTAAATGCTTTACTCTTTACTAATAACTTGCTCTTGAGTCATTTTGATTTTATGATTAAATTTTATATTTAAATAATTTTATGGGTTTTGTTTTCTACTCCCATCTTTTACAATCTCATTTTTAGCACAACTTAGCTATGCATGACTTAGACGAAAAATTATTACATTCCCCCACATAAAAATTCTTCCTAAACTTTATTTCATACATCTAAATCCATTGTTTTTTGTAATTTTCAATGTTTAATATTAGGTTAAGCATTTTTTGACTATCCATCAAATTAATACCAAAAATATTCCGGACCCCTGATTGCTTCCGCATCAATAAAATAACTTACCTTATTTGTGACAGATTATCAGTTACCCAATATGTTGATAAATTATACAATAACGGTTACAAAATAACAGTATACGCAAACCAGTGGAGTTGACAAACGTCGAGAATTTACGTAGATATACGTATATTTATGTGTATCATATTATGTAGTTAACACGTAATACGTTCGTGGCATAAATATACCGGTTTTTTTGAACTTTTTTATACTTGGAAAGTATTGACAAATTTTAAGTGGGCCATGAAGACATACAAGTATATCTATAAAAATAATGCAGTGTACAAAGCTAAATTTTATGTGTAAGTTTTTTAAAATTCGTTTAATCTATAAACATAATTATACTTAATAAAATTAAAAGTTTTCTCTGTCAATAAACCTTAACTCAAGGCGTTATATAGGCTTTATCAAAAGTTATTACAATTAAATAAAGTATGGGAGACTTCTCTAACTGACGTGACTGACTGTCGTGGTCGGCCATATTGAAAAAACATACAACACTAGTAGTCATTTCTTTTAATCATTTCATGCAATAACTTGGCATGAAGACTATGAAGAGCCCTAACCTATTACGTTTAGGTTAGGAAACGTTTTTGTTACTGCGGGATAACAGGTAAAAGGAACACTGAAGCGAAGCGAGGACCTGCCCAATAGTTTAGAAAATAAATCACTAATCACACAGTCTCAGTTGTCCTCGTAATTATGTCCTACACGTCCCCTAGATGGCACTACGAATTGATCCCTATCGTTATATAATAGATAACGATGTAACGTATTATATAATAATATAATACTAATCCTGTCGATCCTAAGCCAGAGATAATGAGTTATGGTCTGATTTCATCTACAAAGTGGGTCATATAATTTATTAGTATAGATTATGTGACAGCTAGCTCGCACTTTTACGTAAAAGACTTCAACGAACGAAACACGAGTCTCACTTGCTAGCCTTAAAAAAAAGCAATATGGACAGTGGTATAATTTTATTAATAAACTAGGTGTTGCCCACGGCTTCGCTCGCGTGAAATTTCTTCGGCCACATAAGTTTCGAGACAGATCATTTTATTTATATGTATATGAAACGGAACGTTTATTAACTGACCAAGATGTCGAATGCGATTTGTTTGTCAGTGCAATTAGAATTTAACGAAATACTCCATAATCCGAATTTTGTGGATATAGGTAATATGTTGTCGACTCGAGATGAATATTTTTTTATGTGTTGTTATTCCTATAAGGTTTTGATCGGGTCTACCGTACCCCTTGACGAAATTATTAATATAGATAAAATATTTAATATTTGTTATTGTAGTTAGTTTATAGTAGATAATTCATGTGATGTCTGGTTTGCACTTTTACGTAAAAGACTTCAACGAACGAAATACGATAAAAAATATTCGATTTAACCCAAAGGCACCTATAATCGGAATAAAATCTATCCTATTTCCTATTCCTGGATGCAACTACCTGTGTGCCAAGTTTCAGCTCAATCCGTTCAACGGTTAAAACGTGAAGGACGTACAAACATACAAACAACCAAATATCCAAACATCTAAAAATCTTTACAAACTCGCATTTATAATATTAGTAGGATTTAACATTATACCTACCACTATCCATATTGCCTTTTTTGTATCGCCAGCAAATGAGATTCGTATTTCGTTCGTTGAAGTCTTTTACGTAAAAGTGCGAACCAGCTGTCACATTAGGTACCTACTATAAACTAACAAAAATAACTTATACAATAACTAAGTTAGTGTACGTATCAAATTAGTAGCTTTTGGTAATACCTAAATGTCGTGTTTAGAGTTCATTTACTCGTAACTTTAGATTACTGATATTTAGGCATCTCGTGTAAAACCAGTAGTTTTTTGAGGTTGCCGTCCCGCCATAGCGGAAGCCTGCACGTCGCGATGACGTAGCGACTTTCACTTTTCACTGCCAAGGCTTGCAGACGAACGGCCGCTGATCGGCTTTAATGAGAAACCTCGCTAAATGATTCATGTGTGCGTCGACGCAATGATTAAACAAGGTGAAAACTTGAAGGAATCTTCGACAAAGAATCGTATGCAATTTGAGAACATGATAACGTGTGACAGTATACCTAGACCATGACGGAGGTGTTAATGCGACGTAAAAGTTGTTGGTAAATAGACCGCTATGCCAATCTATATTGTTACAACGTGATGGAAATACTCGTATGTTTTTGACCTCTTTAGTGAAAGACTCTTACATACTAGTACTATATGTATATCACTCTTCAATGCGACGCAATAGAACGAGGATTATACTTGTGACGGACCCTTAAAATCTCTGGGTAGTTGGACAGTAATGAAGGTGGTGGTTTGTTCCGTCTCTCCTCAGAGAGACCTCCAATCAATGACGCTTTTGGTCTTGCTGATATCAATAGATGACGAAGACTACTTACCCCAAGCTCGTTAGCACTTTGTCGGATATATAATTTTTTTTATGGTTTTAAGATAGCAAACGAGCTGACAGTGCCACCAATGCCGCCCATGGACATCGTAACAAACTTTGAGTAGGACTACGGGGGGACTGTTAGTTGGTTATTAGGTCCTGTTAGTAATAATAATACTAAACATAACTCAATTTAATTTTTCTATCACCAGGTTTGGATATGCCTGGCCTGCATGGCGACGTCACTGGCAGCCCCGGCGCCACAGCCCATGCCGCTCGCCCTGGACATCATCGATATGGCAGCCATCAGCAGGATGACGCCGCAGCAGTTAGAAGTACTAGCTGAGGGTTTAGCGGCAGAAGAAATTATGAGGTAATTAACAGATATTTTATTTCTAAATTATCATATGCTAGGCTTAAATATCTCAAATGACGCAGAGTGATTTGGATGAAAAGCATGAACCTTAATTATCAGTCATATGACGTCATAGATGACAATCTGTCATCCAGCAAATAACTGCAATGTCACTGTCGTACTCTTCTGTTTACGACAACGTAATATTTCTTAACTTAATTTACAGACATCATTCAGTAATCAAATATACGTATATTCGTTCGTACTCATTAAAACCGCACGCCTCTAACGTGATTTCAATGATATCATCACAAAAACCCATGCATAATGCCCGTAATAGGCAGAGAAAGCGTGAGTGGATATCGAACAATACAAATCATCGTGTTTATAAGCAGAAGCATTCAATTGACAATGCTATGTCGATGAAAGTTCAAGCGTCTATTATTATATGAACTTAAAACAATAATAAACAAAAAACGTGCTGTTAAAAGAACGAAGATATGAGAGTACATTAATATTTATGACATATCAACGAAATCTGAATGGTACAGAGTAAAAAAAATTATACATATAACCATGATATAGAGAAACTAACAGTAGTGAAACTCGAACAACGCACTCATAGACATTTTTTTACAGATACGGATTTTGGTTCGGCTTCAGTTTTGTTTTACGACAAAATCGTAAAGACGTGTGCAAGATTATCAAGAGTTTTACTTCTATTAGTCACTCTATATTGTGATACAACTATATATTTTTTGGAATCCAAAAGAAATTAAACTGAAATCATCTCATCATCTTTCCCAGAACGAAGCGGTCATCAGCTGCTGCTCTCACATCAGCAGTATCGAAGGGGATCCAGAGTAAAGTTGGTTTCCTCAGTCAGGCATCAGCTGGAGCCACTTCCCTCATAGCCTCTGCTTCTGGCAAGTCAGGACATGGTGATACAGGATACTCATATGAACCGGTAAGAATGTCCGAATATCATAAAGAAATGTCAACGCGAATGAAATAGTTGTTACTATGCCGTTACCCTGTTCAATGGATTCTGAGTTTTATCACCAGTGGGGCAAAAATTTAAATGATGAATTTACATTTCTATTTTTGGTCTTGTTTTTGTCGACTTGTGTAATCCATGACATCAATGTCACAGGAAATCCTGTAGCATTATTTTATAATTAGTCCAAAAGAGTACCTTATCTAGCCGTAAGTGGAGTCGGTTATGACCTTTTTTGTCATCCTGAATACAGCAGCCTGATAGTACTTAAGTGGCTTTATCTTTATGTAGCTGAGGGTAATGATTTTCAGAAATTTATCATAGGATTAAGCAACGCCGAATTTCAAAGAGAACACTTTTCACCCCTGTTTTGAAGAATACGAGTAGAAGCTATCCTTACGTTCTTTCTAGACTATCTCAAGAAACGAACAGTCAAATCAAATGCTAAGTGTTTCAAGCCGTCTGGGATCCATAATCGATTAGAAACAACACAACTAGCCGATCTATCGATGATACGCGTAAAGAATTATTAGATGGTCAGTCAGGCCAATTTACTGGCAGTGACCTAGAATCCCAATAGTAATTGACTAGTTTCCACAAACAACAAATCGGATAATTCCGAGTTTCTTAAAATAAAATCGCTGAAATGAGACCTTCAGACACAAATACCGCCAATACCACATGACGTCTTGTGCTGCAATTCAAGAACCACCATACAGGGGTTAACAGGGAAGAGTAGTCTTCTCTCTCTGTCTGCTCTCACAGAATTTATTCTTTTCGCAAAACGTCATTAGAGATGCCACGGTAGTCTTTGATTCGAGACAAATTAAAATTGGTCCTCTTTCTTTTAGGTCTTTGAATGTCATTGAAAAATGTAGCCCACATAATTTGATTCTATGTTTACAAAAATTTATAGATAGTATAGGTTCCAAATAAAGGTAACGGATTAAGCTTTGAAATTTAGGTTGTCAATTATCATTCCTCTTGCAGCATGCTGAGAAAGTAGACTATTGGGGTTTGAAGAAGTCGATCCTCTACACGTTGTTCCAAGCGGTGAAAGCTATCACTGGTGGAGTGACCATCTTGAAGGGCCAGCTCATCAAGGGTGGTGGAGCATTGGCAGCTACCATTGGCAAGGTGATCTCATCCAAGGGAGACACTGTCAGCAACATTGGAAAGAAGATTGTCAGCTCAGCAGCTTTGAGCCATAAACCTGCCTGTAAGTATTATGGATGGCATGATTATTCTTATTAACCTAAGAGCAAGGATTTCAAAAATTATCCAAAGATTCTCTATTAGTTAATTCTACTAGAGTGAGATTTGAATTTTATCTAGGCAAAATTGTTAAAGCAGTACTATAGCAGTGTTAGAGAAATGTCTTTAACATTATTATCAAGCGAATTTGCCCTCTTAAAGTTTTATGGAAGGCACAGCGGTGAATTAGTAAGAAATTTTTGTGACGTCGAAGATACTATTTACGCGCAAATAGAATAGAAAAAAAGTAGTGAACCTTGCTTAAAGAGGAATCGTAGGGACAAAAGTGATTTCAACATCACGAATAATAATCAGAATTTACCAACCATATGTCACGAGACGCATCGCTATAACTGTCTGAGTGCATTGTTCTAGAACTAATCAAAATTAACGACACCGTAAAATCTGTCATGCAGTATGACTGTGTCTGTATGCAAAACAACTGACACTCATGTCTTCTATTGTTAAATCATCTTCGGCGGAAAGCTGTAAATACTTAAGTTATTCAGTAACTTCTTTGTGAATCGGCATTGCGTAAATCGTTAAAACTTAAATTTCGGGCTGTTAAAACTGTAGGTAGTCTTGTGTAATATTTCGGGCTATTCTTGGCGTCTATATTGTTGTTAAATAATACATAGTTATTAACATACCAATATAACTTTTAATAATGACAGCATTGAATTAACTTTGCCTTTCAAAAAATTAGCTATGGTCAATAAACCGCACATAAACATAATAGGCAGCATTGTTACCTATCTATTCACTGATACAATTGGGTACAATCCTCATATTTTTGATTTATTTCTCGATTACATAGAGAATAGATTTACGTCTCTCACTCACTTCTCTTAACCACTTACCAAAGAGATTGTTTTTAGCAACTGAGAATTCAAATAATTATACTACTCAGGCAACAGCAGCCAAAGGAAAATTATTTATTTCATCTTAGTAACGATCACATAACGAAAACCAAATTTTTAACCAATTTAATGATTATAAAAATTACAGCTCATTAACAACACAATCAGATAATAATTCATCAATATCTGACCCTATAACAACTCTTAATATCTCGAGATACCACAATACTATGATCTAATCGACAGTAAACTCAGATAGGAAACAGAAATCGGTACTCAAACCTCACACAACACATTACAGCCACAGCAGTATACGGTCCTCCGCCTCAAGCACACGTAGAGTACAGCGCACCACCCAGCGCGTACGGTGCACCCACTGCGCCCGCTCTCTACACGCACACAGCACCTGCGGCGCCCACCGGATACGGTCACAAGTACCCCGCGCATTTAGACGGTGAGACTACAAAACTATCTTCATCTTTACAAAGACAAGAACGACCTATCTGACGTATATTATCGTAACTTACAAGCCTTTTTAGTTTTTTTCAATATTCATCTTATGAAAACGTCTTTTATCCTCCGATGATAATATTGGTAACGCTTTGCATATTTACGTGAATTAGCAAGCGTTACGCAAACGAAAATTAAAGGCACATCCTTAGTCTTTCGAAAACTTTAAAGCGCTCTATTGAACTCGTAACTAAAATTTTTGTCGGTTACGATTTTCTAAAATTGCGATTTGTGGGTTACAATATTATACTTAGGAGTCGAGAGTTGCTAAACAAGACGTTTTACAGACGTATTGATGACGCGCGTTACAGTAATACGCTTTTGCTGCTCCTTTTTTATTACGTGTCCTCAGATAATACGCGTTTGTATCAAAGACGCTATTAGTTCATTGCTCCAAATTCTAACTCATCATGGACTATAAGATACCTACACATTGTATTATGATACAGACGCTGACACTATCAAGTCATCTTGTTCTAGTAATTTACCCATAACCACGACCCAAGAAACTGGGTCAAAACATATCCGAAAAACATGATAAGCGCTCATATCATAACATGTTACCAATATTCTAATACTATGTTCCAATTCTATACCGTATGTAACAGTTTTAATAATCACTTGTGCTGTTACCATTACAAAACGTTACAAATCGTTACTCTTGCGTAAAACTGGAAATAAATTATACATCGAAGACATGAACCATGTATTTGGCATATCCGCATGTTCTTTACATGTGTTTATAATTTTCACTGCATATTTCGTGTTCCTTTGCTGCCTTATTCACTTATGACAAGTTTCATAATGAATAATTAACTGTATTTTACGAGCATAAGTCTATATTTTATGTCGCAGGGAAATTATGAAAAGCTAGAATTAATTAATTTTTTAAGAATTGTCTTCGCGGATTTTTTATTTTTCTATTTAGATTTCCTAATTTCCCTATGGCATACACTCTTTACTTCAGAATAGAATACTACTTAAGAATAGATCGATACTCATGGAACATTGTGGATGGCAAACGAATTGAAAATGAAAAAAGACAAAAATACTTTAAAACTCAAATAACATACTAATATCTGAAGAATTTTATATCTATCTAATAATCTAAGTAATAATCATGTAAGTAAAATATAGGTTATTTATTTACATACATTTATTATATATACAGACAGATAGGCAGACCAAAAAGAAAGTCGAAAAAAGTTGCGTTTAAAAAATTTATTTGAAAAATTTACATACGCGTACACAACGTTTAGAAAGTAAATTATTATAATAAGTCCATTTTTCATTAAATCTTTTATGGTAAAATATACACTACATAAATATTAATTATAATTTTACGGAAGTTAGAGTTGTTACTTTTACCTACTACTCGTATGATATGTTTTTTGTTTTTTTGACTCTACATAATCCGTTTTGTAACTTAATACTTATGTATGTATGTATATAAGATCATACAATAATTAATAGTAACACTTTAGTTCAAATAATGGACAAAAAAAATAATGTCTTAATTATTTGTTATCAAAATATTTCCAATTTCGCTATATTTCAAATACATAAAAAAACTTCTTATGTAATGCGTAATATATGTAATATATACGAAGTAAGTTATGGCAAATTACCTATAGTGGATATATGGTAAATAGCCATCGACTCTAAGTTTAAGTGAATACCAGGGCAGTGCCAAGAGTTGCTAGCCATGCTCAAAAATCTACTTGTTAAGATAAAAAGTATTACGGCAACCAAATCGCTTCTCCACGTGTATTAAAATTATACAGTTAAGTTAGTAAACAAAAATAAATAAGTTTTAACTTCGTGAGTGCGATATAAGATGTAACCGATTATGTAATTATGATCATTTAGTTGTGTAAAGTGAGTCAAAGATCGCCTTCCAAATTTTAAATTAACATAACATTAGTGATGTAATAACAGTGAATACTCGTTTTATCTTCAAAATTACGCAATATAAACGAAGATGAGTGGATGACTTTTTAAAATTCAATAAGAAATACTTTACCTATCTCCATCAAAACTGTAGTCTTTACGGTAGAATTCCATGATAATGCTCCATATAATTATAAACAAAAATCAAAGGACATGGTTGCCTTATTGATATAAACAATTTCTCATTAAGAAAGTTTCCTTTCGAAATAATATGTAGAAGAACGGAACTGTTAATTTTCTGATATTAAATGTTTACCTATCGATCGATATCGATGTATATTGATGTTTTGTTAAACGTTTTTTTCAGAGATGATAGTGATGTCTTCAGTAGTTGACGATGTGATCCGACAACCAGAGCCGATGCCGTTGCCTTCGGCGAATCTCATTTACAGATATTTTGATCTAGTAGACTCTCTCTGGTAAGAATTAAGATGTTCGTTCAACGACCTCATTCTTCTTCTATATGAATGGTCCCTTCCCATTCATAACACCCTGGTGTAGTTTGTTTTTCTTTCGCTACTTCTAGCACGTCACTACTGTTTTCTTGTTCATCTGTGCTTGTTTTTTGTTGTTTTGATTTGTATATTTTTAGCCCTGGTTTTTGTTTTGTATTGAATTAGTTTTAATTCTTTATACTCCGATATCTGTTTAACTTAGAATTGTATTAATGTTTATCTTCTGGTTTTATCAACAACCCTGTTTCTTCACTTTTGTGTAGAAATAATGTTTCAATTAGTCTGTACTTTCCGTTACTTAGGTATTAAGTTGATATGAGTTCAATATGTCCAAAATTATCAAATTTCATAAATTACTTATCCATTATGTTATAGGTATTTACATTTTTAAAGTATTCTGCCTGCTCATCTCTTGTATTCATTCAGCCATTATTTTTATTTTCGTTAAATTGTCGTTTATTGATCCCATTGCGGTTGGTATTAAAGCTACATGTAAAACATAAATGGATTCTTCTTACTTCATGTTCTTAATAGTATAGGTATTTTGGAATACGATGTTACATAATTGACCTTTAAAAAAATTGACAACGAGCCTTCGCGTTCTACGTCGTTAGTTCTGGATCTACGACTACCAAAAATGTGTGGCTAACCTCATTTGCATAAACGACCGCTTTCCCTTTCAAACGGAAATGTACGTTTGAGTGACGAAATAACCAGTAACGTTGACTTAAGAATAACTGTCATAATGTAATAATTTCGGTTTTACGACGGATGTATCAGATTATCTTGTAGCTGTTTTAGTGTTGCGTCAAGTTTTTTGCCAAAAAACTACGACGGCGACGATTCAATCAACCTTAGTAGTACTTCCTACTGAGCACAAGTTTTTAGTAGGGAGTGTATAGTTTCGATAGAATCGAAGAGATCAAGCGAATCAATAGACTCGAAATTTTTACTCAGGTTCTTATAGACAATGTAACAGTATCGATTATGTATTTAGTATTACGTAGTATTATTAAAACATCTCATGTCCATGGAATTTGGAAGATTTTAAATAATTTATGGTATTTGACGTAACAATAACTAACCCAATAGACAAAGAGGACAGTTCCAAGGATAAGTAAATCATTTGATAAATTCTGTAAAGTAGTTCAGAAGGACGGAATATATGAACTTAGACATTTTCATCAAAATCATAACTTTATACGCAATAACGATTATAAAGTTGAGTGACACATCATCTCAATATGGTGTTGTCCTGTGGTGGGGTCCGCAGGTATTATAGCGAACAGTTAACCAACATGTTGCACTTAACACCACCCTTGAGTGAAAGTCATTACGTCAGGGCGCTATCGATCCGGTTGCTCGACCTCAAGCAATGTGTGCACGCGTAATTCACAGAACTTGGGCTATATGTATGTACTTTCATTAATGTAGGTACAGAGATTAAGGGTCCTAACCTGATGCTAATTACTACATCAGGTAAAATTTTAAAGACAGGGTAAAATCAGTTTTCCTCATACACAGGTCACAGGGATAATAATATTGAAAAAAGTTTGAAACCACTGCTCTATGGGTAGATTATCATACAAAACAGTCTTGATTTTGATGTCGATAGTAAATTAGCTCCAAATGATGCGGTAACAATACTGGATATCACAGAAGAGTTAGAAATTGGATTAACTCACAAACTGTCGCTTTGGTGTATGTCCATATTTGCAAGTGTGACATTTTTTATAGTCTTAAGAGCTAAAGAAAAAATTAAATTCGGGTATCAAATGCCAAAACTATTTATCTAACAAATTTTGCCGATATATCGATTACTGCATGAAAATAGAGCAGTCGCCTATTAACTTATGTAACCTCTAATTCTTAATTTAGATCAAAATGATTTCCTATTTAAGTCACTCGAACGTTTAATTATTTCAATTAAAAAACTGCCAAATGAATTTGTATCATCGAATCGAATCGAAAATTTGGTCTTGTATAGAACTTATCTGAGCTTTAGTAACTAGTTATTATCTGGCTGATACCCAGCTCCGTTACACTTTATTATATAAACAATATTCGCACAAGTATTTCTTGTTATGTAACACCCCAATTTAAATGCCAAACAAGTCCCAAACAAAGACTTTCGCCGCCGGTGCATATTTATGACTGTAACACTAACCTACCTTTTTTGTTGACGTTACGTATTCAGGTGACACACTATATTGTTTCAAAAACTGAATAGTTCCCGCTAAAATATGTTTTTCTTTCCATAAATTCCGCCTGCCTGAGTGCACTGCTCTTCTTGATCCGTCTTGGGGTTGAAAGCCAATATTTTCTTCCTACTTGTCCAGCACCATATTGGATCCTTGTTACTGAATTACAAAAGTGATACTGACAACTTAATACCTCCTGGCTCGTTTTTTCATTTGTCATCAGCATCAATTATGCTGAATTGCTGAGTTCACTCTATGAGTACATTCCAAATCAAGAAAGCTATCTTCTACAGCTCCAACTTTTAGCTCTCCATGGCCAAATGTATCTTTACTCACCTTCAGTTCCATGATTATTAATAAAATCAACTGTTTGTTATGTAACGGCTACATGGCTGTTACAAAATGTAATGTTATAGCATCGTGGTTCAACGGTTCCGTGTAAGATTTATCGTAGACGATACATTCGGTTATATTATACTCCTTTCTCCAATTCACAGAATTCAAGTGATGGGCCTGACTCTCTAATTATTGTGCTTCATAAAAATTCAAGATTTTTCCAGTAGTCTTATAAATACGTCCTCTAATAATAACAGTATGAAAGAATAAGCCAGATTATTTTATTAACTTAACGAAACTGCCAATAACTTTCTCTGCATCGTTTGATTATTACTGATCATTGGCATTCTGATGGATATGACCTCCTTTTTATCCAAATAGTAGGTATATGGTCACCTATAACCAAATTGAAACTGCAGTCATCTGCAGTACCTACCTCGTGTACTGGTTTAAGTTAGTTCACCGATTCATTACTAAAAATTAAATTAGATAGCTCTGCAGTCTAGAAAAGTAATCTGGATGTTAATCACCTTCTCGGTCGGTTCACATGGCGTAATACTTTCCGTGCGGAAGATTTGTGAAAGGTCCGCTACCGATAGGTCAGCCACGTTATGTCATTCGGTATTATGTTGTGTTGAGCATTGTAGCAAATAGCTGGTCATGTTAACTTGTAAATATTTAAGAAACTTTCAGAACAAAAATGCTCAGTTCAGCTCAGTTGGACAGAATGAGCCAAGGAAGTAGCTATGAATTGTTTCAAACAATTTTATCAGTAGCAAAGATTTCATAAAATTCGTTGCCACTTCAATAGTCAAAGCCCGTAGACTTGGTCTACTAAACCGACATTTGTATAAATACACTCTTTAGTCATCCAAGCATATAATGTCCATAACGTAACCAAAAAGCAATAAGGAGCCAACGGAACACGATATATTGCCACATCGCAGTTAAATAACATTTCTTTATCAATATAAAATCACAATTACATAAAAGTAGGAGATGCTCGAATTTACTATATTATTGAGAATCGGAGCAGCAAGTAACACGAACTCAATAAAATTAGAAAGGAGGAACGCACACGACCTCATTTCAGAAAACCTGCTATTCTCCAGTGAACCATGACGTAACTTTAGACTTAAACGATTGACGTGATTTCTGACTGACTTGCTTTTTGAGACAGGACGAGGTAAACTGGGCGGAGTTCATGCTGGCGTCGTGTTTCTAACTCCGATCGGCGACGCTGCGCCGAGTGATACGCATCAATCTTCGAGTGGATATACCCCACTAGAACCTCCACCTTCCATCCTTCATACAGTCTATTCGGCTATCAAGGGAGCCTTTTCCCCTGCCGCTTCCACTGCTCATGAAGATATCACGGTACAATTGCCTCCTTCCCCACCTGTCCCTGAGTTTAAGCCCATGTCCTGGCCTGCTGTAAACTCCTATGGCGAACCAGCGAGTGCGGACACTTACCTCGATTTTGATCCCAGAAATCCTCACCCACCTTTTGACTATGCATCGTCTAAAAATTCCATAGTACCCCATACTCGAAAACACAAACATGAGGGATTAACGCCAGCTAAAATTCAGAAAATCAACAATAATTTGAACAAATTGGCAAAGTACATGAACGAACATCAGAGATCGTCTGAGGTCTTGCCACAATTTAATGCTCAGTTTGGTGAGATGCTCAAGAACGGCCAACTTACCTTGTTGGGTACTCCTGTAGTTACTGATAATGAAATAGGGGTTCTACCTGGCGAGCTCCTTCCCGATCCCTTAACCACAACCTCGAGCACAACGACAACGACAACTACAACTACGACGACAGAATCACCAAAGAATGTGACTCAAACTGAGAACACTAGAAGAAAAAAAGAAACAAGATACATTCTTCGAGGAAACAAGATTGTACAAGTTTGAAAAGACTGACTAGACTGACTGGAGGTATGTGGACGACTTTCGACTTTTGACTTAACTTGTGACCAAAAAGGGAGACAGACTGTAAATATTACAAGAAAACAGGACAAGTAAATTGTGGCTTTTTGTCACATTTACGATAGCTATTATACTTATTTATATATTGTACTCTTTCAGCTACCTACTTTTACACTACTTTTCTTTTCTTCTATCACGCATGTCTTAAGAACTTCAACTTTTAGCACTAAATACTTTCTTTTTAGACAGCATGTTTATTTAAATTTCTATATAAATTGTCCTCTATTTCAAGTATCTAACTACGTAATGTTTGTAAATATTTTGTTTACACAAAATTTGGTGTGGCACAAGAAATGAAGTATTTGGCATCAAGTTATTATCTGGCCCCACAGCTGGAAAAGTTTATAAAACGAGATTAACTTAACATGATTATCATGACATGACAAGCATATAAAACATTTACAGCTTACTTACTAGAAAAAAATTCTGCCTATGGGCTTAAGGTATGACTTAACATCATGGTGATATTAGGTGTAGATAAGTGTAAAGAAGGATTTTGTCTACGAAGCAGTAATGTTCCTTATACACCTTGATGGTCATTAGATATCACTATTATAATAAATGCTAATTGTTATTGTTTGATTTCAGATGTTTCAAGCTACGGCTCACTATTGGGTGCGGAACATCTTCAGAACTTCAACGTATAATAAGCAAAATGCTACGTGATAATAATATAAGCAATATTATGGTATGAAAAGGAGAGTGAAATTTAGTGACTTGATGAATTACAAACATTCATAAAATGGTAATTTGGGTGTTAAAATAATTTCATTTTAATGTAAATATTTATCTAAAACCAAAATTTTATATTTCGAACGCAATTTAGTCGAGGAAGTGATTTAAATTTTAATGATAAGACATTCATAACTTCAACGTATCAGATTAATGATAGATGTATTTTTATTTAATTTAACAAAAAATGTACAGTATTTAAAATGTTATGATATAATGTAAATATTTATCGATTATCTGAGTTACTATCAATTTGCGAGTTGGTTGATTAGATTTTTTTTATAAAATTATTTGCAAAATAACAAAGTTTTTAATACGGATTGTATGTAAAATCATGGGTTCATCGTAGTCTCTTTAGGTACATAATATAATTGGTGCTTCATTCATTGTACATAATAGCGCTCGACCAATTAATTTATAATTTAAGTAGGTAATAAGAAATCAATTTGTAAATAAATTATAAATAAAAATTAAATATGAATATGTCATTTTATTTATCTTACTACATAAACTTAAAACACAATGAACAAATTAATATCGGTAATGTAAGTCACTAGATTTTATGCTTTTGATGTTAAAAGCAATTATGTTGGTCTACGCATTGCATTACGTAATTTGGTAGGGGTTTAGGGGGTATCTGAGAAATGACTAGACGAGCCAGATGCCATCATCATAGTGAGTTAACAATTTAACTTTATAATGGATACAAAACGATAGTGTGAACTTTTTTGCCATGTTTTTGATACGAAACCAAACATTAAGCACTAATCAAATGGCTAAAAGAATAAAATAGTTTGAACTAGTTGACATAGTTTGAATTTCTTACTTTTACAGATAAAGAAAATAGATGTCATTAAATCTTATATAAGTTCACATGACTATTAGCTTATTAACATTTGTTTTTTCTTTACAATAAATTACATAACATTTTAGTATCATAGTAGTTTAAACGCCTGATCCTGATAACGAGTCTAACTTCGCTACGTTGCGTCGCGTCCGCATAGGTTGCATGGATGAGTCTTTTCAACACCATTGCAATAAGTTATTACCTATATAGACATATCTATGTATCTATAAAAGACATATATCTTTTACTACATAGACAAAAGCGCCTGATAGCAAATTAATAGCTTAGTCACTAACATGGCAAGTATTGCAAAAGTTATTACAATACCGCTAAAGAAGTAATTTTTCTCTGTTACAAAATCTCAGTGCTTGACTGTAATCCCACCTGATGGTAAGTGCTAAAGAGGACTATTTTGGTATGCGCACTAACTAAGAAAAGGACGTTCATGATTTTTTTTAAGACTTGCGCATAATAGGTAGGAGGTCCATAGTCAATACACAGTAAGTACCTACCTATAGAGTTCCGTAACCTTAAATTATAATTACACGTTAACTTGTTAAAGCCAATTATATACTATGCACTTATTAATATAAATTCCTATTATAACATAGGTGTTAATCTATTCTATAGGAAACCACTTAACGTTGATACCTAATTTATTTCCGAGTCGAGCCCTGCAGGGTTCCACTCCCGTCAATCTATCAATAGACTGCCGTATCTTAGAGATGGTCGATACATATCGGTACTAACCGTAAGTAGGTATCCGCTACCTGATCCATCCGACGATATTTGTATCGATATTAGATACAGGCAGCTTACTAACTGATCAAAAGTAAAAAAGTATCCTTTTATAGATCGCCTAGCTATCATTTATGATGTAAATAACAATTAGGTACCTTTATGCATATAATGGCGTTTAGCGTTGGACGATGAATAATTTGGCATTTAGAAGCAGCAGATCCACATTTAATTATTATTGGCCTAGGAAGTTATAAAAGTACCTACCTACTTCATTTATTATCTTTTTTTTATAGGACCTGTATCTGTTTTCTATGTGACATGATTAGTAACCAATGTGTGAATTGATTTTTAAAACCTTTGTCCTTTGTTTCAGTAACTGATTCTAAACGAAATAGCTTCGCTGCATTGATCTACTGGATTTTAGGAATTCAGACCCGATCCTAGCCGCATGAATTCAATAGATAATAACCGATACGATCCAATTTATCGATACATACCTGAATCGTGCATCCCTAGTCTCAGAGCAAGAACTAACCACTGCATTTAGTTTGGTGTACTTTCAAGGTATGATTACCGCCCGCCTTTTAATGTCACTGGCCTGCAATTGCAGTGGAAAGCGAGCATATAGCTGCACTAGGAAACGATGGCGACTAATGGCGGGATCAATCACCCACTGTTATGTCATTTATCCGGTTTTTTAAACGTTTCTCTTGCTTCCTACTAAATAAAAATACGTAGCTTTTGATATATTTTTTAAGACGTTTACGAGTAGATAATTTTAGTAATTTTTTGTAGCTTTTGCTATCATGATATCGTTTCTTGACGTGACTTATCGAAACCTATAAATTAATATTTTATGCATTTTAGATTTTAATTATGGTAAAAATGCTGCTTGCTCATGGCCTTACATTATTATTTCCGAAGTAGCGTGAGTGCCATGGACTATACCAATAGATAAAAAGACGCTAAAAACAAAAAAAATATATTCACCATTTTTTACTTAGGTAGGTAGGTATATATATACTTCCTCACGGTCTGTCATTACAATGAAATTGTGAAAATACACATCTTTCCAGTAAATGTAATTTTCTAAATTAATACACGAAAAATGAATTTATAAGCGAAATTGGTAGTTTTACAATACCTATACAAAATTACCTATATATCATGAAATTATATGTATAAAGACATAAATTATATATAGGCCTTTATATATAGGTACTTATTACAGATAATTTAAATACTTTAATCCTAAGACTACACAATTTTTGATAACAAAATATTCTAACATTTTCTAAAGATTAACTAAACCCTTGGATGCATAATATAGGGAAGATAGTAATAAACTATAATACCTAGTTCAAATATTCCATTAATCTTACATTTATTCTAAATAATGAGTAAACTTTATACCTACTGGATGACCACGCGTAGACTTTGTAGCACCAAAGCGTAGAACGTATCGCAAGTGGGGGTTGTTATAAGACAAATGATGACCTATTTCACATCTCACATCACTATAAGCGGCCGAGGCTATCGATGTTGCAATCGACTTTGGCTCAATTCGATTTAATTTTGTTTTCGGTTAGGATTCAAATATTTAACGGTGACAAATATGTTCGTAATATAAAATAGTGAATTCGTGATTATTTCTGGGTATTGACGTTCTGTGGCATACTGATTTTATTGGAGATTAACACAAAATGAAGGTAAGTAATGGTGTTAAAAGTAAATTGTTTAATCAATGACTGATTTTTATTGCTACTGGATTTCAAAATTGAACTCTATGGCTCTACACATATTCACGTATAAATAAATAGAGTTACCTACGATATTTCACATTTTAGACTGTAATTAATAACACTGTTATGACTATTAATTTATTGTTTTATAGGTATTTATATTTATAATTAATAAAATTTTGAAATTAACAAAGAGAAATGTGCCCGAAGAACCGTTACTTCAAATGTTTCATCAGTTAGCTAGTTTAAGAAGACTTAAAGCCTTCGTAAGATAAGCTAAAAAAACTAGATGATAGCAAACGTCTCCACGTCTATGGATCTAATAAGAAGTCCATATTTGTATATGACATCTTAATGGCGGTGATATAAAAATGTTTCTTTAGCCAGTTTTTCCGTGTTTGAGTTAATTGAGTTCGGCAAGTTCAATGCTACGAGTGTTTTCTAACTTTTCTATTTCTAGACAACATTCTGGCGGACCTGCAGGTGTGGGCGACATTGCTAACTAGTTTCTATAATACTTTAACTACTTGGTAACTTACTCGTAAGAAGTAGGTACCTCTGGAAAATACACACATGAAATGATCATCACACATTTTCTAAATGCGATAATTTTGTTGCTGTTAACTTTTTTATCGTTAATATAAGGTGCTTATGAACTAAAGTGTGGTAGATCTTATATTAATCAAACTTTGCCCCAGCCGGGAATCGAACCCGGAGTCTGTCATTCAGCAACTGAATCAGTAGCACTACCAGCTTAGGTATGTAGCGTAATTTCAAATCAACAAAAATCTGGTTTTGGTTTTCAATTTGTATAAATTCAGTGAAAATATAGTTCTAAAGTGAGACAAGGACGGACTGCTTTGAGCAGTCCCTGCAGCAGCCCCAAGCAGTAAGATAGGAGCAGGATTGCTGGAAGCATTCAGTGTGCGTAATTATAATTAACCCACTGCTTGCTGTTACTCGTGTATGGCGGACGAATTTCACGCAACTTCCTTAAGCTGCCATAGCCGATTACTTCAAGCCACCCGTCTACAGTCCGTTAAAGAGTTCCTTTCATATATCCTTCCTGGCCGACAACGCTTAAATTTGATCTTGATCTTATCGTACTTGATCATTTGATCTTAAGTACCTACTTATCATTTCGGAGCTCACTTGCTCGGTAAAAGAAGTGTTTCTATTTTCCCTTACCACTTAAATCATAGTCAAAGCTAAGTCATTACAACTAATTGTACAGACAAATGACGTATTATTTCGTACTGCAAAATATAATAACTGTGCTAGAAAACGTTGAACGTTCTATTTATTTGAACGCTAAAGACGTATATCAGTAGCATATGAGTAACGGAGAAATGTCCATTGAACCGGTCCATCCAGATTTCACATCCAGTCAGGTGAATGCTGGCTTCTATTTTGCCTACCAACACGACACAAAAGTATGAGCTATTTATGACTTAAGATTTGGTTCATCCTGTCTATTGGCTGGACGTGGAGGTTACGATTTTGAACCCCTTTTTAAGAATCACGCAGGCAAATACGAATTTCAATTTTTACAAGTATATCTTGAATAGAAGTACCTACACAAGGCAAAATTGTATGTATAGTATAATAATAAAATACAATTTATGTACCTAATTTAGAAAAAAAACAACATCAACACAAGCACACTGCGGTTAATACTTATATCGATGTTTTACACGCTCGTCAGATGGTAGAACTCGTTTACTGATAGGTAACATTGACATCTGTCAGCTAGGAACATTGAATAAGTCTGTAGTCCACAAGGAGTTATGATCCTATTCCTATTTTAACGAAAGAACAGGTCTCTAATTTTGAATAAAATTAAATTAGGTAGTAGGTATTTCATTGGTATGGTTATAAGTCAGATAATTGATAATGTCATAACATCTATAAATCGAGCCAAACGGGGCCCTAGTGAAAATCAATTGAGTAGCAATAACAAGCTCACGGGCCTTTGGACTGGGGACCCCTAGAGACCGGGGGCCCGTGGCATTTTGCCACCCTATTGTTATGCCATTGTTAACACAGATTCTCCTAATAGTAGATATAAAGATACAAAGTGCTTGTTCGTGTCCAAGAACGGTTTTCTCTCAAGTGGCTGCAATTAGACTGTAGAGACCGTTATCGTTCTGCTTTATTGCTTTTTTTCTTGCACGAACCATACGCAGCCAGTATTTTGTGTTATCTGTAATAATAAACTACATAATACAACTGCAACAGGATTAATACATTAAGTATTTTTAGGTAGACAAGCGTTCTTATCGATATAGATTTTTTTTTTGGAATTACATACAGTCTGTCTGTCTGTACAGGTGTCACGCAAAAATTACTGGACTCATTTAGATAAAACTCGGCACGTTTGTAGCTAAGATAATGGAGATGAATCTAAGATAAATTTTAGCCCGGTTTGTTTATTTTCTTGGGATAACAGAAAAAAGGTTAACCGAAGCGAAGCGTGGGCGGGTCACTAGTTGTTTAGCAAATAGATCTACGAGTGTAATATAATTTCTATTTCTAGCACCTTTAATTGTATAGCGACGAACGTAACTAAATATGCCTTAACTGTGATTTAACTACGCCTAACGCATATTTTAAATAGCCTTAAATAGACATTTATTAATCTTATGCAAGATGTACGAACTATTGAAAATTTAAATGTTAAATAATAATGTAATTATAACCGATCATCAGAAAACCATTAGAAACGCGCCGCACAAAATGCAAGTTTTGATGAAACCGCACAAACTTATAAACTAAAAAAACTCACTTTCATGCAACCAAACTATAAGAATAAAAGTAGACGGTCGTTTTAAAAACTTTTGGCAATCTCCCCAGCCATACAATCACGCACTAGGAGGTAAATCATTCGTGCCGTGAATAGCTAGTCTAGAATATTCTTATATCTGTCAGGTATCATGTAGCTATCAGACAGCGTTGCCAGACGTTAAAAAACTCGGATTAGTATCATTAAAAGAAAAAAGAACCAACTGCTGAAAACTTATTATGTTTTCCAAAACTTCTTTTATACTTTTTTTACTACGAGTATGTCGCTTTCGAAACAAGAGACCCGCTTTTTACGCTAAATATTTTTCTTTATACTTAAAGAAATAGGTTAATAAGCAAGCTCGGCGTAAAGATGCGTAAACGACCCAACTGAATCACTTTTACCTTAGAATTATAATACGAGCCGAAAAAGAAATCGTAAGGATGCTAAGGAGGCATACGACATAGCGCGGAACACTTTTTTCAGTCGTAGGTATATTAAGGACGTATACTTATAGTTTAGTAGTACCTATGCCTTATCTGCAAATGTATTTTACATTCTAAGGGTCTGTTTCACAATAGATAAGTAAAGATGTCAGTAGTTATTTATAAAGTAAACTACTCAGAGAGTAAATCCTTCCGTTAACTCTCTATACATTTCACAATCATCCGTAAATTAAAGTGAAATTGTAAAAGGCAATTTACTGGTTTACCGTGCAAATAAGTTCAAAGTAGCTTACTTAGAACTTTACTCAACGATTGTGAAACAGGCCCTTAATGTAAAAGCCCACAATACTTGGCAATATTATTGGTATTAATTTAATTAACTTAAATAAATTATAATCAAGAAAGACGATAAACATGCTAAGTATTTACGAGTCGTAATTAGTAGGTATCAACGCAAATAAAATAATAGACGGCATAATTTATTTTAAATAAAAAACAGGCATGCCATCATACAAAACTGAAAGTAATTGTAATGTACAGTTACAAACACGTAAAAGCTAAACTAAGATAAAAGGATTAAACTTGTTTTTCGCTAATGAGTGTACGCGATCGCGTGCGCATGCGATCATTTGCCTACGATATGTGCATCTTGAGTTTTTTTTGTCATCTAATGAATTTATGTAGTTTACCGGATTCCATGATTACGTGATACTCAGGGCAAGTAAATAATGAATGCATCATTGCTTAATGCAAGTTCAATAGCATTTAAAACGTGACACTTGCAATCTTCTTTTAGTACGTATAAAAAGTTACTTTTTCTAAGTAAACATTTGCCGGAACTTGCTCAACAAGTAACTTATATAAATACACTTCTGAATGCAGTTTTATGCATCAATTGTTTAGGGATAAAAGGTGTTTTGAAATTGTTACATTTAACCTCCTTACCTAGATGGCTGATCAGTTTAGCGTGATGTTTTTTTATTATGTAGTTAGGATAGTATCTATGTATCAGTCTTATTTCGAAATAGGACCTCAGTGGCCTCAGTTATTACGATTGGGAATTTTATTTGGTTTATTTAAATAGATAATTAGGTGTACAATATTTGAAATTTATTATTGGTTCGGTTAATAGAACTTGTCTTTGCTGCCAAAGATTTCAAATTAATGTTCTTTTTTCAAAACGTACCTATCTCTAGCTATACAATAAAAAACAGGCGTCAATCCAAACGTATCAACGGTACTTACCGTTACCTATCTCCCTACAATCAAAGGCACTTTATCACTCAACTGACCACAGCATACACTACTAGCTCTCGGTATCGCAGCCAGCCATCCGTGAAGGAGAGGACGTTCACATCAGCCGCGTCGCATGATCAGCATAATTAAAGCCCAGAATTCTCAACAATTAGTAAAAGTGAAATGTACGCACGGACAGCCTAATTGAGAGACACCTGAAAATTGCTGTCACATATTTCATTTTGCAATGATTTACTATTTTACCTACAGCTAATTTATTGATCTAATCTATAAACGTATTTGATGAAAATTGTTAAGGCTAGTTTTTTAGTTCCTGTATTTCAAACTTCTCTAAAATTGTTTGGTTATTTTAGGTACAAAATTTATTATAACTATAAGATTTTCGTTTGAAGCTAGGTAGGTACCTACAAGAAAAAATATAACCATAATAGGTAGAAACCTTCAATAATATTACAAAGTTTGAGCGAAAAAGTACCTACTATACAGGGTTCCTATTAATGGTCCGGTGGCCATAACAACAAGACAACCGGTTGTGGTGAAAATCGTAGGTAGGTAATTCACATCGCCTATTCGCACAGCTATGTAAGGAATCTAGTCTCTACATTTTAGTACACCGTAGTCAGTAACATTTGAAATAGCTAATAGTCATTTCAATACCACATGAATTTCCTTACTTGATAATCTTTGTTCTAAGAATCCTAGTATGAGTTTGAAAGCTCATAATTTCAAACTATAGGTAGACAATACATTAATATTATAACTCGTCGATATACTTGGCTGACATAATCAATGTTAAAGTAAACTGTCCATCCACGGGACCTTCCGCCTGACGAGTCTGTGCGTCAAACGCATGGTAGTGTGGGTGTTGCCTAATTTTCTAATGTATTTCAAACACACTTGTGTGCGGCAATAACAGCTTATTTATTATTTGCAGATAAATCTTCTATACATGACATTATGGTCGTTGACCCAAGCGGCATACATCAGTCGGATGGCGACTGTGAACAGGCTCAGAGGACCCACTCCGATGAGGCCAGGCCTTGTGTTGTCTAGGCCTTGGTCTCCGCCGCGGTACATCCAGGCCGCGTCACACAGATCACCCTATGTGTTTTATAGGAATTTACCACACAGGTAAAATCACCACATTAAAAGGAACACCATGTATCTATGTATAACTTCCGTTCTGATTACCCTATTGGGTACATCACATCACAGTTAAGTAGGTATGCATTTTCATTCTACCCAAACGCCACACATTGATACCTAAATACAGTAGGAATAAAGTAGCAAATAGCCAACTAGGGTATGGGTATTTCATCATGACATGTGTTGAAACAAATGGCCGACTATAGAGTATGGGTCTCTCCTCATGGCCGAGGAAACAGAGCACCCGTGTTGAGAAAAGACCTGTCCTGTTCGCAACAGTGGGCCTTTAATGGATTTATCCTTTACGACTTACTTATGGTTTCAGATACGCGATGAAACATATAAGTCCAGCTGTGACGCGGGGTATCTTCAGCTCACCGTGGAAGACCACAGCTCGACTGCCTCCAATACCTGCAGTCACTCCTGACTACGAGTTTATTCGGGCTGCCTCTTCAGCACCTGTGACACACACAGACGGTAGACGAATTCTAAATCACCTGCACTGATGCACCGTCTTCTGTTTTTCCACTAGTTCCTTTTCCTATCTTTAGATGCTTAGGAAGCTGCTTAAAATTAGTCATAGTGTTTCATAAGGATAAGTGGTGCGTAGTGCATAGAGCTGGTTTAATTGGTTGCTTTTGGTTCAAAGGTTTTTAGTTTCTAGCACTTACTGCACTTGAGCCGACATTTAGTTCGTCCGCAGAAGGATTAAGGATGACACAGAATTTAATCTGATGCGTGATAAGTAAATATGCTCTAAAATGTATACAGACAGGTCTGTCTCAAAGTAACATTCATTCAAATAGAAATGAAAAGACCCTAGTAGACCGGGATATTTGAGTCATCAGCAATATTCTGTGCGTCATCCTTCCTTCTGCGGACGGACGCAAAATATTTCAAATCTGTTTACTCACCAGGTGCCATCCACACCATCCCAGCACCCAACCTCAGCCTATCCGAGAAGCCCATCGTGGTCGCCGATAACTTGGACAACACCAATATAAACGCTGCTATAGAAGAGGTATTTAGTTAATAATTTATAGTCGTACAGATGGTATCAATTTACCAGCATTTTAAAAACATAAAGCCCATTATTGTTTGAGCCAAGGAGCAGCTCCTAACTTGAAGTTTTACCCAATCTCTCGTGGTTATTGACCACCTTGCATTGCAGTACCATCAGTTACTCATTTTGTAACTACAAGTTGAGGCTGTTCTGTCGGAGACAATAAGCGCGTTATCTGTTCCTTTTCTCGTTTCATCGAATATTTACGAATTTGGAATAAATTAGTCCTATTTTAATAAAACAATTAGAGTAGGATAGGATCAATTGTCTTCGTCTTGTTCTTCTTAGCTTACTCTTCTCTTTTACATTTCAGACAAAGCCAGTGTATGAAGTGACAGAAAAGTACCCAGAACCGACAGTATATCCAGTAAGTGCAAAAGTTGAACCACCTGTGGGATTCTCAAAACCTAACGTATGTATTATTAAATTATAAAATTACTTACAAGAATGTAGGGCGATTTAAATTAATTTTAAAATCTATTTCAGTCCTTCAAACCACCGGAATTGCAAAATATTGTCCCAAGTAATCCTGTCCTACAACAAGTTGTCGATGAATATGGGTTGTCGGCAATTGCGGCTCCACATGCTTCAATCATACCACAACAATTTTCATTCCAGGTTGGTTGATTCACCACCTATTAACATTTAAGCTAACAGGGCAAATAAACTGTAATTAGTTTTACATGAGAAAATAAAACCTGTATCAAATAAGTAATAATTACATTTTACTTACATTTCCATTGTAAATGACGATTATATTTTCAGGGATACAACAGGATACCCACACATCAAGATCTCTTACACACGGGGTCAGAAGGAATTATTATTTCCCCAAATGTTTTGTACCAACCTGACCCAATGTATTTACAGAAGCTGCAAAATCATCTATTACAACATTTTCCAGCCGTTGAATTCATACCTTACCAAGCTAACCCCTCGTACCAGACGCAACCTCAAACTCAAGCGTCCGAACATACTGATCTGTTCCTCCTAGAAAACGAGCAATTCATTAAGCAACCACCATCTTCCTTTGTTACTAATAATCCAGAAATACACAAAAATCTCGTGCAAAGAGAAACACAAGAAGATACAGTACTAACTTTACTACCTCAAGGATTCTCAGTCAATAATGCAACTGGAAATACACTTAATGTTACTACAACACAAGCACAGAATGTCACAGTAGAGTTACTTACCTCTGAAGTCACAAGTGCGCCTACGACGACCATCAATCAAGTTATAGAAGCCAACACAGAAAATTTACGGACAACACCTATATACTACGCTCAAGTTGGTCAAAGCGTTGCCAATGTGGTTGCAAATGGATTCTACTCGGCAATCAACGATGTACGAGCCGCAGATGCGATAGCTCAACTGGAAACAGCCAATGAAGTACCAAAAGCTCAACCTTTCAACACTACAACAACTTCAACGACAACAACTACAACAACACTGCAGCCAGATTTAAAAGCCTATTTCGTGCCAAATCTTGATAAAAAGGATAATAATCAAACAGGTGATTTGAAACCTCTTCTCGGAGCACCTTTCGAGAAAGCATCTGAGTCGATGAACGTCGCATACACTATTTTAAGAGCAGATAAAGACGAAAAATCTACAACTAAGGATGGCGTCGTGTATGCTGGTCAATTAGTTGAAGCAACAATAAGTGAAGACCAAGATTTTAATAAGGAGAAAGCAAATATTCTTGCTAGAAGACCAACCATAAGACACAATACACCAGAGAAAAGATCGACTGAAGCTCCTCAGAAAATAACTGTGGTAAAGGCGAAAATACCTCCGAAAAGTAAACTAACTTATGACGATAAAACAGGGGAACCAGTCCTCAGGATTTACGCTAGCTATCTCGATAGCCCAGTACAGGTAATTTTTAGCATAATGATACAATAGATCCCATTCTTAACTTTTCATAATTGGCCACGTTATTTTAGAATCTTTTTATATCGGATAGGGACTATCCTGAAGCATTTAGATACATAGTAATTGTGTAGCTACATTTAAATTTTATTTTTCAGAAGGAACGTGTGACGACAAAATTAGCAAACATGAAACATAGCCATGAGGGTGTGATAAGAAAACAGGAATTGACTGCACCTAAATCAGCAGACAAAACACAAGGCAGTGAAAAGAACCAAGTGTCTCAGTTTGGACTAAAACTTCGATCAAGAAGTGATGATGACTATATCCCACTGTTCCAAGACTATTAAACTTATTTATGTCTAAACCCCATGGTAAACTAATCTCAACCTAAGAGCGTATCTCAAGACTCCATTGCAATATGGTTTGGACCCCATGTCATAACTGCTATGTCGTATGCAAGTGGTTCTATCCAAATTAAGGTTTGTTGATATTCGGTTCGACTCCTTTCCCACCCTTGCAAACCTTTGATGGTATTACCTGTAAATTGAGACTTAACACAGCTGTTTATAAGAGTCAATTTGCTTTACAAAAATCGACTCTTGAGACTGCTCTTAACTTAGATTGGGTAATTGATACAGATGAGACTTCTTCTGACCAACACTGAAGTCTCCCATAGACGAATGTATGAATTCCCTACATAATTACACTCCCGTAACAGAGAAGGTAGTTCGTTATTGCCCATTTGTTGAAAAAACGTTAAAAACTTTTCAATCTGAAGTGCTCGCTGTATGGCCCATTGGCAGCATACATATGCATGCTTCCTATTAATAAGCTTGTGTGTTTGTAGCTTTACAAGGGGCGAAATAGAGTCTAGGTCACAACTGCCATAAAGTTTGGTCTGTTATGTCTGAGAAATTAATACCATAACTGATGATATTGTACCAAATTGTTATTGTTAAGTTTATAACGTACATTTCGGTACTTTTTTCCGTTTTTATACGAAACTTGTTTCCAATATAAAAAATGTATTAGAAGTTTAAACAATGTGATTGGCTAAACCAAGTAAAATTATTCTCATAGGTAGGTACTAATTTATTGGAAGATCGTGGCAATAATAAAAAAAATATCTATCTCCAATAACTGTCACATATTACATGTAATCTATTAACTTACAAATTACTAAAAAGTATTTTGTATTTGTAAATAAATAATTAATTTATTATTAATATTAGAATTACGTTATTATTAAGCGAGTATTATTTTTAATACACAGTGCATTTAACTGTAATAAATATTTAAAAAAAACTATTGTATTATTCTGTAAAGTGTACTCTATACCTATATAATGTAATGCTTCAGAAAAAAATGTACATCAAAATATTTTAACAACTATAAGTCCATCACAAAGGTAGTAACTCAAATAGCAGTTAGACCAAATACGTGTTTCTCAAACTCCGATTATGTTTAAGAGCCGTTTTAGTCCCAATCTCTAACAAATGGAGTAAAAATATGTGATGTAAATTGAAACAAACTACGACATTTTGTACTTCTTTATTCATTATCACTATGACAACTTATAAAACTGTTAAACTATACATTTATCGAACATTTGGATCCAGATATTCTATAGTGGCAGGGCCGTCGAAGTCTCATTGAACATATCCTACACACACGTGAGTTACGGGCTACATCAACAGATACTATTATACACTTGGTGCACATCACATCTACATGACCCTGCGGGGATCTTTCAGATTCTTTAATCTCAACAAATTCAAAGTTCCGAACGGCTTTTGAAATCGTTTGTTAGCAGCCCGTTAGATGGCGCTGTTCCCTTATAAACATTTCTTTCAAAATTTACTTTGATATAACGGTATTTTTAACAAACTTGGGGTAGATTTCTGTTGAAACTATTTGAGCATATGGAATAAAGTCAATCGTACACCTCCTTAACCCTTTCTTACTGGACAATTAGCGATAAAAAAAATGTGAACACAAATTGAATTTTGATATATTTATAGAATATTAATATTCTTTAATCATATTAGTTTAACCAAGATTATTGATCAAGACAATGTTACTATGCCAATGTCAATACAAACCATAGACAATTTTTATACTACCGTCATACGAAAATTTTAGAATTTGTGGCCGCCTTTAAAAATAAGTACATCATTAGCATGAAATTCAAAATTCGAATTACAAATATCTGTTAAGATCAAAATTATTACTTTCATTTTGGACTTCATATAAAAATCTTATCGATTGATAAACACAATTTTTTTTTCTCAGAAATTTCCATATTAATTTACAAACAACAATGTTAGTATAGCTTTACATACAGGCCCAAATCTGCTAATTTACAAATCCTCAAATTAAATTTAAATGGATATTGTTATAAAATTTTAACAGATTTGACATTCTTTTTTATGGTCTATCAATGACAGCTTTTTGTTAAATATACAAGTATATTATGTACCTCAAACGACTATTTTATAATTGCAATAGGGGGATGTTTTAGTTAATTTAGCAAAATAGTGCCCCTGGCCGACCGTTACAATCATTCAACACTGACACCAAACCAAGAACTATTTAAAAAATATTTATATTATATTTTATATAATAATATCTATATCAGCACATTATCTAACGATGCATACACTTGACAAAACAATTATAACCAACACGAAATAAAATGAGAAAAATATTACAAAACATTAAACTAGCAATTAAATTAATAATAAAGTAATTGTGTGCACAAAAACTGTGCCACGAATATTCAACATAAAAAACACAAAAAATTGAGTCCATTTTATTTAGAAACAAATTCACCCATCCAC
Source organism: Lerema accius (assembly GCA_001278395.1). Lineage (NCBI taxonomy): Eukaryota > Metazoa > Arthropoda > Insecta > Lepidoptera > Hesperiidae > Lerema > Lerema accius. The sequence continues at coordinate 256,971 of LGAG01000369.1, forward strand.
TTTCAAGTGTAAATTATTTATCTTGTCAATTCTATTTTTTAATTCCCTTCAAACTCTACGAAAGAATCTAGTGTAGTACAACTAGCTTGTGCGCGCATATTTTTGTTCTTAATCCTATACATAGTTTAAAATCTGAAGTTTATATTAAATTTTTAGGGAACATGCAATAAACTATAAAGATTTTTTCTAATGAAATTGGAAATGTACTTACTTTCGACTCAAAGCTAGGACGGGTTACTATATTAGTAATTTATATAAGAACACAACGTATGTGTGTTTGTCACCGGACTTCTCCTAAACGGCGGGACTCATTGTAATAAAATAAAATGTGATGTAATGTAGAAGTACCAAATATGGTTTAGAACCACAGTTAGACCCGGTAGGTGATGCTAATATCGAGATACTTTGAGGGACCAACCAAACTGTTCGAGTTATTAAAACGCCACCATAAAAAAGATGTCCGATATTATATCTTCCTAATTACATATTAAATTTGAAGGTACCGAATGAAGAAAACTAAGGGATATACAATAGAGATAAAATTTAATATTTGGCAGAACAATGTCTGTCCGGTATTCTAGTCTATATATACTTTCTATATTATATTCTATAGACTCTGTAATTGAAAGGGCATGTTCCCTATTAAGTATCCACAATACTTTTACATTTACAGTATAAAAGACATCAATAAAATACTGGCAATAGCTACAAATATATTGCAACACTAGCCTGTATAAGATGTAATCCGCAATACTGCTCGTAATAATATCTAGTTATATTTTACATTCAAAAACAAACTCTGAGACAATGCTAGCAAAGGTCATAATCCATTTCACTGTGCTATGGGAGGTAATTCTACTCTTAATACACGCCAAGTCAACAAGTCTATAGGTCTACAAAACTTAAGTTATGTTTTCGAAAATAAATTATACAATTATACACTGTATAATATAGTATAATACAATATAATATACAGAGATCCCGATAATGTCGGAATCGTTTATTCATCAGAATTTTTAGTTTAATTTAGAAGCTTAGTTTTGCATAAGAATAATAATTATCAATTCGTAATGTTTCCCTAAGCATATTAACATTACAAAAATAATTATAATTATATTCACAAATGTTTTAAATCCTTATTAGACCTCAAATTAAATTCCATCCCAACCTTTTTTTATGCCAATTTCACCCTTCTAGCCCAGTATTTATAGACAATAGACAACCCCGTGGGTTAAAAATCTATTTTTCATCGAATATACAAAATCGAAAAAGTATCATTAATTTGTTCCATGACCTTTTAAAATACTCAAAATTGTTCAAAAATCTCCGAAAATTTACAAAATCATCAGTTTGATCACCAAAATTGTATGATCACTATAATAGCTACCCTACAAAAACGGACTATTGTCTTTAACATTACCCACACAGTTGGATCAAATTTGGTGATCACTCTGATGAATTTAGTACTAGTTCAAGCAGAATTCTGCAACTTCGTTTCATACTGGTAAAGTAGATTAGATATTCTATTAAATAACGATGTGTTTCAGAAAATAATATAGTATTAAAAAGTAAAGTAAGGGCTTGTTTTAAGAACCCTAAACTCTCCTATTTTTTTTTTTGTGTAGAGAATTATTATTATTTATATGTCACCGAAGTCTTAATCTTCACAAATTAATACTTTACGAGATATGAGTTTTTGAAAATTCGGATTTCCATACGTATTTGCTAAGTTCACGACACTCTTATGTCAAAATACGTCCGCCATATTGACTTTAACTGATACGAGTACTTTGACAAATCAAGCTTCAAGTTAGTTAGGTTAGGTTGGAATGATTTTATTTATGGGGAAGAAGGAACCCCACAAAAACGGGGTTCTGGCGACATCTGTGACATAGTCACATAATGTTTGTAATGATAATTGTGTAGACAGAAAATTTGCGTGCCTACATTAGCTCTTTGACAGCTTTGCAGCTTTTTATTACGAGTTACAGTATTTTGACATCAATAAAAAAAATTTCGAAAACTAATAATTTACAAAACTGCGGGTTTTGGAAATGTTTTCTGGCACACGATCAAAAAAAATTATCAAGTTTGGAGAGTTTGCCTTACTAAAAAACTTCCAAAATAAGTGAATGTAAAATATTCACAACATTTTTTTTCTATATTCAAGAACAGAGCAATAGAACGCTATTGAATAATTTGGCCACTTTGAGAATTGGACAAAATATAAATTATGTTAAACACTGCACATTTACACATATTCGTAGAATATCCAATGAAATACTTCACCAGTATCTGACCGTTCAAACATGTAAGCAATATATTAGTAATTATCCTACTAATATTATAAATGTGAAAGTTTGTAAAGATGTTTGGATATTTGGATGTTTGTCCCTCTTGCACGCTCTAACCATTAGACGGATTAATCTGAAACTTGGCACACAGATAGTTTGCATCCGGGAATAGGACATAGGATTATATTTTAACCCTATTTTAGATTCCCTTGGGATGAAACCAATATTTTTTAACTACTCTTCTGCGGGCGAAGCCGCGGTCGACGTCTAGTAACGTATATAGCAGCGACGTGGACACAACTCACTAACCCCCCTTGCTTACATCATATTTGAACGGTCCCTATCATCATAAAACAACCGAGAACATTCCAGAGTGTTAACTACTAACTTGTTGGCTGGCGCTAGGTACTACGGTCAGTGGATGGGTGAGTGACCAACTAAGAGATGACGTTGAGTTTCTCCAACTGGTCCATGAACCACGGCCGGCCAGTCGAGCGCTTTGTGAGAATGTCGCACCCATTCTCCGTCACTAGCAGGGTTTGTTCGAACTGAAAAAGTAAATGAAAGCAAATAACTAATAATCAATAGTAGAAAAACAAAAAAAAAATTACTGCAAAAATTTGGGAGTACTAAAAAATCAGCCAGTCACTCTCAATCAAGACGAATCCGTTGACATCTTATAATTCTGTGCGTCCTGTGAAAAGTGGTATAAGTCGACTTATATCGAATTCGATGTTATTGTTGCACCTTGATCAGAAAAAAATACGCAATTTTTCTGTCTAATT